>JARFJB010000513.1:1500000-2062500 GCA_036346205.1 Vesta saturnalis
TCACACACACACACACACACTCACACACTCACACACTCACACCACACACACACACACACACCACATCACACACCAACCACACCACACATCACATCACACACACACACACACCACACACTACACATCACACACCACACACCACACACCACCCACACACATCACACACACACCACACACCTCACCACACACTCACACACCTCACTAGCATCACCACACACCACACACACACACTCACCCACACACAAACCTCACACACTCACATCACACACACCACCACTCACACACTCACACACACACACACACACACTCACACATTACATTTCAACACACACACTTAGACACACACACTCACACACACCTATTATCACATCACACACACATCACACACACACACACACACACACACACACACACCTCACACATGCACACTGCACACTGCACACTGCACACTGCACACCACGCACTCACACACACACACACACACACACACACACACACACACACACACACACACACACACACACACACACACACACACCACACACACACACACACTCACACACTCACACACTCACACACTCACACACTCACACACTCACACACTCACACACTCACACACTCACACACTCACACACTCACACACTCACACACACACACACACACCACACACTCACACACTCACTTGCGCACTCACGCACTCACGCTCTGACGCACTCACACGTTCACATGCTCACACGCTCACAAGCTCACACGTTCACACACTCACACACTCAGACACTCGCACACTCGCGCTCGCACACACACTCACAGACATTTTTGACATTTTCAAAAACCACTTTAGGACCCTCACTTTCGAGATAAATTTGGTTCTCTTATTTTTGAGAGTAAAGTGATATTCGTTTAAAGGAAAAATTTGCAGTATAGGAATTTAAGTATGTAAGCAAATATTGAAAACCAAACGGATGATATGAATAAGGGCTTACACAAAGGTCATAGAAATCGTAATATGTTGTAAAAACAATGTGGTGTCCATCCATAAGTGTGAGCAATTGTTGGAACGTTACTTTTACAAGTAGAGGCTGAATCTTTCACGTTCCGAATTGTACAAACGTAACAATCGTGTGCAATGTTCGTTTTCCAATCATTCATTCAATGAAACCTTGTTTATCTGTTGATGATAATCTGGAAGTCTGGAATAAATTCTTGTAAATAATAATGATATGCAAGAAAATGTGTAATCACATCAGTTGGTTTCAGAAGCTCAGGCAGTAAGTGTAATAAAACGCGTCCCCTAATAAGTTGTAAATTATTGAGTTTATTGCACTCTTTTTAATGTAAGTGTTTATTAGTTTTTTTCTTTTGTACACACTTTGTATTTGATGTGAAGTATTTCATAAGAATAGGTTCAAAGGTACAATCACTATATAATGGAATCCATTATGAGTTTCATAATTCAGGGGCAACTATATTTACAAAATTAAATCCCACAATTTTAAATATTTCTTTTTAAATAAATAAAGCTAACAATTTAAGTTTCTTAATGCATTGTTATGCAGATACGTATAATAAAGATAGTTTAAGTTTAAATCGCAGAAAGTGAATAGTATTTTTCCATGAAGATTACGAAAAGTAGCTACATAATCAATCACACAAATGTTTGCTTTTAGTGAATACTTCGTTTATCTGATTTAAACCGTTCTCATTCATTATACTCATACGTGTGTATGAATCTTCTGAAATAACCCAAAATTACAGAGAGTTTCATAAAAGCATTACAATTAATTCCACTATGTTTGTAATTTCACAGTATTAGTTAATTTCCATAATTTTTCTAGGTAGACCCATGCCGCTCCCTATACAAGAGTATTTGTGCTACGCATGTAAATTGTAATAATTCCTGCGTCAAGTGTGGGACAAAACATTGTATAACCGTATTATTAACAAGGAGCAAAATATGTACTGTGTTTTAAAACTTTCAATTTTAAAATGTTAAGTTGCCGAGACAGGAAAAGTTAAGATTATCTTACATATGCAAATATTATAATTGCATGACAAATATTGACTTATGGATCGCCGCCATCGCATGTTTGCACATCACACACGTATTGATTATTGATTAATTTTTATTCGCATGTTTATTCTTGACTAAAATAAATTAGAAAGCCTAGTAATCATATAATGTCAAAATTGTTACACACTCGATGAATCTAAATCGGTTACTCAAATACTCCAGAAAGAGAGTCATACATTTTTGCATAATTTGAAAATATCCGTAGTAGATTGTATTTAGCAGTGGCTCACACACGGAACCTTAATCCACGTTACACATCAGCTACGTTTTAACTCAAACATCTGAATATGATATTGATATACATATCTTTTGATTATTAATTTCGATGGATTTCTTTAAATTCCAAACCAATTTGAATGCAGTGAGACTGTAATACCCACCAACGCATTAGAGGGTAGGGTGGGGCAAGATGACGAGGTTAAGAAAAAGCTTTTTTAAAAGAAACTACTCCTTTAATTGGAACTGATAAATGTCACTAAAAACAGTTATTGATCCGTTTAACAAATTAAAGTACGAAAACGAAAACTTTGACAGCCTAGTTATATAGATTAATTATGGTACATGCAATGATACGACGCGTAATTTAGTAGCAAAAAAATCGTAAGATAGAATGTATGTGTTGGTTCAAATTTTTTCAATATCTGAATATGATTAATTTTATAAGAAAATGTGTAGACATATTTTTTAAAGAAAATTTAATTTTACACAACTTTTCTTAATATAAAGCGAAATAAGTGCAAAAATTAAACAAATTTGATGCAAAACGCTTAAACTGTATTATCAATATTTTTATAGAATCGGTCGGCTTTGGATTGCTTTTAAATTTGGCATCTGTCTATTAATGTCAATCTAACATGAAGTTTTAAACACCTGTTTAACATTTTATTATTGTTTTTGTTTTTACAGGGTTGCCTATTTTCGTATTGAACTGATTATATTTTGACGCATGAGCGCTTGCGCGAGTGCGACAAATTCTCACGTACTTATAATGGCATTTCACTCAAATGTGATATACGACGTTTTGTCCAACAGTTGCATTTTTTTTTAACGAAAAACTTGAAGAGGTTATTTAAATAAAAAAGAGTCAAGCAACCAGGTCTTGGTTGTCATGGTCGGTCGACCGGTTGTCATGAATACGTTGTTGATATAAAATTTAGTTACTAGTGAATAAAATTTGATTTTAGTCACTGGAAACTAACGTGTAAACCCGTGAAAAACTGCAACTGTTGGACAAAATTATTTTGTTCAATCTTACAATAAAAAGTTGTTGTTTCTAGCTATGTACTTTGTACTTTGCAAAACGTTTTGCACTCACTAATGACTGTAATATACTATACAGATTATTAAAATTAACGGTAGATACAATTATAAAGAAATCAACGCTTTATTAAAATTAACAATACAATTATTAAAAGTTGCATGGGGTAACATTATCTTAGAAAATGCTTTTTATTTTATTTTATTTATTTCCAATAAATACATATTTCTTAGAGTAGGATTGAACAAAACGTTATACAGCACACGTGGAAAAACGAATTGCACCCGCTTGTGGGTCTTCGCATACTCGGGCTGCGCCCTCGTGCGCAAATCTGTCCCACGCGCAGGTGCAATTTCGTACTTTCTCCACTTGTACTGTAATATACTATTATGTCTTTCAATTTTCATTTTGTAGGTTGGAAGGTCGTGTGTTGTTCCACACCAGATATTTTAGTTTCTGTTCTATCATTTCTTTTCGCATTCTTTTTCCTGTAACTCTCTTTTGGTTGGTGTGTTGGAATGTGTGAAACCATTTTGTTTTTTCATTTGTTTGTCTCAGTAGAGCGAGTATATTTGGAAAGATGTCTTATTTCAATTAACGATATTGACTTATTTATGTCTTGTGACTTGGCTTTTTTCGTTGTCCCATTTTACTTCACAAGGATCAGCTACACTGGACGATAAACTTGGTGTTGCTTCTAATCGTGTATTATCGCCTTGTCGTACAACCAAGCTTATTAGAGGCATTTCTTCTTCGGAATTTCTGCATTGGAAGTGTCGTTCTCCGCAGTTACGTGAGTTATCCAAATTTGATGAACATCAATTTCATTTTCCCGTTCACTTATAGAAGCTGAAAAACGTATGTTTCGTCAAACACATCCGGATTTAAAGGCTCAATACCATATTTTGCAAAACTCTTACTGCTGTTCTAGTAGATGCCGCTTTTAGATAGGCGTGCCCAGAAAGTTGTGGTCTCTGGGATGTATGGAGTGGCAGTCCAATCATTATAACTCAATTGTTTCTGCAAACGTTTATAACTTCTAAAGAACAAGGGAATGAATGATTATCTGCTATCCTTAATATGGGATTCTCTTTAGACAGATGAGTAAATTTAAGGAAATGGTGCAGATACTGTACAAGTCCTTCGGTGTTCATCAATCCATTTTACAGTGCAATTGCATCACTGTTTGATGGACATCCATTCAACAATTCAGACCGCATTCTGAAAATAAAAAAATGATGGAACAAAGGAGCTTTGCACAACTAATCGTGTTGTTTCCTCTTTCACCACTTGCAACTTTTGCCACTCCGTTGCTTCCTGTAGGTCGTTAGTCGCTTCCCAAACGAAGTTGGCATGTAGATAACGTATTTCAACATTTTTAACTTCAAGTAATGATCAATTCTCTAACACCATAAAATTTCGTTCTGCTCCATTGAGAAAATGCATTTGGCCATTTTCGGAACAAAATTAGCCAATGAAGAGTTTTTGGACATCTTTTGACTCAAAAGATGACTAATACCGTAAAAGCATGACATTTAGTTCTAGGCTATAGAGACAATACGTTACGCCGTTTTCCCAATAAAATTGATATATACACTTTTTGGGATTTCTTCCACAAATGTTGACCAACACCGTAAAACTATAACACCCAGTTTTTGACTATCAACGTTTAACCGTTTTTCGACCAAATTGGCGAATAAATCCTTTTTGGAAACCTTTGGCCTCACATGATGACTAATGTCGCGAAATTATAATATTTAGTTATTGTCCATTGTGTCAATGCGTTTGGTCGTTTTTCTAAAAAAATGGTTAATAAATAAAGTTTTAAGCATCTTGGTCCCAATTGATGAAAAATACTGTAAAATATTTATTTTCTGTCCATTGAGGTAATGAGTTGCCGTAAAGAAGCCGACGTAGATGAAATCGCTGGTGAAATGCTAAAATATGGAGGTGCGAAGCTTATGCGAAGATTGTGTGAATTATTCAACGCATGTCTTCAGTGTGAAAAAGTGCAGAGTCATTGGAAGAGTGTGATCATTGTATCGCTGTATAAGGATAAGGGAAACAAGAGTGATTGTAAAAATTATAGAGGTATGTCTGTGTATCTGGTAAAGCCTTAGGAAGAGTACTGGTTGATAGAGTACGTGAAACTTCCCAAACTAAGCTTTGGGATGTGCTGATCAGATGATAGCTCTCCAGCAGCTGATCGAAAAGTGTTTAAGTGTAAAAAAGAAGCTGTACTGTGCGTTTATATATCTGGACAAAGCATATGACCGAGTGAATAGAGAAAAGATGTGGGAAATATTAAATGAATATGGCGTAAGTAAAGGTCTAATAAACGGAATAAGAGCAGTATATAACGGTAACCGGGCATGTGTTAGGGTGAGAGGAGGTGTGAATGAATGCGTTTGTAGGGAGCAAGGAGTGCGACAAGGCTGTGTGACGTCACCGTGGTTAATTCAGTGTTTACATGAATAAATATGCTAGACAAGTATGTACCGATACAAATGGTGTAACGGTTGGTGACGTAAACTTACGAGTTCTGGTGTATGCAGATGACACAGTCTCATTAAGCGAGAATGCGGATGAGGTACAGCTCTGAGGATATAGTCAGTGAAATCGTGGACCTCAAGGAAAACGTTAACAAGACAAAGATTGTGGTGTTCAATTGGGAAGGTGAAAAGGAGAGTAGAGTATTTGTCCAACATGATGAAAGTGTGGAACACGTGGACAGGAGTAGAATATATTCACTGTAGATGAAACAATGGATGGCGTTTGGACGACGAGTCAATGCTGCAAGGAAAGTGATTGGAAGTATATAATGAAAAACGAAATCATGAGAGTAGCTGCGAAACGAGCAATCTATGATGTTTGTCCCGACAGTATTATGTGGAAGTAAGACATGGGTATGTCGGAAATCAAAATAAATCCCGTGGGCATGAGATTGCTGAGAAGCGCGGTAAAACGAGAAAGGATAATATGAAGAATGATGGTGTAGTGAAGGAGTGTGGCGAAGAAAAAACGATGGTTGATAGGTATAAAAGTAGTACATTACGTTGGTTTGATGACATCAAAAGAATGAGCAACAAAAGGTCAACAAAACAGATATATGTGTGGTGAAGTTAGGTAGCGATTGTTTTCCCGCAAGGGAGTAGGAAGAAATCAAATTATGCCAATCATTTAATAGTAAATAATCACCTTATTAATTCACAAAACAAAATTAAAATTTTACATTTTTTGCACTAAAAGCATATTTTAGTTTTAATAAGTCGATGTTATCATGAAGATCATATGAATAAACTTTTTGTTTCAAATAACCCCATAAGTAAAAAATCCATAGGGGTCAAATACGGCGATCTTAATGGCCAATGTATTGGACCACATCGTCCAATCCACCTTTCAGGAAAGTGCCGATTCAAAAAAATTGTAGTCAAACGAGTTGAATGAGCTGGACATCCGTCTTGTTGAAAATGAAAATCACGTCTTCCATGTCAGGTAAAAAAAAGTTTTCGAGCACATCCAAATAGGAATGTTGGTTTAAATTAGTGTCAAAAAAATATGGGCCAATAATTTTATCGTACATTATTGCACACCATACATTTACTTTCTACTTTCGTACCGTTGACTGTTAGTTATTATACGAAAATGTGGATTCTCGTCAGACCAATACCTACTATTTGTGAAGACACGATGCTATTAGTTGTAAAGTTGACTGAAAAAATTGTTTTTTTACAAAAATATCTGTCGTTCAGAATCTTTTCTCCAGCCTATAAACAAAACAGCAATCGCGTCGTCCAAAATCTTTTCTCCAGCCCATAAACAAAACAGCGACCGTCTCCAGCTTCTAATTTATTAATGAACGTGGGTTTAATTGGTATAATATAATTTTTTTTGAGAATTCTTTGTATGTGCGATTTACTTATTGATAATTCAGTGACCGCCTTCTAAATGATAATTGATTATCAGTCTTCACGGATTCTATCACCAACAGTGTAGCAGCATCTCCATGCACATGAACTAGCTATTTTTTATTCAAATTGTCACCATTGGAAATCGCTCGTGAAAATTATTAATAACATGAGCATAATAAAATGCTTCCCCAAGTCCATAATATTGTATTAGGTGGAAGTGAGAGTTCGAGAGTCAACATTTTTAATACAAAAAACTACAGAACACGTAAAAACCAAAGCACAAGTAATTTGCAAATTACTGAGATAAGTAATCAATTTAGAACAAATTTTTCAGTTTTGAAGTTTATCTAAGATAATGACAGTAAATTGTTTGCTTTGCTACGACGCGATTGTTGATACATCTTAAAAAAAAACGTGGATTTAATGAAAGTCAGCTGGTCTTTGTGAAATTTTGCATAGAGCCATAGTTTTATTTTCTAAATAACTTTTCTTAGTGGTATTTTGGCGTAATATGAACGCAAAAGGGTACTTTACCTGAAACGAAATTGACAAATAACGAATTTTCAGTGAAGGCCTACTTGATGTTAACAAATCGAAAAGTAAACTAAAAATAAGTATCAGAACAAGCAGGGCGGATTACTGTATATATATACAGGGTGTCCCGAATTGCAGTGTCCAAACTTTAACAGCGCATTCTGCGTCCAAAATAAGTCCTAATTTCCTATAGAAATGCTTCGTTTTCGAAATACAGGGTGTTAAAGTTTTAAGAAAAAAAAACATTTTTTATCATATCTTTCATATCACTCTAGATATCTGTAAAATTTAATACACTTTCGAGCATCAACCAACATTTTTTGGTGTAAAAGATTTTTTAAAATGTGTACCAGTGGCGTCCGTACGGTATTTGAAATGAATATTATTGCAGGAAAAAATGGTACGCCACTGCTTTTCCAACTCTCCATTTAATTTGGAGCAACTTTGATCCCTTGACTTTTTTCCGTACGGCGACGCATCGTTTTTGCGTAAAAAAATAAAAACTATTTTCATGCATGGCCAAATTGTTAACATTTCAATTAATGTTAATTTCAGTGGCAAAACTTGTAAAACGGTAATTAGAGTTAATTCAATTTCTAAAATGGTACATCTTTTTACAAAACTACTCTTTATTAACTAAGTTCGTAAATAATTTTACAAAAACTAGAATTCACAACTTTCATTACCGTAGATCGTGAAAAATTTTACAGAGCACTATTAAATTATTTTGTTCATTAACTAATAAAGAATTTTAATGTGATTCCTAAAGTTTACAATAATTGCTCAAAATCAGCTCCTCCAACTTTTTTAAAATTGTATTTTGAATCAAATATGTAGGGTTCCTATATTCATTTCTTGCATTCCCGTTGAGTTCGTAATTTCTGAGCAACGTGTGTACTGTATTAACCATTATTCCTCTACTGTGGAATCTTGGTATGCTATGATTGCATTTTTATGACAATTGAACAGTTGATACATGTCTTTAAAGTATGACCGATGAGTTTTTATTCAGTAACTTTGAGTATGCTGGTATTCACTTCGCTTATGGTGTATGTAATGGAAATGCAAATGCAGCAGTACGGGAATACCAACGAAGATTTCCAAGTAGAAGATTACCTTACAAACAAGTCTTCATTAAAACACATTTAATGTTCAGCAATTTCGGACTCCAAAAGAATCCGAGAAATGAAGGTAGGAGAAATGAACGACATCGAAACGTAATATTAAATAAGTTTGACAACAATAGAACATTAAGCCTACGAAGAGCAGCTCACTATTTACAAGGCAACGCCGTTTTTGTTTCTAAAAATAAGGTTCATCGCGTTTTGAGTTCAAAACTTGCAACATGGTGATGCCGATAAACGCGTTAGTTTTTGTAAATGGTTTTTACGCAAAGCAGAAGAAGATAAGAACTTTTCAAACAAAAATTGTATAGACTGACGAAACTACATTTACACCAAGCTGCTCAGTAAATTACCACAATTTACGATTCTGGAGCCATGAGAATCCACGTGTTGTACGCACCAAAGCATTTCAACACGAATTTTCTGTTAATGTTTTGTGTGGTGTAATAAATGGTATTTTTTGTAGACCCCATATTTCACCACCACGCCCAGATGGACAATTATTTAATGATTTCCTGCGAAATGAGTTATTTGAATATCTAGAAACGAAATCTTGATTCAAGTGAACGGGGCTTCCGCGCATTTTGCGCTTGTAAATCGTGAGTGGTTAAACAATAATTATGCAGAACGGTGGATTGGACGATTAGGAGCTAGAACCTGGCCACCACGTTCTCCTGACCTCACCCCGTCGACTTCTTTGTGTGGGGTTATTTGAAAAACCGCGTTTATTCGACACCAGTTGATAACAAGGCAAGAACTAATTCTAAGGATAGAGCAAGCCTGTGAAACTTTGCGAGCCAATACGAATTTCATAAGCAACGCCACTGACTCATTTTGAGCAATTATTGTAAAATTTAGGGACCACATTAGAATTCTTTATTCGTTAATGAACAAAATAATTTCATAGTGCTCTGTAAAATTTTTCACGATCTAAGTTAATGAAAGTTGTGAATTCTAGTTTTTGTAAAATTATTTACGAACTTAGTTAATAAAGAGTAGTTTTGTAAATTGAATTAATTCTAATTACCGTTTTACAAGTTTTGCCACTTAAATTAACATTAATTGAAATATTAGCAATTTGGCCATGTATCAAAATAGTTTTTATTTTTTTACGCAAAAACGGTGCGTCATACGGAAAAAAGTCAAGGGATCAAATTGGCCCTAAATTAAAAGGAGAGTGCAAAAATAATTTTTATTTTCAGAAAAAGCAGTGGCGTACCAACTTTTCCTTCAATACTATTCAGTTCAAATACCGTACGGACGCCACTGGTACACATTTTAAAAATTTTTTACACCAAAAAATGTTGGTTGATGCTCGAAAGATGTGTATTAAATTTTATAGAGATATCTAGAGAAATATGAAAGATATGATAAAAAATGATTTTTTTGCTTAAAACTTGAACACTTTAACACGGTTCTAGGACATCCCCCACGTTTCGCCCCTAAACATCCGCCCCGCACATCTCGCCCCCACACATTTCGCCCCCAGCACATTTCGCTCCCAGCACATTTCGCCCCCAACACATTTCGCCCGCACACATTCCGCCCCCGGATTGATTAATAGTACAAATTTTGTGCTTAAATTAAAATGGCTAGCTCTATTACCCTTTTCTTTCCATACATCCCGTGCATGTCATAATAAAACTTCATTTTGGAATATATATTTATAATAATATATTTCACAATAACAGTAACATTAAAATTAATGATATAGTTAAAAATTCAAATTATGTGCGATTCTTCGCAAATATTCCAAGGGTGCCCTAAACTTTATTCCATTAATATGTTGGAGTAATGACAATTAGTGATAAGAGAATTAAGATATTTTATCTCTAAATATTATTCCATTAACATTTTTGAGTTCGCAATTTACAAAATCAATAATATTTGATAACCTTCCGTACGAATATTTGTAATACACTAACCGCAGAGCAATAGCAATTTCTTTACTGTATATTTTCTACGTACGGGGACGAAATGTGTTGGGGCGAAATGTGTGGGGCGAAATGTGGGGGGGGGCGAAATGTCCGGAACCCCTTTAACACAACACGAATTATCAGATTAAAGATGAAAATGCAGTTACATTTAAGCATTAAGGTTTTGTCTATCCCAGACATAACAAAGATATCGTTAATTGAATTTGCTACACACCCTATAAGTATGGATATTATGTGGAATCCTAAGCATAACAAAATTATGACACGTTGCATTTGAGTTTCTTCCCTCTAATTACATTATTTTATTCAGTATTTTTTTGATAGTTTACATTATTATTGAATTCGATTTGTACCAAAAGAAAAACATTTCAGAGCCATTACATTAAATTTAATTATTAGATACATTACTTTTCCTTCAGCCCTTTGTAGTACTGGTTGTAGTGCAGTATCTTTTGACACTTCTGGAGTTGAAACAACATACGGCATGTTGTAAGGGACCTACACTTTTTTACATTATTTGTAAACAAATTAAAATATTTAAACTTAATCTTACCATTAAAAAATGATTGTGACTACATTAATTGGGTGTGAAACCATTTGTATAAGCTTTGATTATCTAGACAATCTGGAATGTCATTAGCATTTAAATTATGCAATAAATCCATATAATTATCATAATTACAATTGGTTCTTTATATAAGAAATGTTTAAATGCAAGATCAGAAGACAGACCCGATATGACATCGGTCACCAATAGACCGGCCATCGACCCTATATTTACCGGTATATCTTCTACGTGTGAATGTGTAAAATTTATATGCATTATTCTTCTGAAAGTCAATTAATTTTTTTCAGCCATCAGACGAGGCAAGGTTGCATTAACGATAAAATTATACTATCTGTAAACTATTACATGACAATATTTTCTCTTCCTGTATACTTAAGATTCTTTAATATTTATCTTTCTAACATTGACCTGATTTGTTATTGTGCAACTTACACTTTTATGTTCTAAATAAACAACAATTTTAACATCCTGAGTCGTATGGAAATTTACTTTCCCCAATATTTACATTTTCATTTAGTTGCCATTATGTGTAATTTTATTGCCTTTCTATAAAAAATAGTGAGAGGTTGATAAAGAAAACAGGTAAATTTAAAACTTTCATTCACATAGGCACAAAAAAATCAAAAAATCGTTTATAATGTGAGAATTTGATTGTTAAAAACTGTGTACTTAATAGAAAATTCACGCAATTGAACTTGACTTTCAGAATAATATTAATCTAATAAAAATGAAACAATGCAAAAAACTTGGAAAAACAAAACTTGTATTTTGTTATTTACAGAAGCATTATAAAACTGAAAGCTGTGAGAGTTTTTATATACAAGAACGTTTTATCGTATAATTATTTTAAAAGTGTTGAGGGCTTTGCACAGGTTCTTTTGTCACTATCCAATTACGTTTTGAAATAGCTTTCTCTCGTTTATCATATTTTTAGTTTATTAATTAAGAGGAAGTGTACTAAGGCTACGCGAAATAGATCTGCTTTCAATTGAAAGTTACAAGTGGGCTCTAAAGTTGTAGGTGTGATTAGGTTATTAATTGTTGGTGAAAATAATACTAGGTATATGCCATTATGATTTATACCTTCTAGTGTATCGTAATCTGTACTGTTACACGTTTTGTCTTTATTATTGCCGCAACAAATTGAAAAATGGGAGAAACGTGATCGTGTTTTCTATCTATTGATAATTTTTTATACATTTCTGCTTAACCCTCTATTGCACAAAACTTTGTAAGATAAAAATGTTTCGGTTTTCTGGCAAAAACGTATTAGTTTGTAAGTAAATAGAGCAGAAATATAGTAAAGAAAATTTTACGCCCTTACGTTTTGAAAAAATGTGTATATTTGCAATATATCGTGCATTTGGGGATTGTACTTTGTCCTATGGTATTCTTAATGGAAATTCATTGTAAGTGAAAGAAATGAATTTAGAAAAGTGCTTTATTGATATTGTAGTAAAAAGAACACATAAAAAATGATTGGTTAACATTTATTACTAATTATTGGTATGAAACAAGCAGAAACAGTTTCTGCCTGGCACAAAACATAAGTAACAATTGCACTTCTTCCACTTTACCTTGGTAAGTTTTTGGCAATTGGTATTCTTGCATCTGCCATTTTTTGATTCGTATTCGGGCCAGTGGTCTAGTTTATCGTACCTACAATCCGTGTTAGGTCGACCTGTGAATTTGGCTTTTTTGTATGAGGTTCCAGATGCTGACTATGGTCTTCCTCGCTTGCTCTGCTTTCCAGCCCAACATAGTGATTCTGCTATATCAAGCTTGAAATCATACAGTGACATTTGTCTCTTCTTCGGTACTCCAGTGTCATCTGAAGCACGTCTGTATAACAACCACGCAACCACAACACACATATCGAGCATGTGGTAAGAAATGCGTATGTAGTACTTTTTGGATCTTAGTTTTATTCTACAGAGTGCCAAGAGAGATTCAATCAAATCTCCCCTCCCATAAATTTATTGTAAATCAATATGACACTGGGACACTTGACCTGTATCTGCTGCTTGGTTTTCCTGTCAAAACTTTTACCGATGTGTCTGGATAAGCACCTACAAAGGTACTCAACAAGTTCACCACTCTATTATCCATCCATTTGATCATTCTTAGTGTTACACCTTGGGAACGTGTCATTATTTCAGCATATGAGCCTCGAACTGTTTTTTTCAATGCTGTATCGGAAGACAAACCATTATTTGGTACTCGATTTGTTCGTACTGTACCTAAGCTGTAAATACCCCTTTTTGCAAGTTCTATCTGTAGATTAGGACTGCAAAACCAGTTATCATAGAATAGTAGAAAATTACAGCTATCTGGTATACAATCAGCTAAACGGAGGACAACATTAGAACTGGCACTAATATTTGGGAGATGTTCTGGTTGCTCCACTTCAAAATCATATACGATTCCACTTGAACCTGCTAAGCAGAAAAGTTTATAACCCCATTTCTTCGGTTTTTTGGGGTTGTATTGTTTCAATCCAGAACGACCATTGAAAGGTACGATCTGTTCGTCTACTGACAAATGCTGTTCTAACGGAATATTCTTTAGCTTGCTTCTAACGCTTTCGAGTATCTTCCTAATTTTGAAGACGCGATCAGAAGATGGATCAACTGGAAGCTGAGAATTGTCAGGAAACTGGATGTTCTTTTTTTATTTGCTCCCACTGTCTACGAGACATTACACTAGATACTTGTGAAACTCCACATTTGGTGTTCCAGTACCTTCGAGTTCCTGGAACAGGGATTAGGGGCATGTAGAATATCATGCCAATAAATTGTTCCAGTTCTTGAACTTCAATGTGGAAATTTGAACCGACATCTTTTTGTGTAGCATATAAATTAGTCTGTGCAACAATATGTCAAACAATGTGTCAAATAGTTTTCTGAAGTACTCCACAGGTGAAAGAACCGAAGTTTCAGGAGGTAGCTGACTGTTGCAAGCTGGTAAATTGCATGATATTCCATCAGTATTTGTCCAGACTAATGGAATGTTACCCGTTGATGTTGATGGTCCCGGTGTTGCTACCTGCAGTAGAAGTTGATGCTTGAGGTACACGTGCAGCTTGTAACCTCAAGCTGAGAGGCATATCGTCATCGTCAAAGGAGTCGTTTTGTGTAGGCAGCACATCGTCACCGTCATAATCTGATGTATCTATTACAAATTCGTTTTGATAAAAAAAACTCAAGACTACTAAAAAAACAGTACGCTACCTGATATTGCGGTGGGCAAGTAAGTTTCATCAGCGACACTATCATCATCATCTTCATAATCATCTTCACTCTCCTCAGGAGGTATAGCCACTACCACACCTCCTTGTGTTTCCCATAAAATAGCTTAGGATCCATGACTATGGAGACGAAAATTTATATTCATCCCATTGCACAATGTATATTTGAATATACATACCAAATCCACCTGTTTATTTGAACAAAATCACAACTTTGATAAATGCAACTATAAAAGTACTAAGTGTATATATGACACAACACACTGTATTTTTTATAAACAATTTCCACCACAAACACTAAAAAAAAGCACACCTTGTTGTTGAGGTTATCCGCTCAACTGCAAAGTACTACGCCTTAGATGAATCATCCCCTCCCATGATAGGTTCAAGTAAGCAATTTGTGATTCTGCAGGCTGTCTCACTTAGAATACATGTATATCTAAATATACAAAATGCATGAATTGGAATTTTTTGAAAAATATGTATATTGAAATATACAATGTACGATAGAGGGTTAAATAACATTTTTATAAAGAATACTAAAAGGTATAGTATCTACAGGGGAATTCAACAAGCGCGCGTCGGCCAATAATTTGTAACCCGTTGTACTTACGAAAAAATGTTCGTAATGAAACCTTATAATGTGTCATCTTTGCTACAACCCAATATTATTGTCAAGAATACAAGGTGTACCAAAAGAGAGTAATACCAAAAATTATATTTTTCTTAAATGTGTGTCGTGCGTAATTTGACTTTCGCTATTTTGGTCCACATGCCCAACCTTTTTTTTGAGTTTTGCGCAATATACATAATAATTTTACCCTAAGTAAAACTCCTTTGTTAGGGCATTGACTCTTGTGTATTATTCTTATTATGTATTCTCTAATTAAATTGTAATTTTCTATTTTGTGGGTATAAATAATTATTTATGCACGATTACATTATAATATAATTATAACCAAATTTCTGTGGTCTCACTGTCTTTTTATAACACGCGGACGTCATGATCACCCAGCAGACTATAATGAAACGTCAAATATTGAAAACAATATGCACAAAACTATGAGTTTATTTAAAAATACTTATAATTCAAATATTACAATTAGTCATGGGTATACTAGGTGGTACAATCCCTCAATTTCATTCATCTTATTTCTGGAAATATCTCAGTTATTGCGTTTAAAAGTAATTAAACCAAAACGTCAAATGAATTATCAATTTTCATGGCTGCGTTTGTACTGGTTTGCATATAATGCACCAATACCTACTATCCTAAATGAGAAATTTATTTCTTTTAAAAACAACGTTATAATTCATTTGTAATATTCAATATATTAATGGTACATACAATTTTGTATGCATTGCGGGCATAAATGGTTTTTGTCGTTCTACGGCGCTTTGCTAGCCCTAGCGCTAGCGCATTCGGACTCGAAATAGCGCATCGAACCATACAAACCTCACTATGCCCTGAATACATAAATAACTATTAGTTCATAGTTATGTATCTTTATTTTCTTATTGCTACATTGAAATTAACTTAATGACATAATTATATAAATTTCATAAAAATTTATGACATCCAACGGTAAAATTAGAATCCAATATATAGATAACCTCTTTCCGAAAAGGTATTTAATTGAAAAACCCGTGCTTTCGAATTCTCTATTTAATTTTTAATTAGTCAACCCAGGCTAATTAGTATGTAATACAACACATATTTCTTTCAACGAGCTTTCTCGAAAATAAAGTTATTCATAACAGCATATGTGTTCTTACTTATGTAATACTTCTTCATTGAACGATCCTCTTGTGTTAACCAATTGGGCGCTACACATAGTTCCAAAAAGAAAACGTGTCAAAATTATCCTTGGTGGCTTTTATTTTGGTTTAACAACCGTGACGAAGGTTTACTTTGTCAACCGCTTTAGTTAACGTTAATTAGCGATTAATAAATTGTTCTTTCTACACTAAAGTAGTTTTTTCAAAAATTAATTGTCTATCCGTACTGTAGACAAAAACTAATCGCCCACTCATTTAATCCTCAACTAAAGTTTATACTTCACACTAGTTGTTCATCTAATAATCCTTACAGCTTAGCTTATAGTAATTTAAATTTACTTACGAACATTCTTTTAAATCTCAAGTAGTATTTCAATTTACTTGTTAAACTTTATGTAAAGCAAACACTTCAATATAATTTCTCTTTTGTTTCTTTCAATAATAAGGCGAACTTTTATACACAATATACAGGTTACCCATTTTGGCAATGACAAAATCTTTCAAATTGAAAATACAAATAAATAACAACCCTTAAGTAAGGATCGACGAATTCTTTTACATGATCGCGTTAGAATAAAACTTAACTAATAATGAATAATGCCGGGAAAACATTGTTATAGTCATATGGTCACGTTATTAAGTCAACCTGTTATAAAATGTATTTAAAGGGCGACAAAACCTATTTTCAATGGCTTAAAATTTTAATCTTATATTTTTGTGACAATCTCTAAATACATCATGAAACAAAGCTTATTTCATAATTCTGTAAATTATGATTGACGATGATATACTAAAAACAAGTAAGGTTTTCAAGAAATGCGCTTAAAAACTCCCAATACACCCGAGGCATTCCCTAACCATGCAAGAAAATGTACCAAAGTAACTAAAATATGCAAAAGAAATTAACACTGAAGTATGCGCCCAATCGCAAAACATGCAATTCCGCAAAGCTGAAACTACTCAAAATCTAAACACGCATACCCCCACCCCCCTACAAAGACACGAGCCAACAAACATCCTGAAA
This sequence comes from Vesta saturnalis, assembly GCA_036346205.1. Classification (NCBI taxonomy): domain Eukaryota; kingdom Metazoa; phylum Arthropoda; class Insecta; order Coleoptera; family Lampyridae; genus Vesta; species Vesta saturnalis. Next base: position 1,517,454 of record JARFJB010000513.1, read on the forward strand.
CGTCACATACATACACGAAACAAGCAAGAGAGTATACAAAATAAAGTAAAACACGCAAACAAGCTAGCAGCCAAAAACATTCGCACAAACCCACACATGTACAAAAATGTAAGACTGCAAACATACCAAGGCACAAAACCGAGAAACAAGTTAATCAACGTGTAAACATGCTGCCAACACGACTCCCAACATAAAGAAACTAGCTAACGAACACCCTCAATGTTTGGGACACTTGCACAAAGCAAGAAAGAAAACATACCAAAGAAACTAAAACATGCAGAAAAAATAGTAGCGACCAACACATACGCAATCAATAAGTAAATAACCAAAATTCTAAAATGCTTGTAAGCCTATCACCATGCTTCATCTGAACCCCACGGCTATTTGCTGTTTGATTTAAAACAAAATGCCCCAGCTTTCCTAAGTTATATTCCGAAAAAAAGATTTAATGAAATTAAATCAAATAAGATTAGTACTTGCTTTGCAGACTATCATGATGCTTTTTACGAAACATAGTTGAACTTTTGTTTTCGTGATGTACAAAAATATCATTACCGATAGGTCGTTATAAACACAGGTGTCACGCACCGCTGAATCACGCTTATATGATAACAATATCAGTGTGACACACCGATGGTTCACGCTTATTCGCTAAACTCACTTCTGGTTCACAATCATTCGATAAAGACTCAAGTGTGACTAACCTATGGGTCACGCTTATTTGTTAAAAACACAGGTGAGTCCCACAGATGGGCCATTCTCATTCGATAAAACACTGTTGAGACCCGCCATTTAGATACAACACAAGTGTTACTCATCATGGATCACAGCATTGATTAACAAATTCCAAAACATAAAAATGTACTAAGTGTAACTATATATACAAGGCGATAAACATTTTATAAAACTAGATTAGTGCGCTTACGCAGATTCATAATCTGACATAATAATCGTTTGATCCAAAGTAACCAACCGATTAGTGTGTATGCGCAGAACTAGAATTTGATATGATAAATGAATATTTGCACCGAAAAGTGGGCATAACAGAAAATATGAGCTTTTCAACTAAATATACGCTTATGCAAACATCAGAATGACCTACGAGTTTGGTGATTAGCAGGAAAAAGGGGGAAGCACTAAAGTCCTTTCCGTAGGACTCTGAATCTAGTTTCTACTTTTGACAGATTTTTCCTCAGTATCTCGAAAAAATGTCCCTTTGGTAGGATGTTTCCCAAATATCTACGGTCCTTTTGCTCCACGACTTGAAATAAGTTCCTTTTTGGAGGAATAATTCTTGAAATTTTCTTAATATCAAAGTCCTTTTAGAAGGATATAGCCCAAACATCTAGAAATAAAGCCCTTTAAAAGTGTTGATCCTTGAAAATCCTTTTGGCAGGATATAACTCCCAACGTCTAAGGTATTTTCGGACGGATGATTCTTAAATCTCAACAGCTAAGATCCTCGATCTTGGAATTGCTCTTAATATCAAGCACTTTTGGCAGATTCTTAAACTTAGCCTAACTGCAAATAGGAGGGATCTTACAAAAAATACTAAACTCGTAGGCCATTCTGATGTTTTCACAAGTATGTGTTTTAATTGGACAGTTAACCTGATGTTTTCAACTACATCCGCCATTCAATGCCCCTTTTGTCTGTGGGGAATTTGTTAACCAATGTTGTGACCTACACTTGTGCTTTTAACGGAGAAGCGTTAAGTAAACAATTACGCAATCTTCGTGACTGGTTTGATTTTCGGAATATATACGTCACAAATACCACTTTCTCCAACTATGCCGGTTCTGTAACATAAACCGTTTGGTATATATCGTTTTAAATCAAACCGTAAGTAGCCGTAAGGTTTGTGTATATGTTTGCTTTTAGATTGTTATATGTTTTCTATAGGTTTTGGGTGTTTTTGGAGTTTGTAGGTGCATTTGTTAAGTAACTTACTACCGTTTAAATTGCGTTGTACACCTGTGAGTTAAAATTCAATTATGCTACAAATTGACGTTGCAAACATTAACTTCTAACTATACCATAATGTCATCAGTCATCAATAATTTAAATTATACCACAAGACGGCGTTGCAAGTTGTATGCTAACTCCTAATTATATCATACACTACCTTAAATTGTAGACCGAGATGACTATGAAAACTGAATGCTAGCCTGTAACCAAAACAAACTATGTACTGAAATTATATCACAAGATGTCGCTTGTCGCTTCTAACTTAAATTATACCAGAAAATGAGGCTACAGACTATGCTAACTTCTAAATATATGACAAGATGGCGCTTCTAGCTTCTATATAATGACACAGGATGGCTCTGCAAACTTTATGCTAACTTCTAGTCATTCAACAAGTTGGCGCTTCACTTACATCTGGCTGCAATAAGACAAAGATACAGAGATACATCGAATTGACCCATTAAGATGACGTACAAGACACACAAGAGGAACTTGTTTCAAAATGTTGATATAGACAGAAACAATATGTCATAGGTCAAAGGGCATACTGAAGATGATGGACCAAGATGTTGGATCCTCGTCTTAATGAAGGTGCAGAACGCAGGATGCGAGAACCAGTTTCAAGAAACTGTCTGACATTTACCCTCGCAGGGGGTAAAAAGTATGTGTAAAGTCGGGCGGCGGGAAGTGTCTTATGACCCATCTTTCAGTAAAGCATGGTTTAAGATTTTAAAAACGTATATCGTTATTGGTTCATATAGTTAGTAATTTTGAATACCAACAAAACACCGTCAATGTTTCTAGGTTATTTTCAAATGTAAGCCGCGCTGTCAAATTTAAATAAAATTATTGTCCGAATATTTCGGGATTTATCATCCTAAAGGTCTTGAAAATCCCCATCCACTCGTATAAATAAAGTCGAATTTCGTTTAAGGTCTGTTCGCACTTATTCTGGCATGTAAAGTCCACCGAGTGTGGGTAGTCATATGACAAAAATATATTGTACAACTGTAAACGATTATCAGAACCGAGACCGGGTCAACAAAATTTCGTTTTGGACCTGTTTTACAAATTAATGATATCAATAATTTATAAATAAGAAACGAATTAGCTAGCAGTAGGCAGTGCCCGAATGAAGTGCGAAAAGTTTGGTTAATTGCGGAGGATCGTTTTTAGCCGACAGATCTCACTGCGTCAAAAGAGTCAAGACTGTAATTTGGTTATGGAAGCCACTTATAAATAACTGATTTTGTCATAAATAAATACACTGTATTGAATGTTAAAAATGAGATTTATTATTAGTTAATAATGTAACCAATTTTAAAAATCTCAGTTTACAGTTTGTCAATATATATATATATATATATATATATATATATATATATATATATATATATATATATATATATAACGAATGTAAACCTAAGTACAGCTACAGAGGTATATGTTAAATATAATAATTCTTTACAATGTTATAAAGCAACTAAGATTCTAATTTTTGCTTTAAATTCAAATATTGGACATCTTATAATTAAAAGTCATCACCTTTACATTCACTGTCATCTTCACTCGACTCTCCGACATTGATTACTAGAGGTTTTACCATTTCCTCAGCTCTTTTTTGAACGTCCCACCACTGGCTCATTTCCTTTTCAGCATGTAAAATGCACTTTTGCCACAGTTCTCCAGTTACTTGGTTTAATGAATCCTTCCATAGCGATAAAACAGTCTCGTCCCTGAAGTCCTGTCTTCCAACGTTTTTGTTGTAATACTGTTTACAATTTGCCCATATTAACTCGATAGGGTTGAATTGGCAGCGATACGGAGGTGAACGTAAAATTTGATGTCCCCATTGATGAGCGATTTCATCAATTGCATATATTTTTGGAACTTGTAAATCCTTGGCAATTTGTACTAATTTCACTTTCAGCATATCATTCGAATGAGGTATGTTGTGTTTTCTTAAAAATTGAAGAAGATCTTCTTTCTTCCAACTACTTGAAGGTAATTTTTCTACTAATATAGAATGTGATAACTGGCATTGTCAAGAATTATTAAACTTGGTTTTTCTAAATTTGGTAAAGCTGTTCTTGAAACCATTTTTGAAATAAATCAGCGTTCATATTATCGTTGTAGTCTGCTGTCTTAGTTTTACTGCAAAATACCAATGATGAATTAGGTATAAAACCATCCTTGTTGCCAGCACTTAGTACGATAAAACTACAATTTGTTCGGTTAAAAATATTTTTAACAAATCGGACTATTTTAATTACGGTTTCCCTTCTCCTAGCGGTTTGTTTTTTGTGCTTTTCAAATCATTATCATGCCAATATTTTCGAACGCTTCCTCGACTAAAAATCCACGTCTTATCCAAAAAGACAGGATCGTAACTAATTTCACAACTTTTATTAGCAAAATATTTTAGCAAAAATGTTGCTCGAGCACCAGCAATATGAACCTGCTCCATTAAACGCCTTCTTCCATCGTCAACTTTGAATTCAACACCAATTATGTGTAACAATTGTTTCAAACTCGTTTTACTGAAGGTAAATATCTTCTTTAAGTTCAGTTTGGAGTTTTTCGATAGTAATATGTGAGCCTAAAATTAAACAGTGATTAACGCCATTTCAACAATAATTTCTGAATTATTTACCAATTGCATGCATGGTGTAAATTTTTCGTTTCAAAACGTCTTTCACGTATTCGTCGACATCCACTGACTTCGACTTCAAACGCAGTCTATGTTTTTGCGGTGAATCCGGCGCCGATTTCCCAGATACTAAAGCGAGAGCTATTCTTGCCTTTGTCCGAGTTACGGTTTTCTCGGAAATGCCGCATTCGAGAGCAGTTCGCTGCAACATAATATTACATAAATATAAATTTAAATAGTGAAAATTATTAGCGTACCTGGATAATGGAAGTTAAAGGTAAACTTGGCCCCCGTTATCGCGAAATAATGCAGTATATTCATTAACATTACTTGAGTTTGGCTTTTCAAAGATTTATCTTTTAATGACATCATTATTTGCTGCAAAATAAATAAATGCATTCAATCAATTGGAGATACATTTTGCATTATAAACTTACCTCGTAATAGTGAATATTAATAATAATAGTTTTGAAACAAACTGTTGTCTACAAATGCAATGGAAACTAATAAATTACGAAGCGAAAAATAAATTATTACTACAAAACACGATGCGATTATACGAAACGAAATATGAAGAATAATTTGAGGTTAAATAGCCAAGAAGAAATCTGACAGCGTCATGCGCTTTGACTTTAGAATCGACATACGTTTTTAAGTCCTGCATTTATAATATATAGCAGACGTATATACCCGTCTTTCTTTAAGTGGGAACTTCGCACTAAGATAGGCGCAAGTTGTTTTTGTCTCATTAATAATCAGATACCATAATTTTTTTGCATACATCAATTTGTTTGGTGTTTCTTCACGTCCGCGCGGTAGCGTAATTTTTGTATTCGATGTTTCAATTATATGGGAATTATACAAATAATTCTTTAAAATGTTAAAAAAACGTAAACACGACATTCATCTGGTGACATCATTTTCACAATTGCATTGATTTAGCGAATGGATTCCAATTTGTTTTGATTATTTAAATTTGTCAAAATGACTAGAAGTGCGTACGACTCTTCCACTAGACGCAATAACAATAAAATGCTGCATACGATAAGCTGGCAACATTGCTGAGTATTTGATGTAAAAAAAATAACCTCAAATTACATTACTGAGACGTTACCATCATTTCTCATGCTTTTGTAGCCCACTTAAAATCAAAAACCAATTGGAAGTACATACTAAATTTAACAAAATATTACTACAATTTACAGTAAATGTGCACGTAAAATTCGGGTGCATGTATAAAATCAACTTTATTAATCTTTTAGAATATTATTTTCAATTCGAATGCAGGAAATCGGACACAACACGTAGATTCACCCTCAATCCAGCGCTGTACAGAAGATAAAATGCCTAAAAATCGACGGCATGCTCGTTAAAAAAAGACTTTCTTGTAAAGTTTGCTTGAGCATGGTGATGAACACTAGAATGTTAGATTGTTTCAGAACCTATCATATTTTAATACCGTAAACATTGGATTTATAATTAAAATACATATCTTTTCGGTATTAAATTATGTATTTTTTATTTATCATTTATATAAAATTAAATGTTTCCATAACAATTGTAGTAAATGGTTATAGTTTTAGAAATTAATTGAGATGTCATATTAAATTTATTATTATTTATATTTGCTATTAATAAAACAGATTAATAAAGGTATAAAGCCTACTATGTAATATAATTTTAAAATAAATTAAATATTACTAAGCTGCCTTGGAGATGACAAATCAGAACACCCTCTAACGTACGAAAGGTAACAATAAAAAATGTCATAAAGAAAGAACAAATTTGACAATATTCAATATTTATGTTATGATGTAAGTGCAAAGTTGTGAAATTGATAAAAGAATTCACAAATAAAATAACTTCAATAGGAAAGAACAAAATCTCCGATTAAATAGATTTTGGAATCTCATATTTAAAAAAAGTAATAATGGTCCGTCTTAATTTTAACTTTTGGCATGTCTAGGATTTTTGCTGTGCTTTTTCCTGTGCTTTGATTCTTTACCAATTAAATACGTTCAGTTACCACAGCACTACAATAATTTAACTGATGTAGTTAAAATCATATTAAACGTGCACATTGTGTTTTTAGTGTATAATAACAATTACAATTATCAACTTCAACATAAAGTTATTCACAAGTTTATCCTTTCATCGTAACTGGATTGAAGATTGTTAAATATGTTCTTTGTTTATGACGCAATAATATTTAATTTATTAAGTATCTAGCTATTCTTTATATAGTTGACTTTATACTATTATGTTAATAGTAGTGTAACTAAATTTCTCAAGTTTTAATTATTTATTTGATTTGGTACTTTTGATGCCTATACTATTGTACATAATAAATTCCAATTTTCCAATAGCTGTTCAAATATTTCCAATCTCTTGCTTTTGTTTGACACACATTTGGCTGTTTCATAGATAACATTCTTTCTTTTCATAAAAGTTGTGCATTTGTTAACACTAGATGTTTGGTTGTTGAAGCATTCCTTTAATAATTCTCTGATTTAATTTCACTCTTCGCAAGAAGGATATTTAAAAAGGAATAGTCTCATAAAGGAAAATGGTTTATACTCGAGAGTGCTGAGTACTAATTGTTTTCTTCGCCTATTGTGGTTTTGAAGTGTACCATTCATACAGTTATCACGAAAACCGCCTTCCATCTTTAGAGGTATGTGGATCTATTTTCTGTGAGCTTTCCTAATGGCTAATTATAGTTTTCAGCTTGTTGTGGTTGTTTTCGTTCTGGGTGTTGTCATTATCGTTTCATATTTTACAACTAAAAGAAGTTTAAGATTAGACCATATGTACCAGCGTATGTGTAAATTACCATGAAATTCCATCTTTATACACCTTTGGTTCACTTCACAGAAAAATAACTTAAGTAGAACATCAACCATCAACTTAGAAATCGACAAAAGGGCAGACGATTTTAACCATATACTTCATCCCCATGTGTTATATATGTAACCTATACCCCGATTCCTTTCTGCTCCATTCCTAATACTAAAATAAGAAAACTATTAGAATACCCTCTTGATCTCACTAACATATTATTTATCTGATACCTTATCTGAAACCAGTTCCTGCTCCTCCTTTCGCTTTTTTTTTCTGTGTGCATCTATAACTAGAACTGTTGAAAATAGTATATTACATTATTACTAAATTATTTTTTTCATTAGATCTTTAATTTGATACGTGTAAATTTAGTTTATAAATTTATGGTCTTTAGTTACGACTCTTTAGTATCCTATAGGCTATTGGAAAATGGCAACATTGCCAATAAAATTCGTTCTTAATAGAAACGTGTGACCGTTTTAAATTCGTAGATTGGTAGAAATTAATCAGGCTTTCTTTTTTTTTGTTTTCTGGTACCTTCAGAGAAGAAGGAAAAACGCCATTTTTGGCAAAAAAAATTTAATGCGTAGTTAGAAGCAAATGTAAAATTTGGAAAAGGTTTTCTTAAAAATTTGATTGAACTGTTCAAGTAAAATTTTAACACAGCCTGTTGCTGGATTTAATCTTTTCCATATAAATAAATCCTGTTGGGATTTCGAATTTGAGTTCGGCTTTAATTTTTTTGTTTCTACTACACCTTAGCTTCGTTCAAGAGGTAAGCTACTCACTTTCTTTTCTTATTTACTAGACATAACTTTGAAATGCATGTGTACATGTTTTGAAATTTTAATACAGCATAAAGATCATATCTTATAAAAATTTGGGTATTGATCTAAATTCTAACAGAGTTGTCTTATATAGGTTTTTTTGGTCCTTTACACATTTACTCAAGATTAACATCTTTCGTGCTTCTATAAGAGATAGTTAAACCATTTCTGACAGCACAATTGGATACCATTCATCCGAGGTGTGAAATATTAGTTATGGGTCTTCGAACCTGAATTGAAACCGTTTACGATTACTCCTTCTCCGAGCATCTTCCGCATTAACTGAAGAAATATACGTTACACCTACGACTATTTTCGATAAGTATTTTGTTACACGCACACACAAAAATTTACCTACGGAGAGTGACTTTTGTTAGCTTTTCTACATAACGAGGCTCTCGTTACCTGTACATTACTGAAATTATTATAACAATTACATTACTGTGCTTGCTACATTGTATTAGTGTGTTTCCGCAATTATCCTATTCCTGAAATTAATGCTTATACTTTACTGGTAACCATTTCCTTAGTAATAGAAAGGTTAGACATTTGTACCTGTAAAAGATAATTTGGGTTATTCCAAAGTTTCTCATATACTTACATTTAACTTTGCAGTAGAATTTGTATTTTAACTATCCATTTCTAACTGTTTTCTTATGTACTAGTTTTATTTTGATATCAAACCGTAGTTTGTTCAACCGTTAGAACTATCTGTGTCTACTGTATAAGCGAACAGCTGTTTAGCTGACGGAACGCTACTATATGAGTCTAAATGTACAAGGTGTGTCATAAATCATGCTAACTGCTGGGGTTGTATAAAAAGTTATTTATTTCAATTACTGTGTAAATCAAATTGCATATTTATTTATGATCATTGGGGTTGTATAAAATTTGTTACTTTTCACTGATTACAATTTAATAGTTGTTTATTACAAAACTGTTTGAATTAGGGTTTACTCATGTTAATTTTTGTTTTGTAGCCATATGCTTACTAATAAATGTGTCAATCTGTGTTGCGCCTTTATTAAATTCTTGCATTGTGATTGCCAAATCTGTAATGAACTTAGCCTTTCTGAATTTTCTAAACGCTTCATGCTTACTTTGTCTGTAATGCTCATAGTAACTACATTGAATAATTTTTTGCTTACATAAGGTAAACAACGGGGTAGACATCTAGTGATAATTTTCGCTTTATATTTGGGGTTTATTTGCGTCCGGTTGATTGGAAACTGATAGATTAGTCCGACGGAGAGCTCTTCGTGGAATATCGGTGTACAAGTATTCAATTTCGGATAAATATATATATATATATATATATATATATATATATATATATATATATATATATATATACAGGGTGATTCGCGAGGAAGTGGCAATATTTTAAAGATATGTCGAGGAAGCCAAAATAAGTAAAATAAACTCATATGTTTAAGTCCGATTTTCATTTGTTTCAGGGATAATTGACTTTTTCTTAAAATGTCAAATCTCATCAATTTTTTGCCTATTACGAAGTACGTTGATGTATTGACCTTATGCACGTAATTCTGAGAGCGAAATCCAGAAAGGAAACTTTTAAAATAATTATTACCCTTTTAGTAACTTTAAATTTGGCGGCTAATAAATTCTCACCAAGAACGTTCTCACTATCGCCAATATTTGCAAAATTCCCTAACAGGGTATTTATTTTTAAGAGTTGACTTTCTGGATTACGCAACCAGAACTTATGTGTAATTAGGTGAAAGTAGGCAACTGAAATGAAAACTGACAGTTAGTTGTTAAAGTGACAATTGTTCAACATTAGTTTTATGAAGTTGTAAAAATGCCCCACAAATTTAGTCATAAAGAATATGCCGATATGATATTTGTTTATGGGTTGTGTAATGGTAGTAATGTTCGTGCAGTGGAGGAGTATCGACGCCGTTTTCCGAATCGAAGAGTTCCTAACAAGCGAGTATTTCAAACTGTTTTTACACATGCCGGCGAAACTGGGACATTTCCAAGTGCAAGTATTGTTTCTGAAAGAGAACACGGAATCGCTGTTGGACTTGAAGAAGATATTCTGGATGTGGTAGACGAAAATTCAGAGATAAGTACAAGGCGCATCGCAATCCAATTTGAAATACCACAAACAATGGCTTGGAAAACACTTAAGCAACAAGGTTTGAACGCTTATCATTTGCAAAAGTACAAAATCTCCACGAAGGCGATTATCCTTTAAGGCTACAATTTTGTCATTGGATTCGGGAAAACAGAAGATTGTGTAAAGACATTTTGTGGTCGGATGAAGCTCAATTTACGCGAGATGGAATTAACAATTGCCACAATAATCATCGATGGTCGGACGAAAATCCCCATGCTACGATAGAACACAATTTCCAACATCGATTTAGCATTAACGTTTGGTGCGGTATTCTAAATGATCAATTAATCGGTCCTTTCGTATTAGATGCGCGCCTTACTGGACAAGGATATTTACGTTTTTTAGAAGAAATATTGGACGAAGCACCTTTAAATATTCGACAACGAATTATCTTCCAACATGATGGAGCGCCTCCTCACTATTCAAATAATGTACGAAATTTTCTGAATACCACTTTCGGCGATCTTTGGATTGGCAGAGGCGGTCCGCTTCCTTGGCAACCGAGATCACCGGATCTCACTCCCCTCGATTTTTGCCTTTGGGGATGGATGAAGTCGTTAGTTTATGCTACCAAAGTGGAAACGAGGGAAGCGTTACTAGATCGCATTCTTAATGCAGCAGCTATCATTAGAGCGAACAATCGTTCATTGAAACTCGTTACTAGTGCAGTTTATAAACGCGCAAATAAGTGTATCCAAGTGGGCAGTGGTGTTTTCGAAATTTTTTCGTAAATTAATGCTTCGAACATTTTTCGTAAATTAATCCTATTTTGTTTATTTTTGTAATTGATTTTGTAATAAATTTTTGTTTGCTTGTTAAATATCTCTGAAACAAATGAAAATCGGACTTGAACATATGAGTTTATTTTACTTATTTTGGCTTCCTCGACATATTTTTAAAATATTGCCACTTCCTCGCGAATCACCCTGTATATATACATGTTTGGGTATTCTTTTTTTTTGGGTATATATATATATATATATACATGTTTGGGTATTCTTTTTTTTGGGTCAACGCTAGATGCCGGACCGTATTGTGTCTGATTACGTAAATTTTAAGTATAATTCATAGTTTTTTCTAGATTTGGTTGAAAGGTAAGTTGATTACTGGTGGTTTATTTTGTAGATATATTGTATCTGATGTATTATTGATTGATGTATTGGGAATATTTCCTGAAAGAATTGTATTTATGTCTGCGAGTTGGCGCTCCATAATTTTTACGTTAGATACTTACGAAAATTTAATTATTATTATAAAATTTATGCTATTTTACAGTGGGGATATTAAATAAGTGGTGTTAAACGATCGTAAGTTGTTTCGTTAATCCTGTGATCTACGATCAACTTCCTAACCAGTCCTTTGTCAGTGTGGCTTTAGTTCACCATTTTATTTTAGTTGTCTCTTTTGTCCTGTGTGGCCGTAGCCCTTTTCTTGATAGAGGGGCGATATAAAATTAAATCAAGTGGTGCCCTTTTTAAATTCTATGTATATCTTTTCTCCTGCCAAAACGCCCATGCATCCAAGTGCTTAACCGACCGACTGAGCTTCCGGCTAATTCCTTAATCTATGCTACAGCACTTTAGCCACTAATTTCTACGATTATCCCTTTGTGCACGTAACAAATTTTTGTATAAATTGCTCTTTAACAACTACCGCTTTGTAATTAGCTATCGGCCCATTATTTTTACTAACAAATAAACCTGCGCACGGTAGTAGTTCCATCTGTTTAAATTTCAATTTGAATGTTGGTGTAATCTTTTTTTTTACCTTCTCTTTGAAGTTACATTAAATTAAATTGTTAGGACATAACAAATATTCCGAAAATAATTATCATTTTGCAAATTAACTTTTACGCATTAGAAAACCTGCGTTATTTTAGGAAGGCAATTAATCAGGTTCATATTTATTTACATTTTAACTTATAAAATAATTTCTTCGTTACTCTCAACGTTAAACTAAATAATCTGTTTAAGCTTGTGTTGTCACTTTTTCTGATTTATTTTGTTTTCTTTAAATTTGAAATTGACGAACGTATCTACGCTTTGATACTTATAAATTTAATTACATGTTTAATTGTGTAGTTACCGCGTTTTGAACATTAATTTCCAATTTATTTGTCGTTGTGTATAGAATTGATCTATTTTGAAACACGTTTTCTTTATTTGATTTAACAAATATTTAAGACTCTTTTTTTCCTATTTGTTTCTCCTTTCCTTCGATTACCTAGTCGCCTGTTTTAGACATCGTTATTCAGGAGCTGGGATAACAGTGATTACTTTTTTCGGGGAAGCGGCTCCTGGCGCCCTTATCTCTACCAGAATTTTCATGATCCCGACCCGAACCGACTGACTGGCAATTCCTTCCATCAGCAGGGATGAGTAGCGACCCTTCTCTCTTCCCCTTTTTTTTTCTCACCGCTTCCCGTTTCTGCACGTAACCGTAGGCTTATATTTGCGTTTTCATAACTGTAATTATTATCGAAACGTTTGAATTTATATAAAAGATAAATAAAAAATACACGATTTAATCCCCAAAAGATAAGTATTTTTATTATATGTGATAATCATGGTTTTGGTGTATTTCAAATTTTAAGTAATAATTAAATAACGTTAGGACATAAATGGACATTAATGCTGTATACGGACAAGACAATATTGAAAACTCGCTGCATTAAAGGAATTCAAATAATAAAAAACCCACAACTTTTATTTACAAATGAAATTTTTTATTTGCCATTTTTACTTATAGCTGAAATGATATCAAAGTGAAATTTCCCATAACATTTAAATCGATTAAACTGGTCGATCCACTTGCTGCGGTATATACACTTGTTGAGGGCCTGTCCTCACGATTAAGCTCGATTTATATAAAACCTATAACTTTCTCTAATTATACTGTGGTAGTATTAAGAGTAGGTGGTTGTAAATTTAAATAATAAACGTGATCAACACTGATCCTTTTTTTTTAATTAGAAAATTTCTGATATAAATCCCTAAGAAATAAGATTAAATTATAAGTTGCATGAAAAGCCGCTAGCAATTTATAACTTATGCTATATAAAATCTGAGTGTATTATCATCAAGCTACCGTAAAATACTTTCCCAAATTAAAGTCAATTTAGTCCTACATAATTATCGTGCCTTTTACAATGACTTGGATCGTTACACTTATTTTTGTGCTTATATTGTATATATTGAGTTCAATTTAGTGGTGGTCTTGTAATGTTTCCAAATTATACAAAAGGCGATATTATCTAGGATAATTTATAACCGGAATTAAATGTTTCGTATAATCTTAATGTTTAACTGCTGAAATAAGGCAATAAATAGTGGCATAATTATCATAATTGTAGTGTACATTTGAATCATGCAAAAATTATAGTATTTTGTTCTCAACTATTACCACATTATAGAGAAGTAATTACATCTAAAAGATGTTTCTTCTTTATCTGAAGTGCAATTGTAACTTATTAATGCACCCCAAATAAAACATACAAAGTATAAATATTTTTATTTAAATCGTATAGTATGTATAAGATGTACAAAGCTAGAATATTAAAAAATATTTAAAATTAGATTAAGTGTATACATTCTGTCTTCATAGTATTACAACAATTAGTCTTTAAGCAGTAACAATATTATTTATTTGTTGGATTAGTTGTGATTATACTAGCTCTAGTATGTAAAGTTTTTGGTTGTGAATGATATTACCACTTTCAAATTAAAGTTTTTCACAACTTTGCACCGACAAAGTATATAAAATTAAAATTAATTTTGATAGAAGGCGGCCTTTGTAATAAATTAGAATCAATAGTATAAGATACTTTTAACACGGTATTATCGCACTATATAGGGTGGTCCGGATTTCAATTAAATGTATGGGGAGCTTGTTATCCATAATAGATACGAAATGGATTAAATGGGAAAAAAGTTGCGCATTTTGAAGAATGAAGAATAACATGACGAATACAAAATCAAAATTTCCCGATTGGTTTCGGAGACAGAAACCGAATTTATTTGTTGTTATGCAAAATATTGAACAACTTTATTAAGGATTTTCATTGTAATTCAACTTTCCTATACAGTGCCATTCTTAAAATTAAAATCTGACGTTTCGTCTCTTCTGGGCTGTTATCGACTTTATTTTTTTAAATACGGACCTGCGTTTTTTACCACACCATATTTAGCGCTTGGCATGAGAAATTCATTGATATGCCACACTTGACCATTTTGCTACGTTTCGTCTGAGAAATCATCATCAGTTTTAGGGGCGTTACAAGAAGACATTAAGGGATAGTGAAATACACTATTGAAAGCTGAATTAGCTGCTGATTCAGATAAAAGAGAGAGCTAGCAGTATGCAGAGTACTGTGGATTTAAATGTTGTTTTAAATAATCGCAATTTAAAATAAGAAAGAAATGATTTAAGTATTTTAATCATCAACAAATAACACATTTTAAGAACAGCAAAATAATAGTTAAAATAAATATTAATGTAATATTAAGAATAAAAAAGAAGGTATTATAAAAGTTGTTGAAAATGTCTTCGTTATTATTAATACACAATTGTATTCTTCTGGACACCTGGGATGTTGCATTAGCCACCATTTCGGGCGTAATTTTTGCAAATGCGTCCATTATTCTTTGACGAAGTTCATTTATGTCAGTTGGAAGATCCTTCCCATGTACTTCATTTTTGACTATGCCCCATAAAAATAGTCTACTGGATTAAGGCCTGGTTATCCTGGGGCTATCGTTCTGGTCCATTTGTACCAATCCAATTATGGCGAAAATTTCAATTTAGATACTATTGAACTCTCCTTGCGTTGTGGGAACTACATCCATCTTGCATAACAACGCTACCGTAAAAAAATATTTTCGTTAAATTCGGTTTTTGTCGTATATCTCCGAAACCAATTTTGATTTTGAATACGTCATGTTATTCATCTTCAAAGTGCGCAACTTCGGTTTACTACTTACAACTTCTTGTACTATAACGTTTAAGTTGTAACACGCATTTATGTTGTTTGGGACTAGCTGAGAATATCATGCGGGGGGAAAAGAACAATAATGATTCTGATAAGAGTCCATGAGCGAATTGTTTAATACTACAATTCCTTGTAAAAAGGGACCTATTTTGAAATACTGAGTGGATATTTTGGTTTTAAATTAATACAAAAATTAAGTTATAAAAAACGTAAAAAGTCTATTACAAACATGTGTAGTTTTCGAAATATTAGCAATTAAAGATTTTTATTATGAAAATGCTATGTTTTATAAATTTTCTTAATTAGCCATGACAGCTGCCATCACGACGTTAAAAAAACAATTGAAATGTCATTATTTCTAGTTATTTGACATTAAGTAATAATTAATAATCATGCCGGGGCGATTAAACTACACGCACGAAGATTATTTAAATTTATTTATTATCTACGGTGAATGTAACAAAGTTTTAAGGCAAAAATTAATAAAAGAAAATTTGCTAGCAATAACCAATTCACAGAAAAACTATTGTAGTAAATGTTCAAAATGCCCAACTTGAACTTCCAAACATTTTTCGCATTTTAGACTAAATTCTTCACGTGTAGCTGCTCTAATGGAATCTTGAGACAAACTTGCGAATGCGTCCCTTACTCTTGGTCTCTTGCCATACAATCTTCCTTTGTTGTAATTGGATTAAAATACACGATGTTTTTTATCGTTCCCCATATAAAATAATCCAAGACTGCAAGGTCAGGAGAACGAGGTGGCCACAGGAAAGGTCCATCACTAGCAATCCACTGGTCATAAAAAGTCGTTTGCAAGAAGTTGTTAACAGAAAAGGTTCTATGTGGTGGGGCGCCAAAGTGTTGGTAAAACAGTTGCCTGTGTTCCGCCAGAAGTAAATTGCTTAAGTATTGTTCTCCTACAAAATGTTAAAAGGTAATTGAAAATAGAAAAATAAATTACATTTTATTGTTACCATTCCAGTTCTCTTCATAAAAATGTAGTTTAATTATTCTATTATTTCTAACGGCACAGAATACATTAAATTGACAGTTTTCTTGAAAATTCCGCAATTTTACGGTATGCGTATTCGAATCACTCCAAAGATGGCAGTTGTGTCGGTTAAAAAGACCATTTTTTTTAACGTCGCGTAGTCAGGGCAGCTGTCATAGCTAACTAAAAAAATTGATAAAACATAACATTTTCATAATAAAAAAATTTTTAATTGCTAATATTAGGAAAACTACACATTTTTGTAATATACAACTTTACACAAAGTTACCCTTATTTTTAATGCTAAATAAGATAGCATTATAAAATTAGTGGGTTTCCATTTTAAAAAAATTAGAGATCTGACCGATAATGCCTTCTTCATCAAATTTAAGATATGAGACAGTAGAAAAGGTAAGCTAAACTAAAATCATAGATAGTGAAAACGAAACATCTCTTCATATGTGCTATAATTATATGCAATTTACTACTTACCAGTTTCAGTTTCTCCTTACCTTAAGTTAAATAATTGGCGAAAATGAAATAAAAATGTACATTCCTGTTTAAGGCAGAAACACAGATTTAAACAAATAAGACGATTTGGGTAGGTAAATCGCGCAGCGGTCGAACTGGAAGTAAAAATTAACTCGCGTATGTGATTGCAATTCGTACGCCTAGAGGCCGTTTGAAACAATTTAACTATACACGGATATTGTAGAAAATCATAAAGTTGATTATGGTTTCTCGTAGACGAAACGTCGAATAAAAAATTTTAAAACGCCATCTACTAGAATGCTAAAAGTGACAATGGTTTTTAAAAATCAAGAAAGTTTGTGATGAAAGTCAAAGTGTTAATGAAACAGTATGCTTAAATTGGAATAGCAAAGTGCACACCTTGATAGAAAACTATGCTGCCCAAGACTTATCTAACACCGACGAAACCGTTCTTTTTTTAAATGTCTGCCAGATAAAACCTTAACATTTAAGGATGAAAACTGTCAGGGTGGGAAGCATAGTAAAGGAAGGTTGACAATTTTACTTGCAACTGATATGGATGGCTCTGAAAAGTTGAAGCCTTTTGTCATTGGAAAAGCTATGACGCCATGATGTTTTAAAGGGATCAAATCATTTCCTACCACCTGCAGTGCCAACAAAAAGGCTTGGATGACCACAGAACTATTCAACGAATGGCTACTATTATTGAACGCTGACATGAAAAAGCAAAAACGAAATATCCTTTAGACAACTGCACGGTCTACAACAATCCCCATACGCTATCCAATGTGACACTACATTTATTTCCCCCGAACTCTACTTCAAAACTACAGCCATTACACCAAGGATATTTCCACAATTTCAAGACGTTCTACCTTGAAGAAGTTGTGAAGATTGTGTTGGATTCACTCAGTAATGAACAGTCTGTTAACATCACGGTTTTGTCCACTGTATTACTGATAGAAAAGGCATGCAGAGCTGTAACTCCACACACAATTCTCAACTGTTTAAAAAAATCTGGTTTTACAAGGAATGCTCAAGGTGTAACTCAAGAAGCACAAATAGAAGGCGATGTATCAGTAGCAGCTGTTGACAATTATCATAATGATGTTAATTTGGACGAATATGTGCGTGTGGATGAAGACATTGCCGTGTCAGGACCTCTTACCGATGGAGAAATTTTGTTTGGGACGAATTCGGATGAGAACAAAGATGGAGATGACGACGACAATTCCAAGCCTCTGCAAGCGGTGACTGTCAAGGAAGTAAGAGCGTTCTTTGAGACATTACAAAACTTCTGCTTTCAATCCGACGAGACAGCTTTTGAAGCACTCTTCATTCTCAAAACAAACATTGATCAAGCTCAGTTATCCAGTTTGAAGCAGACATATATAACTGATTTCCTTC
The DNA here is from genome assembly GCA_036346205.1 of Vesta saturnalis. Classification (NCBI taxonomy): domain Eukaryota; kingdom Metazoa; phylum Arthropoda; class Insecta; order Coleoptera; family Lampyridae; genus Vesta; species Vesta saturnalis. Next base: position 1,535,764 of record JARFJB010000513.1, read on the forward strand.
AAAACACAATAAATAAAAGGAATTTTTTCACTTTCAATAATTTTTTTATTTCTCCTCTTGATATTACGAATCTCCCATTATTTCAACTCTTAGTAATTCCAAGTATTTTAGAGGTCCCTTGAATATCGAGAGTCGACTGTATATCATACGGAAATGATACCAGTTATAAATCAATTTATTGCTAAGCATATTACAGCAGTCAAAAGATTGATAAAAATGTACCCCCCCCCCCCTCCCATACGTTTAATGTAAACACGCCAAAATGGAGTATATTCTTTTTTTCAGTTATATTAACAGTAGCAAAATTGTAGCAATAGTGCATAACCATATGGTAATAACCTACATTTCAACAAAAACAAACGTAGGTTAAAAGGTGAGCCACTTCTTTAAAATAAGTTTATTTGTTATAACAATGTGGGAAGAACTAGATACAAATCTCCTAATATAATGACACAACCTCTAAATACGCATGTAAGTAATGTTAATGGATTCTTTTCTTTTGAACACATGAATAATTATAGGTAATAGTGACTTCATTCATCTCTGACTGACAGATTGGGAATAATTGAAATTGAAAGTTGCAATATCAGAATGTAAAAGTATATTTTGCAATGCAGAAAGAGCATAAATCAAATTTCCTTCTTAAACTATTAATTATTACAGTTTTTATAGAGAACACATTTTTTATGACAAACGTTACTGCAAATTAAAATTATTAAATACTGCAAAAATGTAAATCGTAACTTAATAAATAAGGAAGCGTTTAAAGTAAATAAATTTTAATTGCAAATTTTTACAATTTAAAGGAAAGTCTAAGTAATAAAAATTAACAGCCTTCACTACTAACCCACACTTTAATAGAGCATTTTTAAGTTCAATTTTTAGCGAATGAACATGTACCAGCATACATACAGATATTTACATATACGGAAGAAAGTGTGCAATATATATCAAGATGTTATCATTTTAAAAGTATCATCAAAAACAAAATCGCTATCATAATTAACATAAACCCAATGATTATGTAGAACTTATCTAATGCATCTGTAAAGCTATTTGTATACTACATCTTTATACAAACATATTTCGTGATATAACTTGATTGATGTTACATTGTTACAATTACAACATTAATTAAGTTATATCACGAAATATAAAAATGCAGTATACAAATAGCTATACAATTTAATTATAACATTGTATTGTATATTTGTCCTTGACTGCAAATTCAAAATTTAAGCTAACTTTTACCTTTGTTACTATGTTTGATCTTAATTGTAATTAATTAATCCTAAAAGTAGGCAATTAATGTCGGGAGAGCTAACAGGGCCATTATCGTTATTTATTGTGATAAAAGTGAAACTTGGAGGATGGAAACGTTTAAGTTGTCACGGTTCGCGACAATAATAAAACACGTTTAATAAATAAATATTAAATTAAATAACAAAGAACTAACTATAACTCGGAAATATAAATTAAAAATAATTGAAACATTTGGTCGCAAATAAATAACAGCAAGTCGGGTGAGTGGCACGAAAGCCAGGAATCGCGTAGGGAACAACCTGGTTGAAGCGTGATGTGACTGAAGGATATGTAAGTGAAAAATGTATATGTATGTATATATATATATATATATATATATATATATATATAATTTAGATATTCATACAGTAAGTATACGATCTATTATTTATGTCTTTCTTGACTCTGTCTATATTTCTTCTTCTGACTTCCTTACGCGTCGAGGCAGTAGACAAATAAATGTCCGGTAGTAGGACGATACCGTTAGTAGGGAATCCTACATCGCCCGGGGCACGATTTGGCCAGTAACCGGTCTGCTCGTTAAGGTACTACTCAAGAGAACAATAAAATTGTCTTGGATCAACCCGGCTACAAGGGGCGGTCCAGGTCGAAACAGACAGGCCCCGTGGCTGACGACTGTGCAAGGAATGAATGGCGAGTCGGTACATGGAATGTGAAATTGCGAATATAATGTACGAAAGGCACCTTGATATTCTGTGTGTATCGGAGACAACGCGGAAAGGAAAAGATGCTGTGGAGATGGAGGATGGCAGTCTAGAACTATCGTCAGGAGTTGAAACTGGAGTGCATGGCGCAAAAGGAGTTGGGGTGATCGTAAATGAAAGAGCAAAAAGATCTGTTAAACAGTACGAACTGGTATCTCCCCTGGTAATGTAGGCTAGAATGAAAGTGGAGTTTCAAAAAATTTTTCTTATTGCATGCTATGTACCGGGGAATGGAGAAAGAGATCGGGAGCGTCAGAACTTCTGGAATGAAGTAGAGAACGTGTTGAACGTATGTAATCCAAACGAAAGAGTGATGATAGTGGGGGATATTAATGGATGAATGGATGGGTGGGTGTACAGAGAGAACATACCGAACGCGTTCTAGGAAAGTTTAGAGACCAAAGAGTCAATGAGAATGGTGAACTGGTAAACATCTATATGGAAAGTAGCCTGTTTGTATCCAATACGTGGTTTCAACATAAAAATCTCCATATGTATACATGGCAAAGGGGCGAATCTAAAAGTATGATAGACCTGATAGTGTATGATGAGCGGCTTAGAAGCCTGGTGAAAGACACAAGAGTAATGCGCGGATCGGAGTGTGGATCGGACCACTTTTTGCTTGTATCGAGAGTGTTTAGGGCAAAAGTGGGTCTGGAGAAGGAAAGCAAACGTAGTGCGAACGTCCAGAATTAGGGTAGACAAACTAGTGGACAATGTGAGAATAAAGTACTCAGATGCTGTGAGTAAAGAGTTGAATGTGATTGAAACAATGTGGAACGAACAAATAAAAGACACTGACGTTGAAAGTGCATGGATAAGCTTGGAAAACTGTGTTGACAGAAAGAATGTGCTTAGTGAAATGAAGCGGTAACAAAGGCAGTATGTAAGAAAAAAGATGCGTACATGGCAATGATTGCTGCAAAAAATGAGATTGAGAAAAAGCGATTGTACGAGGTGTACAGATTAAGAAACAAAGAAACGAAGGAGGCAGTGAAAATAAGTAAAGAGGAAGTGATGACTGTGGGAGGAGAGAAAATCCAGAATGATTTTGAGGGAAAAAAACTCTTCTGGAAATGGGTCAAAAACGTGGCCCAAAATAGAACGCTGCAGAAGTTATGAATATGAGCAACGAAATAGTATGGGACGATCGTGAAATGAAGAAATGCTGGCAAGAATATTTCTGAAAGCTGTACAGCAGTCAGGAAAGTAAGACTGAAGGGTTAAATAAGGAGAATGTAGATGGAATGTTGAATGAAACTGAGAAGGATATTGGGATAAATGAGGTAGAGAAAACGGTAGGAAGGTTGAAAAACGGCAAGGGAGTAGGCGTAGATGAAATCACTGGTGAAATGCTAAAGTATGGGGGTGCAAAGCTTATACGAAGAATTTGTGAATTATTCAATGTATGCCTTATGTGTGGAAAAGTGTCGAGGGATTGGAAGAGCGCGATCATTGTACCACTGTATAATGGTTAGGGAAACGAGTGATTTCAAGAACTTCAGAGGAGTAAGTGTGCTCAGCGTGTCTGGTAAAGTGTTGGGAAGAATTCTGATTGATAGAGTACGAGAAACTACACAAACTAAGATTTGGGATGTGCAGGGTGGCTTCATGCCAGGGAAAGGATGTGTCGATTACATGGTTGCTCCCCAGCAGGTGATCGAAAAGTGTTAAAGGGTAAAAAGGAAGCTGTACTGTGCGATCTGGAGGAAGCATACGACAGAGTGAATAAGGAGAAGCTGTGGGAAATATTAAATGAATATGGCGTAAATAAAGGTCTAAGAAACGGAATAAGGGCAATATACAACGGTGGTCAGGCATGCGTTAGGGTGAGAGGAGGTGTGAGTGAATACTTTAATATTGAGCAACAAGGCTGTGTGATGTCACCGTGGTTGTTTAATGTATACATGGATAAATGTGTTAAAAAAGCATGTACCGATACAAATGGTGTAATGGTTGGTGACGTAAATGTACTACTTCTGGTGTATGCAGATGACACAGTCTTATTAAGTGACAGTGCGGATGAGCTACAAACCACACTGAGGAAGTTTGATACAGTCTGTGAGAGCATGGACCAAAAGGTAAACATGAACAAAACTAAGATTGTGGTGTTCAATCGGGAAGGTGGAAAGGAGAGTAGAGTGTTTACTTTGAAAGATGAAATTGTGGTGCAAGTTGACGAACTGGTATATCTGGGTAGAATGTTTACTGCAGATAGTACAACGGAGGGCGAGATTGGACTAAGGGTCAATGCTGGAAGGAAAGTGATTGGAAGTATGTGAACGATAATGAGAAACGGAAGTATGAGCCTAACTGCGAAACGAGCAATCTATAATGGCGTGTTTGTTCCATCAGTACTGTATGTCAAAAAAAGCACGGAAGAAAAATAAATGCCGTGGGTTTGAGATTTCTGAGAAGCGCATGTGGTAAAACGAGAAGGGACTGGATAAAGAATGAATGCATGACGCAGTGTGGCGAAGAAAATACGATGATGGATAGATACAAAAGTAGTACATTACGTTGGTTTGGTCACATTGAGAGAATGAACAATGCAAGATTCACGAAGCAAATATATGTGGGTGAGGTTAGAAGAAAGGCCGGGTCTGGTAGGCCGCGTAAAACTGAATACAGTAGAATGTACGATAAAGGAAAGAAAGATAAGGAGTTTTAAAAATAAAAGGGCATGTCTGAGACTATGTATGAACCTTGCGGAAGGGAATGGCGTGAAGGTTAAGTTAAGTTAAGTTAATTGTGTAACCGGAAGTTTTTTATTAATAAAAGTTAAACTGTTAAATTACAAATACTTTTTCTCAGATCTGCAAATAATTGTTTTTTCTTCAAATTTGGCCAAAAAAAGCTTTGATTTTAATCACTTGACTACTTATTACTATTTGTTGGGTTTTTTATTATTTTTTGTATCAATGCAAATATATTACCAATATTGCCCCACAACTTTATATTTAGATACACGCAATATATATCGTCGGCTTAATCGGCAAATGCGCAACTCCACATTTTTGACAAAATGACATTTTTGTGCCATCTGGTAGGAAATATTACAACGCACGAACTAGAAAAATCCGTATATCCGAAATTAAATTGGTTTCTTTGCAATGTCTAAAATAGAAAACCTCGTATCTCCTTCCCCGCCAATTTCAGTCGGCAAAATCCGTAAGTCCATCAGTTTGGTATGAAGTTTCAAGGTGAGAACGTGTGTAGTGAATTATTAGCATAGCTGCAGTGATAATAATATCTGGATTTACATAACTAGCTGTTATAAGGTTAGAGTAACCATCTACTTATTAGGGAAAGTACCTTCTTAGAGTTAATATTATATACTGGGAAGTAAAGGCAAAATATTGTAGTAAGGGAGTTACGCAGTTTTCTCCTGTTATCTATTTTTAATAATTATTTGCTAGGGCAGGACATAAGTACTTTTCTCCACGTCTGTTTTAGGGTAATGTATCCAAAAAAGTGCATTTTTTTCAAGAAAAATACAAAGTCAAAAATGCCAGAGGCATGACAGCTATTTAGAAGTAGCTGTCTTGCGCACGACCGCGCTCCCGGTCACGTATAGTAGCGTTCCAGCGGCGTGCGTTTGTTTCCATTTTGTTTTTTGAAAAAATTTAAACTTTAGACTGACCGTTTATAAAAAAACCTGCTGAAGCAAGCGTAGAAAAGGTCTAAAACATGTTTGAAACGGCCGTGGGCCAATCGAGGGCCTAATATATACTCGTAAAGCCGTTACCCTGACCTGACGGCTTGAGGAAGAATACCTATAGCTTACCTATTCCAAACTTGTTATAGAACATACGTTTGATTTATTTATTCTAGACCATGGCGAGACGAATTGATAAGATCTTTAAAGCATTGGAAGTTGGTAGAAGCAATATACAGTGCAATATTAACGAAACCCCAGTTAATAAAAGCGATCATAAAAAATCAGTTAGCGACGATCCGGACTTTGATCCAACTGTAAAACATTATGACAGCTATAACTCAGATCTATCAAGAGCTATAGAAGAAGCCGAAATCATATTTTTAAAAGATGGTGGTGAGTAATCATGAAAACTCCCTGTAGCTAGAAAAACTTGGCATCTAATTATTTTATAATTTCCTTCTTTATATTTTGGCCTAGTGCATTTCTGGTATTTAACACTACTTCTTTTTATCAGATATAGTAAATGATGTTATTGGTAATGCAAGTCCAATAGAAACGCAAATTGCTATGACACGTAATAGTCAATTTATAGACGAGCAAATGAACGAAATTGTGGTTGCTGAATCTATTAATTTTGAACCTAAATCATCTGAGGAACAAGTAGTTCAAGTGCTGGAAAAGGATAAAAGTGGTAGGAACAATATATTTTTCAAACTCTCTTGTGACTATGTAATTTCTTTTTTAGAAGAAACAATGGCTTCAATTAACTTCAATATGGAAGTTGACCAGTTATTTGGTGAAATGCCTTCCTGTTTATCAGTCCAGTCTAGTGAAATTAAGGTAACTTTCGATATTCACAAGGCACCAATTGAAGAAAACATCCATACAGAATTAGATATCAACAATCCAGACTTTAATCCAACCTTAGAAGAGTATGATAGTTCCTCTGACTCAGAAAGTAACGAAAACGTTCAACAAAGTACGAAATAAACAGAAATAAATGGCATAAAAACAAAAACCGAGTCAATAGAGAAAAAGGAGAATCCTATGTAGGGAAAAAAAGGAAAATGGAGATATGATATTGTATAAGAACCAAGATCGCTAACAGAGGCCTGTCACTGTAAATTAAGTACAAATCAAAAATCTATTTTGAAATGTAGACAGATAGCGGAAAATGAGAGAAAAATAATTTTTAAGCAATTCTGGAAAAAATATACTTGGGCAGAAAAGAAGATGTTCGTAAAAAAACACGTGTTTATAGAAACCACTAGTAGAAAGAGGGGAAATAGAGAAGTTTCCAGAAGAACATATTCCAATAAGTTTTATTTGGGGAAGACCAGACTAAGGGTGTGTAAAGTGTAAGAGTGGGTCATAAAAAAATGGACAAGAAATAGTCTGGAAAACAGCGACAAAGGAGGTGACAAGATCCATTTAGACCAAACTGAAATACCTGTTAAAATTAATACTCCTGTTCGTTTGCTGCATGATTTTTTCGAGACTCTACCAAAGTTAGAGTCGCATTACTGTAGGGCTTCCACCGCTAAGCTCTATTTAGAACCTATTTGGAATTCTAAAGCCCATTTATATAAAATATATGAAAGCGACTACTGCAAGACACACAATGAAAAACCTGTATCAATTGCCACATTCCATAAAGAATTCGATAAAAAACGGTTGTCACTTTACAAACCGAAAAAAGATCTATGCGACAGTTGTGTCGCTTATCAAACAGGCAACTTAACAGAAGACAAGTACATCGAACACATGACACTAAAAAATGAAGCAAGACATGAAAAGAGTGCGGATAAGGAGTCTCAAAATGAAGTTTTAGCAATGGATCTTCAATCGGTTTTACTCTCTCCAAAATCCAATGTTTCCTCGCTTTATTATAAGACGAAATTAATCGTTCATAATTTTACGCTATTCGACATTAAGCGCAAACAAGGCTACTGTTACCTTTGGAATGAGTCTGAAGGCGGATTAACAAGTAACCAATTTACAAGCATAATAATTCATTTTTTGAAGGGACATGTAGAACAATACCAGTTAGAAAATCAGAGCGACACTAAAATTATATTATGGAGTGACGAGTGTGGATACCAGAACAGAAACACCACATTATCAAATGGTCTATTTAATTTTGCATTAGAAAAGGGTGTTACTGCGGTACAAAAATACTTTTACATAAGGGTCACACACAGATGGAAGTGGACAGCGTTCACTCTGTTATTGAAAGAAAGATTCGAAACAAGAAAATCAATATTCCCGCAGATTACGTATTTATTTGCAAAACAGCAGGTCAAAAAGCTCCTTATAGAGTTGAATACCTTATGCATGACTTCTTTAAAAAATATGATGAACTCAAATATTTTAAATCTATTAGACCAGGAAAAATTGCTGGAGCACTATTGGTAAATGATCTAAAAGCATTGAGATACTCAAATGATGGAGTGTTTTTTAAACTTCGTCATTCAGAAAAGGATTGGCAAGCTCTTCCAATAAGACATAAAAACCATTCAGGCAACTAATACAGATAACCGAAGTTGCACAAACAGAGGCTAAAGATTAATGCAGAAAAATATGGACACCTCCAGCAACTCAAATTAAGCATGCAAAGAGATTATCATGACTTTTACAATAACCTACCTCATGATTAATAATTAGTCCTTTTTTGGTTTTAAGTTCTTAAATGTACTACTTATAAATAAAAATTCTTTAATGTTGATATTTCATTACTTACTGTTTATTTTTATTGGTAAGAAAAATGCCTATCTCCATTTTTAAGGTAAAATATAGAAAAGAAGCCTAGCTCCATTTTTTAATTAAAATGAATTATTTATGTTAAAATATTATTTATGCGTATAGTTTTTAACACCGTTATGATATTTTCTAATCAACAAAAGCAATAATTGTGTTAAAATTTAATACAGTTAAAGGTAAAGTCATTTTTAAGCCGTTTTTTGTGTCTCCTGAAAAATATGGCAGTATGGAGTTACGCACTATGCCGATTAAACCGACGATATGTAACGCTGGTGCAAGTCTACGTACATCGAGGGTGTTTATGTGTGATCCTCTTGTTTTGTAAATGTTAAGTGAAAGAAGTGAATGTTGAAAATATATTTTATGCATCCATAACATATTCAAATGATTAAGGTAATGCGTTAGATTGACTTATCTCGATTTACGTTATGCGCTTCTGTGGAATATCTGCCATTTATTACTTTCACGTCACTATTAATATTTCAAGTGTATATATCACCCTAGTGAGAGGAAGGAAATGTTAAAAAAATAACATAGCAATATGAATTCTTCGAAGATATTAAAAGTACATATTATTTAAAACTTTCCCTTCTGTACAAAAGAGGATGTTTATATTTTTATTAAATATGCGTTATGCTTTTCTACTAAACGTATAATCTAAACAAATTTTTATAAAACTAGGTCATACGTTTTAATGTATTTTTATATAATAAAGTATTTTTTACGCTTTTAATTCGTGTGTTTATTATATTTTCATTGTAGTAAATTAAAAATGGTATCGAGTTTATTATAACGTTTCTATCGTTAAATAATTTGGACACCTTCACAATTTTTCATTTTAAATTATTAAAGCAATTAGGATGAAAAAATTTTAATTTTGAATTTTACAGGTCACGTAAGAATAATTTCATTTTCTTAATTTATAAATTAATAAATTACCAAGTGGAATAAATGAGTTAATATACTGCAGAAATTTGTGTGATTTTTCTTTGTTAAGTCTTTATTGTTTAAATGTACAGCTTCGATTATAAAGTTGTAGTTCTCAAATATTCTCAATAAAACACTGAACATACCCGTAACTAATGACAGAAATATTTTTCACGTAATAGTTCAATTATAGCAGGGGTCCTACGACGCATTGAAGCCATCATGTTTTAAAGTTCTGAAAATTTGGTAGTGTAGTAATGTCAATGGTGGTAATTTGGCTAAAATCTTTTCAAACCTTCAGTTATACCGGCAGTAGGCCTAACAGACCCCCGATTTTTAGTGAATATTTTAATATTAAAGAGAAAAATAAAATTTGTTGTATAACATATGTCATATACTGTGTTTCATCTTATTTTGCATTAGCGTAGGCCATGTTATTTTTTTTTCTTACAACACAAACGTGTCAATGGACAGAAAATTTTTTGTGGAATGAAACATGTCAAAATTAAGCTTTTCAGAAAATTTTAGGCCAAGGGGTCCGATTTGTGTATCTAGGCGAAACGTGGATTTATCAAAGTGTTTGTAATATCCGTCATTGGATGCACGATTCTGATATCAAAAGTAATCTTTCCAAAATTAAAAGTAAAGGTGAATGGTATACCATTTTACACATGGAGTTTAATCTAGGGTTCTGGAAAAGCGTGACTATTTACTCGATTTGGGAAACAGGGATCGGGGTGGTTATAGATACGTAAGGGTCGAGATTGAGGGTAAAATTACAAAAAAGCAATTCTGGATCAAAATTTAACGTTTTAGATCCAGACGGAAAAAATGTGTTGTTCGTAATATTTTGATTAAGCATGGGTATGAAGATTTACACGGTAGCCTCCTTACCATTGTCAATACAATCCTATTGAAATGGTATGAGGTTTTTGTGCAAATTATTATTAATAATAATAATAATAATAAATTTATTTATGCTTTGTAACAAATATGTACAGGTTGTCCCATTTTCATATGTTTTACGGGGTATCTCGCTTATTTTTTAGGTTAGTACCTTGCGGTTTTCGCGACACCGTGCTATTTTTTAATGAAACCAAAGATGCACTAATCAAATTTGCCATAGCCATCTTAGTTTGTGTGCTACAGGGTGATTTTGGAAAAATTGCATTTTCAGTCATCCCCTGTAACTCTGTTATTGTCAGACATATTAAAAAAATAAAAACTGATTTTTGTTGATTTTTTTACGTAGAATCCAGTTGTTTACTCAGATTTTCTTTAGAGGTCACAGTTTTTGAGATATTGACATAACCTACTTTTTTTTATGGGACACCCTATATATTTTTTTAAAATCTTTTTCCCCTTGCCAAAAGCTTTTAAAAAATATAGCATGGTCTATATTTATTTTTATAAATAACGTGACAAAATGATTTTTTCTATAATTTACATTGATAATAGTGGATAGCCGTGGGTAACCATGATAACGCAAAAACAAAATAATTAACGTTCTGCCATTACTTAGGTATTTGATTTTTGAAGTTTCTGCTTCTCTCAAATTATTCCTGGTTACATTTTCCCAAATTTAGTGCTGATATTTATTGTTATTCGTTGTTTTTGTTTATTGTTATCGTTCTTGTTGTTATTGTTGTTGTTGTTTAATTATTTTTTAATGTGGCTCGAAACCAAAAATTTGAAAACTTTGAGAAATATGATATGAATACCTGCTTCATATTATCTAATAAAAACGCAGCCTAGGCCTTAGAACTCTATCTGAACAGGTCAGTTAATCTTTACCTTAGAATTTGTATTTATTTTATATACCTATTTTGTCATATAGATATCCCGAAAGAAGACAACCCGACAGAAGAATATTTCAAAAATTAAAATTTAATCTTTGCCAACATGGATGTTTTGACAAACCTCGACCCCGAGTTTACAACAAAGAGAACGAGGAATCAGAGATCAACGTTTTAGCAGTTGTTCAAGCCACTCCTGAAACCTCGTGCAGGAAAATAGATGAAGAGACCGGTGTGTCTAAAACAAAAGTGCAAAGGATTTAAAAAAAACATAAATTCAAACCCTACAAGTATAAACTTGTTCATCATCTGCACCCTGGTGATGCTGAACATAGATTGGAGTTCTGCAATTGTTTTATAAATATGAAAACTCAGGACAATAATTTTGAAAAAAAAATTATTTGGTCAGATTTCACAAGTTCGGGAATTCTGAATAGATAAAACTCGTGGTTTTGGAGTCAAGAAAACACCCACGTGATTTTTCCTAGAGAGCGTCAAGGCAGGTTCGGATTTAATGTCTCCTGCTTTATTTTTAACCGAAAAATAGTTTACAAGATTTATGAAGAACACCTAAACTCTAATGGGTACTTACAAATTCTACAAGAAAAAACTATGAACATTTTAGAAGTTATTCCACTGGCTCAACTGAACGATATATTCTTCCAGCCCACAATGCTAGAATAATACAAAACTGGCTAAATGAACGTTTTCCCAAGAGATGGATTGGAACAAATGGACCTGTTCGATGGCCACCACGATCACCAGATCTCTCGGTTTTGGATTTTTTTTTTTGGGGTATTGAAAGAATAAAATTTATTCAAGGCAATATGCCAACATGCAACAATTAAAAATTGCAACGGAAAATGCTTTTGCAGAATTACGAAGACAATCATTTATGTTGGAAAATGCTATTACAAGAATTTATAAACTTTGTGAAACTTGTAGGAGACATAATGGTCTGCAATTTGAACAATATTTGTGATTAATTAATTATTTTGTTTTTTATCAATGTAAATTATACAAAAAAATCATGTTGTCACGTCATTTATAAAAATAAATATAGACTATGCTATATTTTTGAAAAGCTCTTGGCACGGGGAAAAAGATTTTAAAAAATACGTAGGGTGTCCCATAAAAAAAGTAGGTTATGTCAATATCTCAAAAACTGTGACATCTAAAGAAAATCTGAGTACGCCACTAGATTCCACGTAAAAAAATCTACAAATATCAGTTTTTACTTTTTTATGTCTGACAATAACAGAGTTACAGGGGATGACTGAAAATACAATGTTTCCAAAAACTAAGATGGCTATGGCAAATTTGATTAGTGCATCTTTGGTTTCATTAAAAAATAGCACGGTGTCGCGAAAATCGCAAGGTCCTAACCTAAAAATAAGCGAGATACTCCGTAAAACATACGAAAATGGGACAACATTCGCTCATCAAACGTTTAATCAATATATATAAAACTTATTGTTCTTACATTTACGTCTGCATTAAATCTAAATCAAAGTTTATAAATTCTTAATAAGAATAAAACACGTTATTAAGAAATCTTTTGACTTTTTCTCTGAATGCATTATAAGCAAAAGATCTTAATGTGTGCGGGATAGCATTATAAAATTTTTTATCTAAAACTCAGAACCATCCTGTGTTTTAGATGAACGGCAGTATGGAACACAGATGTTATTTTTAAAACGAGTATTGTATAAATGAACATCCGACTGTACAGTATTACAATTAGCAAATAAGTTCTGGACCTCCATCGAAATTATGAATCGAGGCTTTATTCAAATGTTCTACAACGTAGCAAAAATTTTTTTGTTCGCATACGGAAAAGATTAGGTATTTGAAATGATTGGGAGAAACATATGGGAAATTTTTTGATTGAACATATTCACCTGTTACTATAGCACTAGGAGAATCCGATTCAGATTCAGACAGTGATATAGATTCAGGTTCTTCGGGTGGTATCAATACAATCCTGTGGTCAATTCCATTTAACTACCACTTAAAGGATACATTTCTGGTTATTTATTTTTATATGTACGTAACAGTCAAGAAAAGAGCGGTGCAGCAAATTTCATCACAAAAGCAAAATTTCATGAAAAAGCGCTGTGGATTTCCTGCATAGGTTAATTTAAATGGATACATATTGATGTTCTGGTTAACTATTGAATTTGTCACCGAAGAACTAAGTTTGCATATAAACGTTCTTCTACATCATGTTTAATAGAGAAAAATGCAGTAGGTAAATTTTTTCATGAAAGCAAGTTTTCACATTGGATTACTTATGGTTTTATGAAATTGCGCTCTGGACTCGTTACAAGAGGGACTCGTGTACATACAATGAATAGTTTTCTAAATATTAAAACAAAAACGTAACTTCATTTTGTATCAAGACAGTTTCCTTATGTTTTGAAGATAATCACGGTTATGTTACCGTACGGTACGGTAACATAACATTCTCAAGGTACGGTCCGTACCTTCTTGTTCACCTTTCATCATACATTAAGGTAAAGAAATAATACTGCGACCTTCTCGTCTTATTTGCATTACCGTCAAGAAACGAATACATTCTGCAAATTGTATACAATTACATGCAGATTGTACAAAAGCGTACAGGCACTTATAATAATAGATTGAGATAGTTCATATATTTGAGTTATTACATTGAACTATTTAAAATTTTATATAAATATTTTAACAAATAAAAAAATACGGCTGCGAATGCGAGTAGGTACCGAGTCGTTTGAGTGTGTGAATGAGGAAAACGAAACAGCAACATATTTCATTCTTTCTCCAAGTAGGAAGCTCCTTTAGTCACGGTCATGGATTCCTAACATACACACAATAAGTATATATCCATGGAGGGATTAAGGGTAGGTGCAGTCAGGATAGGATCGGAAAGAACGGAGTTAGAGTTTTGAGGGGGAAAATACTACTCCAGTATTCGCCTAAATAGCCTCACATGGTGTGCGTATACGCAGTGACCATGCCGCTATATTGTGTGCGAAAACCCCCCTAAAAAAGTCTCATACAGGGTGGGCGGTAACGAGAATCGAAACCATTACCTCCCATATGTTAAGCATGAGACTATCTGACACGGCTTCCTTTGATGTTTGCCGACACCGTTCTTCGTCTATACGCGTGGGAACACTTTGAAGGGCGTGGGTACTTTATGTGCCTCTTTTGTCCGTTTTTTGGGAGACAAGTAGCCCGTTTCTAAAAGGAGACGGTATTTGTCTTTGAACTGTTTTTAGGAAATGGATACCTGTTTTGAGCTGTGTTTGACCTGTTTTTGATCTTTTTGGGAAGCGTGTTTTCCAAAACCGGTAGCTGTTTCCCAAAAACGACTATTTGTCCTCAAAAAGCTGGTATACATATTCAATTGGATTGGGGAGATTGCTAAAAACTAAAAACTTACATTTCCCATTTCCCTACCATCTTCTGGTAACACTGTTATAATTCGACAAATAACATATCTTTTATCGAATTTACAGCTTGCCAAAGCCAGTAGTTATTCGTACCCATATAAATTCATGCACTGTGCTAATTTAAAAATAAAATTGTTGGTCATTGTTATTGGGGATCCAAATAAAATTACATCTCTGAGAATTGGAAAATTATCTGCCAAATGTCAGTCATTCATAATAAATAAGTTTCTTCCCATTTGGAAGAATTATTACTTTCTTTGCAAGTAAGCGATTTTTCATACAGTGTTGATATATTCGGGCAAATTGTGCATATCAACTTTGACCAGAAAAATGTATCTCTTCGTATTTGATTTAATTTACTATACAACTTTAATTTCTTGTTCCAAATTAAACTTCATCTAATACAGTTTCTGTAGCGTTAAGTGAAAAATTGCAATTGGAGGTATAGTTGCAGTGTGAAATTACTGCTTGTTTTAGGGTTATTAAAGATTTTAAACTTATAATTTTTTTTAATTTGATAATTGTACTTACACATTTTGCTTTCTTTGCAAACAAAACTAATTTTCTATAGGTATATTTGGTAATTAAGTTCAGTTCAGTTCAGTACTGCCTCGGGTTGAGGTATTTTTCTTTTAGCAACTTAAATGTACATTCACAACATCAAAAAGAGCGATTTAGATTGTATCTACAGAATTTTTCCACGGTATTCAAAATTTTCCCATGGTCTTTAAAATTTTTCCACGCTCAAGTGGAACAATACCTACCACAATATTTTGATGTTTACCGACACCGTTCTTGACTTGATCATTAGGCGTAGGTACGTTTTGAAGAGCGTGGGAATTTGATACGCCCCTTTTACCTGCATCTGGGGAACAAATAGCCGTTTTTGGGAAACAGCTACCCATTGTGCCACTTTTACCTGCTTTTGGGGAACAAATAGCCGTTTTTGGCAAACAGCTAACTGTTTTGGGAAACAGATCCCGTTTCCCGCGACGGGTAGTGTTTACCAAAAACAGCTTTTTGTTTCCCAAAAGTATGTAAAAGGAGCACATACAATTCCCACGCTCTTCAAAATGTTTCTACACCTAGATCAAGACTGGTGTCGGTAAACATCAAAATACTATGGTAAGTGTGGAAAAAATTTAAAGGCCCTGGGAAAATTTTGTAGATGAAATTTTTTGGCCGAATTTGGAACGAAAAGTTCTGTAGTACGTTAAATCAAGTAGAAACAGATAAACCTTTCTTGTCAAAGTTGATATATACGATTTGTATGAATATATTAACATTGTATAAAAAATCTTCAACTGTTTACTGGCAAAGAAGGTAATAAATCTTCTAAATATCGTTCACCAAAAAACTCATTTATTACTGAGTTATTTGGATCCCAAATAACAATGACCAATAATTTGGCAAGCTGTAATTTCGATAAAAGATTTGTCATTTGTCAAATTCTAATTTTTTCAGAAACTTCGAGTTTTACAGAAAGAAGAAAATTACTCTCTGATTAAAACAAAGAAAAGAAACCGACTCAGGATAGACTACAATAAACGCAAATCGTAGTAGACTGGTGTACTTAAGACTTAGCTTAACTGACATACTCAGGATGAGGAGACAAAAAATATGTTTAAAGTTACTTAACAAGATTAAAAAGTAATTCTGAACAGAACACTGTTTCCAGAAGGTGTTAGGGAAATGGGTAAAATTTTAAATTCTCATTTTAGCAATAACACCAAACCAATTGAGTATGTATAGGTATAAGGACTGCAATTGTGAAAATAATTATTCTGAAAATAAAAACTTAGTCGTAATTAATAGTTCATGAAGCATCATCAGAGGTAATTTGCATATTAATTGGTTTCAAAAAATTGTTTATAACATTCATTTCATATTTTGAACATTATTTATACCTTACCTTGTATTTTATATGATATGATTAGTTGTGAGGCATTAGCCAAGGTATTTATGCAAATATTTAAAATAAGGAATTTTATAATTAAGATTACCTATCAAAAACTTTCAGTTTGCTAAAATAATTGCATGGTCGGTGTATCTTCAGTATAATGCAGTAGTAGGTAAATATTCATTTTTGTGAATTATTCAAGATATTTTATGTAAGCTATTCAAATTAAAGATTACCTAGTATATAGTGATGATAAAATCCTGGCTCTCTTAATAAAAACAAGAATGGTTTCTTGCAACAAAAGACATTCTCGTATTTGTGGTTGAAGTACACCTCAATGTGCACCTGAATTACTATTACTATAGTTTAACAGATTGAGCTGTTCTGCTAATAATACAAATTTAAGTTCCCACCGATGTTTGTTATATTATTATATATACATGTTGGTTATAAAGGTAAACGTATGTATTTCTGCGTTTCGGTTCCATTTCTTTGGAATCTTTCTTAAGAATAAATCTTGTGAATCACATGTATGACATATATAAGGTATATCAATTAATTCCATCTATGTGCATTTGAACAACTTCTAGTAGTCGGTCTATTTTCAGTTTTCTTCAATATTATCTTCCTTATAGGACGTTTCCAGTTTGGTTGTAGTCTTATTTATTGTGTGTAATAATTTCGTTTTAAATGTATGGTTTGGCAATAAGCATTTGCTGAACATCACTGTTTCCCTCAATAGTACTTGTACCGAACTTACACCACCATTGTAACTATGCTTGTGATCATTCATAGGTAGTAAGTAGTATTGCCAAAAAGACGTTTAGGTACCTATTACCTACTGGGTTTTTACTGAAAGATTTACTGAGGCATCAATTCGGATTTTTACTAAGTGTGTAAGTTAAAACGTGCAGTTACTAGTAAATACTAGTCTTAATAAATAGTATTTGTTATTTCGCGTTTGACTAATTTTTGATAATTCAGGTTTTGATAGTAACATTTGCAATTCTGATTTAAGTTAAAAAATGCATACAGAAATGGAATTCTTGCAGTGGGACTTTTCGTTAGTGGACAAATATGTTACCATCTATGCTACCAAAGAATACAGCCACACTTTATCTACACTTAATTTGTATATATTTTTATTAAAGTGATCATAGTCACTGCCAGTTATATGCTTATATACGTTTAGGAGGATATCGTTAACAACAAGCTTGAATAATTTTCCAAGAACCATATGCGCTATCATATTTCTGTTGAACTGTGAAGAACCTGATTTGAGAGAAAAGGTATAAATTGAGCCTTTGTTAACTAGCATGAACAAACCACTTTAGTGAGCTGTATTTATCACTTTTTTGGTCGGGATAATAATTCAACTCCAGATTTACAACAACATGCCTAATCATTATAAATCTTCTCAAAGATAATAAAACTACTTTTCAAATCGTGATATAGGGGAGAGTGGGCCACAGTGAAACAGCGTTCACAGTGAAACAATCAATTTAATTTTTAAATACGCCGCCGTATTGCAGTTTTGGTAGGTTGGTAACAGTCACCCGAGCAACAGCTTTCAGTAGCTGGTTGATGTCTTCCATTAAGACTGCGGGTATAAGTTGTAGTGAGAACCAGTGGCAATTTTAAGGTAATTTGTTTTCTAAAGGTCACAGTTTCATACATATTTAAAATGCATCTTCTTACTAAATCATTGTTTTAATATTTTATCGGCTTCCTGAATCATTTGTTAACCTAACCTACAAGTTACTTCTTTTAAATAATGTGTTAAGTTTCGGTAAAACTTTTTGCACAATTCGTTAGAAGTACACTCTGAAACACCGTGGCAAAGTATACAGTGAAACGTTTCACTGTGTACCAACAAAAGGCGTCGAACCGTTTCACTGTATACCACATGTACAGGCTCTGTATAATTTTTTTTGCAGATGGCAAGGAAGCCAAAACCAAGAAAAATAGGGTATGCATCTAAAGAAGATATGACTGCGGGATGTTAATGCTGTTCATCATGATGGAATGTCATTGAGGAAAGCTGCCCAGAATTTTAATGTAAAATACGTGACATTATTTCGATATGTTAAAATGTAACGGCTAAATCCCGATATCGACGTTCGTATAGAACCTCATTATGATGTATACCCAGTTTTTACAGAAAATGAAGAATCTTCATTAGCTGACTACATCCAGACATGTAGCCAAATGGCCTATGGGTTGACTATCGCCAAAGGTAAGACACCTGGCATACGAATGTGCAGTAATAAACAAGAAACGGTTTCCAGAATCATGGGAACAAAATAAGGCAGCAGTGCCAGATTGACTTAGAGGATTTTTAAAAAGAAGAGGCAATCTTAGTATTCGCCAACCTGAACAGTGTAGTCTCTCCAGATTAACCTCCTTTAACCGGCACAATATCGACCAGTTTTTTACCAAATTAGAGGAACTTTTTAATCGAATACCAGAACTGACATATGGTTCCCGTATTTTCAATTTAGACGAAACTAGTACGGCTACCGTACATGTTCCTAAGAAAATTGTAGCAGGAAAGGGGGTTAAACAGGTTAACAGCTGTACAAGTGGAGAAAGAGGGCAGCTGGTTACAATATGTGTTATTGTCTCAGCTTTGGGCACCTATATTCAACCAGTCATGGTCTTCCCCCGAAAAAAATTTAAAGAACATATACTGAAGGGTGGTTTTTCAGGAACCCTTGGTTTGGCTAAATCTTCGGGCTGGATGAATGCTGAATTGTTTCCCCTTGTTATGGATCATTTTATTAAACATACAGGAAGTTGTAAAGAGAGGCCTACTTTATTAATCTTTGTCAACCACGAGAGCCATATTAGCATTGAAGTTGTGGATAAAGCAAGAAATGCTGGGATACACATACTAACACTTCCTCCACATGCTAGTAATAAAACTCAACCCCTTGATGTGTCAGTATTTGCTCTTTTCAAGAGTTACTATAATTCCGCCTGTCAATCTTGGATGATTAGACATCCGGGTGTTCCTCTATCGATTTATGATATCAGTGAATGTGTATCTGAAGTTCTCACAAGGCCATTAACACCAGCAAATATAATGGCTGGGTTTAGAAAGTGTGGAATCTATCCTTTGAATAAATTTATTTTCACAGACGGTGATTTCCTTAGTTTGGCAGTTACTGATAGACCTCTTGTAGAAACTGACGTAGTTCCCAGCTCTTCAAAAGAAGATGTTAATGAAGTTGGTTTCTGTGGCTCACCAGCACAGTCAGTATCAAACAACAGTAACCCAGTTGATGAGCCAAGTCCGTCGCAACAGAATGCACTCTATTATGGTGAGCAAGGAACACCTGAGAAGAATATTGCCATCTCAACTGGAAACGTTGCCGCTCCTAGTATTTGGAAGGAAAAATTTCTCACCACAAGAATATAAAGGATTCCCTAAGGCACACACTCGAAAGAACAGTAACAGACAGCCAAGGAGAAAGAAACGAAGTACAATAATAACCGACACACCCGAGAAAGAAGCTCTTCTAGAAAAATAAAACAGAAAGCATATTTCACAAAAGACTCGAATCAGAATATCAGAATTAAATGTGGTAGAAAAGAAACACAAAAACGCCAAAACAGTAAAGAAAGTACATCATGATGAGGCGTCAGATTCATATGTAGAACTAAGATATGCTGGAAGCTCTGATGATGACCATTTGAGTTTATCTGATGTTCATGACCATTTTGAAAATAAAACGCCCAGGAAAGAAGACTTCGTTCTTGTTAGATTCAATGGGAACATTTATTACATCGGAAAGGTACTGGATGAATTGGGAAGTGATGAATATGAAACATCTTTCTTACGCAAGACAAAAAAATTTGGAGATTGCAGCTTTCTATTTCCAACTGTACCCGATGTTTCTGTTGTGAATATACGTGACATCAGAAGTGTTTTGCCTCAGCCCGAAGCCAGACGAAACACTAAAAGGATGTTGAACTATTTGAAATTTTCCATTTCCTTTGGCTCACTTGATGTGAGATAATTAATCTACTTTTTTTAAACCTTTTTTTTTTAACTTTAATATTGTTTTTAAGAAATATATCTTTTTAATTTTTAATATTTTATTATGCTTTGCTCCCTGTATAAACTTTTAACTATGTTTCACTGTGAATTATTCGACGTTTCATTGTGTACCATAGTTGGTCCACAGTGAAACAGTTGTCATGTTTTTTAAAAAGGGCAATAAAAAGTTTACTTGGTATAATTTTATATTAATTCTTACCAAAACTGCATCGCAAATGTTCCACAATTTCTACCCATAAAAAAACTTCACTTATAGTGAACAGAGAATGAGTTATGCCTAAAAAAAAAAAATTGTTTCACTGTGGCCCACTCTCCCCTACTGGTTCATCTAAAAACGTCTGGATTTCAGATACTGGAGATACAGTAAGAATGAGAGAAAATAGAATAGATCTTGTAGATTCTAAAGAGCTATTTAACAAGGAGCGTTGGACATACTTGATTACAGATTTTACAAAAATGGAAACGTGTCGATTCTAAAATGGAATGATAACATATGAAACTAAGAAAGCTTTATGTTCATTGTGTCTTACCTCATGTATGGCATGTATCGTTAAGCCTAAGAAGATTCAAATTTCAAGATTCTCAAAAAGAAACCTCTAACGTACTCGGCATTATTGATTATTTATTATTCGTTGACTGCTTTGAATCGTATAATACTAAGAAAGATATAATTAGGTAATTGTATTATATACATATTGTAATATCATCATTTGTATATCGGAGAGCTATTCTAATAAACAAAAACATATAATTTTCTAAAATTTCGAAAATTTTCAAGTATCGGTACACAATGAGTTGAATCAATTAATGCACTAAATATGTGAATAACTCATATAATTATTTATTAGTCGTGTTTTACAAGATTGCTTATGCAACCTGCTATACACACTAGTATTGCTGTTTGCTACTGATGGAATAACCAAGCCCGTAATAGAATATAATAAAAATTCATTCAGACATTTTTAATTTCGGACTTTCTGTTTAAATACTAAATCTTATAAATAAAACATTAAATTACATAATTAAAATATTATAAGTTTTTGTTATGAACGAATAAGTTCAAAGGTAAATAATTATGTAATTAAAAATTATTATTAATTTATTATTATTAATACATAAATAAAAAGTTTACCTCGAGTAGGATTTGAACCTACGACCTGTACTTTGCGCGCTAACCAACTGCGCCATCAAGGTTCAAGCCCCAATCGATGTAAATTTTGTGTTTATGTATGTAGAACTGATGTAAATTCTAAATATAATGCGATACTCGAGGTAAACTTTTTATTTAGGTACGTATTTAATAAAATTTATAATAATTTTTAATTACATAATTAAAAGTTTACATCCTTCCAAATCCTTACCTCCCTATTTATTACTATAGATTAGGGTATCAACCTCATCATAATTTTTAATTAAGCGGTTTTTGTGTAATAACAATAAACCACGATAGTAATGTGAAATTAGCCATGATAAATTATGATTCATACAAAGCATTACAATAAAGGATTCAAGATCTAATGTGTCTTGCAGCTAGAGCAAATATTCTTATGCACTAGTTATTTCACTATCCAAATGCAAAAACATCAAAATCAATAGGTTTTGTAAGGCGTCAAGCGGATTAATTTTCATTATATAAATATTTAATATACATAAAATTTTATCAGATAACATCTACTTCCTTTTATAGTAAATATTTAACAACTCACGAATTGAAAAACGTGATGTATAATGACTATAATATCTGTAAATTTTATACAATTAGATGATATTTTGCAATTAACTTTTACATTTTGTTTATAAAATTGTCATATTACTGACCTCTGCCAGTATAATCATTGTTAAATATAATTCTTAAGTACACATAAAAAACCACTACGTACTACATCCATTCATGTATTTATTTTACTATCTTTTCCAGTGTATAATTTACTTCAGTAAAATGTAATAAAGCAAGGTGAATGTGGTTCTGATTTAATTATGGATATTATAATCGTTTTTGCCACATGCTGTGTTAAGAGAAAGGAATGATATACATAGTAAACCGTTCATTCATTGATAATTAATTAATAATTTACGGTTTTTCTTAAAGAAAAGGGATATACTAATATTTTTTTGTTTGTTACAGGTTAGTTACTAACTTCCTACCAGTATATGGGGTGAGTGTAAATTAGAGTTAATGGCGGTTACAAAACGGAAGTAATCTTTTTTTAAAGGTTATAAAATACGTATTGATGGACAAAAAAAAATGTTTCACATGATTACAATACGTAAATGAAAGGCAGAGTTTATCTTTTAATGGAACTATACAATTTCTCTTACTGACTTTTGTTTTCATTACCAAATATGATAATAATTAATCTGATTTATATTTTACTTTTACATTTCTACTTTAGGTTAATCTTAATTAGGTATATATAAATGTCGATAGTTCAATTTAAATCGCAACATCTTTCTTTTAGCCAATGATGGTTATTTATTATGACGTTTCCTTTCTTTAATCACATTTGAAAGAGGTGTGTGATCTTTTAAGAATCAGTTCAAGCTGTCTGTGCAAATTAAGTTTTGTTTATTGATTGATAGACTATAATGTTATGTTAACAATTTTGTACACATATTGCAGTTATTTTGAAGTTAATTGTCATTAAACTTAATTAAATGTGGCTTGTAATTATAAAACTCGTTTTCAATTAGACTGTGTCTTTTTGTTTGCAAGTAGAATGCTAAACATTTTAAAAACAAACTAATTGAAGCCAACACTGCCGTTTTCTTAAAGCTCCCAAGTGCAATTCTTGTTATTAAGTTTTATTGAGACTGTAATTGTGTTAACTATGCCACATTATCAACCATACAAATTTACTAATTTGTGACCGTTTTATTTATTTCCTTATTTTATTTGACTAAAGTAGCACAAAAAATGTTATATATTGCACGAGTTGAAAACTATACCGTTTTGGGACTTCGGCCTCGCGCAATGTTTAATCATCTCACGCGATAACGATTTTTCAACGCTTGTAATGTAAATTACTATTGCATCGCTTGTATCAGGACATTTTAATGATAGATTCGTGTGGCTGTTTCTGCTTTACATTAGATTATATTATATAGTTTATTTTATTTGATTAAAGTAGTACAAAAAACGTTACACTCGAACTGAAAACTATAGCGTGAGTTGTGCGGTGTTAACCTTCTTCATGATCATGTATAGTGGATTATATTTTTTAGAGGTTTATATTATTTGATTAAAGTAGCACAATAAAGGTTACATATTGCGCGTGCTGAAAACTATAGCGTGACTTGCTTCCATGCCGGCCTCGTGCGGTGTTAACCGTCTTTACGTACATTGAATTATATTTTTTAGAGGTTTACTTTATTTGATTAAAGCAGTACAAAAAACATTACATATTGCTAGAGCTGAAAACAATAGCGTGATTTACTTCCATACCATTCTCGGCCTTTGGCCTGGCGCAATGTTTAACTCCCTCTTGATAGATTCGTGTGGTTGTTTGTGCGTCACATTGGATTATATTTTTCCAAGTTTATTTTATTTGATTAAACTAGCTCAAAAACGTTACATATTGCTCGAACTGAAAACCACAGTGCTCTCGGTCTACCGTCTTGTGCGGTTTGAACCTTCTTCATGCACATTGGATAATATTTTTAGAGGGTTATTTTATTTGATTAAAGTAGCACAAAAACCGTTACATATTGCTCGAGCTAAAAACTAGCGCGAATTGCTTGCATGTCGGTCTCGGGCTTCTGCCTCGTGCGGTGTTAATGTTAACCGTCTTCACGTACATTGGATTATATTTTAGAGAGGCTTATTTTATTTGATTGAAGTAGCACAAAAGACGTTACATATTGTTCGGGAAGAAACCTATAGCGTGACTTCCTCAACAAACATTTCGATGACAAATGTAGCAATTTATGAAGAGGTACATTTTCGGATAAAGGTTTATACATCTATTATCCTATTCGGTGTAAAATTGCCTAAATAACTTAATAACGTGAATAGGGTAATAAGATACAGAATTAATTGTAATGACAGCGCGTTACAGTTTCAAAATAAAATTAAACATAAATAAAATTTCAAATTAATACGTTCCAGGTCAGGATGTTTTAATCTCTAGCGTCTAATCCGGTCTCGTCGGCGGTACGGCATCTGGTATCTTCTGGATAGGTGGCTGGAGCTCGTGGCTGAAATATACGGTCAATAGCCATATCGGGGCCCTAATAAGATTCGAAATTAATTTTAATCAAAATCGCTGGACGTGAAATTTTAAATAAGCATGGTCGTTTCTCTGTATACAAAGGCACGGGACGATGTCCTTTTTTTACAGAAATTGAGTAGGTCAGGAAAATAACTTATAATATTAAACTTACAAAGTCACGTATTTAATTTTATTTCTACAGGGCTAAAACTGTTAATTACAGGACTACTTTAAGCAGTATATTTATTCCTTCTATTTATTATATGTATTTAGTTTGGTGTAAATTTAGAAATGATAATTAGATAATTACGAAATTATCTTCACTGTGGTAACTTAATTACAATAATTATAGCATTGTATAAATTATTTGCATTTGGTGAATACGAATTGTTAACAGAAAATAACATTATCGTGATATATCCGTATCTAACAGGTATCTAAATGTAAAATGAATTTAGTTTCGCTACGGCGTTTCCATGATTATGCATAGCGGCTTCTGGGGTTTGTTAAATTATGTTAACAGAATATCGGTTTTCATTAACGATAAGAAAAGATTTAAATTAACGGCGTAAATTGATTGGGGTCTATTTTGGCAGGACAGGATCTTTGATATTTTTTGACACTTTCAAAAGTGTCTAAACGGCGGGTCTACAACAAAGTCAAGACAGGAGACCTGATTTTAATTAAACAAAGCCAACACAGGACTGGCGGCTTTACAGACAGAATTTGACTTTTACCAGAACAACAGAAAAAATGTACACTGTGATATTTTTACTAACAGGACCAAACATTAATTATAGGTTTCTGGCACACTTTGGTGTTTAATCATCAAGAAAGCAGAAAATTTGTTTAAGTAAATATTTTACATTTACTACTGAACAGGCAACCTGGGTAAGACTAGGGTTTATTCAGGTGTTAGTAGATCTATAATCAAGCAGGCAAATTGCTTTAAGCAAATACTAATATTAATATTGTTCACTCTTGTAACACGATGTTCTCTGGGTTTTACAAAATAATAGTCAGATTTGGACATGAGTAGGTTTTCAAAACAAATCAACCCTACTCGTTTAATTAATTTGCCTAGGGCGTCGTATAAATGTGTGTGTGTGTGTGTGTGTGTGTGTGTGTGTGTGTGTTGTGTTTGTGTTTGTGTTTGTTTTTTGTTTGTTTGTGTTTGTTTTGTTTGTTTGTGTTTGTGTTTGTGTTTGTGTTTGTGTTTGTGTTTGTGTTTGTGTTTGTGTTTGTATGTTTTTGCGTTTGCGTTTGTTTGTGTTTGCGTTTGTTTGTGTTTGTGTTTGTTTTGTATTTGTTTGTGTTTGTGTTTTATGTTTTGCGTTTCGTTTGTTTGTTTGTTTGTTTGTGTTTGTGTTTGTGTTTGTGTTTGTGTTTGTGTTTGTGTTTGTGTTTGTGTTGTGTTTGTTTGTGTTTGTGTTTGTTTGTGTTGTGTTTGTGTTTGTGTTTGTGTTTGTGTTTGTGTTTGTTTTGTTGTTTTCGTTTGTTTGTGTTTGGTTTGTTTGTGTTTGTGTTTGTGTTTTATTTTGTTTTTGTGTTTGTTTATGTGTTGTGTTTAGTGTTTGTGTTTGTGTTTTGTTTATGTGTTTGTGTTTGTGTCTGTGTTTATGTTTGTGTTATTTTTTATTTGTATTTGTTTTGTTTGTATGTTTTGTGTTTTTTGTTTGTGTTTGTGTTTGTGTTTGTTGTTTGTATGTTTTAGTTTGTTTTTTGTTGATTTTGTGTTTATTATGTTTTTGTTTGGTTTTGTTTGTTTTTTGTTTGTGTTTGTTTTGTGTTTGTGTTTGTGGTTGTGTTTGTGATTGTGTTTGTGTTTGTGTTTGTGTTTGTTTTTGTGTTTGTGTTTGTTTTGTATTGTTTTCGTTTCGTTTTGTTGTGTTTCGTTTTGTTTGTGTTTGTGTTTGTTGTGTTTGTTGTTTGTGTTTGTGTTTTAGTGTTTGTATAATGTATATGTTTTAACATTTGTTTGTTTGTAGTTTGTGTTTGTATGTTTGTACTTGTTGTTTGTTTTTGTTTATGTGTTTGTTTTGTTATATGTTTTGTTGTGTTTGTGTTTGTGTTGTGTTTGTGTTTGTTGTTGTTGTGTTTGTTGATGTTTATGTCTGTGTCTGTGTTTGTCTGTGTCTGTGCCTGTGCCTGTGTCTGTGTCTGTGTCTGTTCCTGTGCCTGTGCCTGTGCCTGTGTCTGTGCCTGTGCCTGTGTCCGTGCTGTGTCTGTGGTTGTGGTTGGGTTTGTGGTTGAGAATGGAATGCTACATTATCGTCGTTGCAGGTGGTGAACTAAGATGGACACTCTACGTTTAAAACATTTGTGGTATTCAAAAGTTTATTTCGCATGTTTGTACCCAACAACTACTGAAATATGTTATATTTCTTCAATTTATAAAAAAATAAATTAACGTAATTGAACATATAATAATATAATTTATTTTTATGAACATAATTGGAATTCAATTATGTTATTAAATTGATTACAACATGGTAAATAATTAAAATTACCTTGTAATTAACTACTTCTAAATAAGTACATTAAAGAGTGTAGGGTCATGAATATATCATTATTTTACACAATGGAGTGATGTCTACAGATTTAAAATTTGCGTTTGTACTGTATGTATACTATTGTTGTAACAACCGTAAAATTCCTGGAAAGTTTTTAAACGAAAGTTGCCATGAACTTGTGTTTAATGTGTATGAGTATTTTTTTCGCGAAAAGGATAATGTTGGTCCTCTGTGTAATGTTGACGCAGTGAACAAAAGAACCGCAGAAGCTTTAAAAATTAGCCTCACAAAATCGTCGAGAGTGAAAAGCGAAACTGCCCCTGTTGTTGTACGAAGTTCTTCAATATTATTGTGCCTCTTAACGTATATTTTATTTTTCAAAAAACCCCACAAAAAAAGTCCAACACTGACAAATTAGGTGACCTTGCAGGCCACCTAATGGGTCCATTTGTTCCAATCCAATGGTTCTGGAAAGTTTCTTCTAAAAACGGCACAATCAACCTCGAATTGTGGGCAGGAGCACCGTCTTGCTGGAAGTAAATGGCATTAAGATAGACGAGGGGAACATTCTCCAGGAATTCTGGTATTACTTCTTCTAAAATTGCCAAGTACCTATTCGCGTTGAGAGCCCCTTCAAAAATGCGGTATTTTATTGATGTTCCCAATAAGAAACCGGCTACATTAAAACCAAATCGACCCTGTTGTTGTTGCTCAAAAATTAGGTATTGGTTTTCATCATACCAGAGCCTTGTATTTTTCCTGTTAAATAAACCGGCACTGCTTATATGGGCTTCGTCTGACCATATGACTTTACTCGCAAAATTATTGTCCCTTCGAGTTTGGTTCAAAAACCAATTACAGAAATTCACACGCTTCGCTGCATCACCAGGGTATAAATGCTGAACAATATTCACTTTGTAGGGTTTCAATAGGAGAGACACGGACGCTGGCTAAGACATTTATTTCATCCACTTCATTATTTTCCTTGTTATACGTCTTGGGTCGGGGTTTAGAATACGCACCATAATTTAGTAGATTATTCTTTAGTCGAAATATCGTTGCTCGACTAGGTTAACGCCTCTCTGGATATCTAACGTTTTAAAAACAATATGTCATATAATGTCTTATTGTAAATTACTAGTTTACCTGTTTAAATATAATTCTAATGCTTCGTCAACATTTTCATGGCATTGATTGAAACATTGTATGATACCATACTTTTCGTTGTTCTGAAAAAATCTTTCAGTCATTATAAAACTTCACAAATTAACAAAATCGCCAAACTCAAACACAATAAAACGCATCAAAATTTATCATCATGACAGCAGATGTGTTGATTTCTCCACAGTCACTTGATAAAACAATACTCCAAAACTCAACAACTGTGTTTGTAGCATCCATGACCTACTATAAAAAAATCACAAATAATAATCCGTGTAGTAAAACTTTGAAATCCATGGCACTCTATTAAAATTCAATGTTTTAGTAATTTTGGAGCATTTTTGAAAACTTCATGTTTATATATTATATATCATTTCGAAGGAAAAAAAATAAGTAATTTAATGAGATAATAAAATACAGGGTGTTGCATTGAAAAAATCATAAGTTTGAGTTTTTATTTCCATAACGATACCCCGAAAAAAAAAAAGTGCGCCCTGGATTCTACGTAAAATTCTCTATGGGACAAGTTTTCAATTTGACATTATCGCTGAGAAACTTCTTAGATATGGAGGGGATCCAAGAAGTGTAGATTTTCAAAAACACCCTGTAATTTATAAACGAAAGAAGTTAGGCAAAATCCGTTCAGGCCATCTTGAGTTTCACAAAAAAGTGGAACAGGATCGCGGAAACCGCAATGTTTTATCTTTAACAACAACCGAGATATCTGGCTGTCTCAACCAAAATAGGATGCACTGTACTTATTTAGAAAGTAGTTCATTAAAAGGTAATTTTGTTTATAAGAATAAATTATATTATTATATTTTCAATTACGTTTTAATTTTTTTTTATAAATTGAAGGAATATAACATATTTCAGTAGTTGTTAGCTACAAAGACTCGAAATAAACTTTTGAATACCACTGTCAAAGGATTACAACAGACAATTTAGTCTTTAAAGACTATCTCCTTCTACCACACCTGACACAAATACAGATGTTTTAAATGTATAGTGTCCGTCTTAGGTCACCACCCGCAGCGACGATAATGTAGCATTCCATTCTCTCTATTTCCAAATATTGTGTGTTAGAACGAAGTAGATACAAACTACGAGTGTGCACGCCAAATAAAGCGCTAAGCCGAAATTTGCAATCATTCATTTTGCGGACTATATTCTTCGTTCGATATCTTTTTTTAATTCTTTGGTCGAGTTAATGAAGCGAAATTAAGGAGTAGTCATGGTTTCTAAAAACACAAATGCGTAAACGGAACATACTTGTTTTTACTACCGCTTTGTAGAACGGTAAGTCACCCTACAGATCTAAACGTTCGCACGTTAAAATGATAAATACGGCTTGTCGGACAAAATGTTATTGATTTATTACAGGGCAGCTATTTTGTACAGAAGCGGCGATAATAATAATAAATTGCCCACTAATACTTTATATTTGATATTCTTTGCGTCTGTATTTGTATTGTTTACATGGGTGTAGCCAGCTAAGGGCAGGGAGGGGCAACTGCCCCCCCCCCCTGGAAGAGCAAAAATAAATTAAATAATTTTTAAATTTTAATAAACAAAAAATTAAATCTAAAATATACATATTTTTCTGTTCTGCATATTTTTCTTATCTGTTATTAGTTTAATTTAAGTATAATTAAAATCTCAAAGTTTTGTTTTTATTTGCCTTTTATTTTTATCCTAAAATTTTACATTTTGAACGACCATGGACCATGGTTTGCCCCCCCGTTATAAATCCTGGCTACGCCCTTGATTGTTTACCCAAAATTTGTGAGTGAGTAGTTTTGCGATGAACAAGTCCATAAATAGCACTTTAGGTCGTGTCAGTTGATGCTGTGCATTTAATTATTCTAAGGACGTCTTTATAAATTGTAACTAATTCTTTTTTTAATGAACTGTTAACAGAAGTACTCAAATACAGAAAAGCGTCTTTTACAGTTTAACATGGATGTGCCTCAGATGTTCTTTTTTTTTATATTAAATGACATCGTCTGCTTTACAAACGGGTCTTCTAAATCCATTATATGTCGAAAACCTTTATGTGTATGAATACCAAATATTAATATATTATCTGGCCATACATAGTTAGACCATAAAAATTATTATTATATACATAAACAAGAATGTTTAAGTCGAAGTGGACAAATTTTTGAGCAACCTAAAGTGTCAAATGATTTATTCCGTTCTTGAAAGGGTGTTTCAATCAGACTAGATGTGAGAGTGCAGTGATATACTACAGATGTATACACACTAGTGTGTATACATATGTGGATATACTAACCAACATTAATAGCGTTGACCAAACTAAGCTTCGGGAGGAAATGTTCGTGCATTTGACAGTAAACATGCTACTGTTACACATAATCTAAGTAACATGTCAATAAACTATTACGCTTGCTCTATTAAACTTAAATACATCATGAACATTAACGATGAACTTCTCAGGTGCTTAGCACCTTAGCACCTCCGGTTACACAAAGATTTAAAGTATCTGGTAGTTAATTTTTTTCATTTTGATGCATACATTAGATACTATTAAATTAATTTAGATTTGTATTCAAACGTAAGCAACAATGTAAAATTATGCAAACCAACAAAAGAATTTCAAAACGTATCTAAGCCAAAATAACCTCGAGTTTATGCAACAGTGTTTTACAGACCTTATAAAAATAACAATGAAACAACTTTATAATTAATAATTTCATTAGATTCCTTCCTGTGGGCCAGATATATTTTAGCGAGGAATTTATTAGAAATGTAAAAACTAAGAATTTTATTGAAATTAACAGTTACGGATTTTGAAAATGATCATAGTGTTTTTATTGCCTAGAATTACTATTTATACATTAACTTAATGGCAGTTAAAAGTTGAATATTTCTAATTTATACTTTTTTAATCTCAGTTTGATAGTCATATGCAAATTTCTCCTCAACTTGATAAAATTCTTTTAACATAAACATGTTGATGTGATATGCATAAATGAACATAGCGTGGCAAAATTCCGGGAACATACAGATCGGTTCATAGAAATTAGTAAACTAGATGCGACGTTTTGAACAACACTAAAAAAAACGATTTCACACAAAAAGTGAACTCACAATAAAAAGATTATAATTAAACATTATTATTAATTTTATAAATACATAAATAAAAAGCTTACCTCGAGTAGGATTTGAACTTACGACCTGTACTTTGCCAGAGTACAGGTCGTAGGTTCAAATCCTACTCGAGGTAAACTTTAATTTATGTATTTAATGTATTTAAATAAAATATACATGGTCCTTCATTTCAGCTCCCGTCTTTTGTAGCTTAGTTATTATTTAACTTAAAGTTTTAATATTTTGCTCACTTTATCTGTGACCTAGGGAGCATTTTAGGAAAATGTGATTGATTATACAGAGTGGTCCAAAAAAGTGTGACGTCATAATGACATATTTTTTTAAATGACATACCTTATATATTTTTGCAGACTTAATTGACTTCTATGATTGTCTACATAACCCTAAAATTGTATAGAAATCGGTTGGATAACATCGACAAAAAAAAATTAAATGTTAAAAAAATTAGTTTTACACCAATGGTTTTAAAAATGGTTACAAATACAAATAGTTTTCAGATAATGGCTGCAACACGATGGAGTTCCAGCACATTACTCACTGCAAGTCAGGAACCATCTGGATAGCGCCTTTACTAATCGCTGGATTGGAGGTTGAGGGACATGTAATGGCCGCCACGGTCACCGGACTTAACTAAGTTAGACTTTTTTTTGTGGGGCTACGTTAAGGAAACCGTTTATCATGAAACTCCAACCACCCCTGAAGACATGCAGCGAAGAATAAAAAATGCATTTCGAAAAATTACACCTGTTGTATTAAGAAGAGTGGCAAGCTCTTTCAATACACGTCTTCGTTTGTGTTTAGAAGAAAACGGAAGACATATTGAACATAAGTTATAATACAAAAAATAATTTTAGTAATTTTTTTATTAGTTAAGAAACCCAAAATAAGTGTTTTTAATTATGTGTTTAGTTTAGTTTTGGTTTGTTCTTAAGTGTTGAAAAATAAAATAAATTAAAATAAAGTTATTTAAAGTTATTTTAAATTGCTACAAATGTCATGCAATACTTGTCAAAATAGCCCTCATGACATTAGATTGATATAACAGCCACCTTATTTTTTTGTTTTATTAAAATTGCTAATGAAATAGTTGATAGAACGAGTTTTTTTTTTAATTGCGTATCGAATGCCATCAAAATATACAAGGTGTTATATTTAAAATACGAAAGAAAAGGATCTTCACATTCTCAAAGTTTGACAGTAAATTTTGAACACCCTGTATAATTTAGATTCCCCAAATTTGGTCAGCTGATTGTTAAACCTTACTTAATGTGTTCCTGGGCCACAATTTATATTTTTAACCATTTTTTAAACCAGTGGTGTAAAGCTGATTTTTTAACATTTAATTTTTTTTTGTCGATGTTATCCAGCCGATTTCTCTACAATTTTAGGGTTATGTAGACAATCATGGAAGTCAATTAAATTTGCAAAAAAATATAAGATGTCATTTAAAAAAATATGCCATTATGACGTCACACTATTTTGGACCACCCTGTATAATCAATCACATTTTCCTAAAATGCTTCCTAGGTCACAGATAGAGTGTGTAAAATATTAAAACTTCAAGTTAAATAATAACTAAGCTACACAAGACGGAACTGAAATGAAGGACCCTGTATAAAAAATTATAAAAATTAATAATAATTTTTAATTTCATGTTTACTTTTGAACTTATTCGTTCATAACAAAACTTATAATAAAAATATTATAATATTATTGATTCAATACTTATATCTGATACATCTAATTTTGAAACGCACATTTTAGAATTAATTTTGACAGTATGAAGTTTTGTGTAACTATTGGAAAAGAAATATATTTCCAACGAGACATTATATGTAATACCAAAGAGTATATAATATATACTCTTTGGTAATACTTTACATTTTAATCCTTTTATCCTGGTCTAAGTTACCATGAAATATTTCTTAGTATGCCATTTGTTTTACTACCACGTCTTTAAAATGACATTCTCCGGTTACGGACGTGAGTTAACAGCGCAATATAATTTTGGTACAAGGTTTCGGAAAGTAGGAAGACCATTTACAACTAACATATACTAATTAGAGCTCTAGTAAAAATGACAGTACTTAAAAACCTTAATTTTATACAATGAAAACAATATGTATACATTTAATTAAATTTAATTTTAACTGTACGTTAATCTTTGTAATGCTGTCTTGACTATACATACTTATTTGTAAAGCATTTAGGTCAAAGTCTATTAATGCTTCTTATCAAGAGTTACAGCCTGACATTTTGTTTCTAACAAAAGTTTCTTCTAAAAACTCCGATTCACCAGACTTGCAGTCCCCCAATATAACCTTCATTGTACCTTTCATTACAAAGAGGAGCGTGTGTTTATCTGAAGGACAACATCGCTTGCAAGAGGTTTTCTTCTTTGGAGAATAAAAAATTCGACTTGATTTGGTTTAAATATTGTGGTTCTAAATCTATGAATTTTTACTGTTGCGTCTATAAATCTCCCAATGACTAACTTTCTAGACATCTTTGATTGCCTTAGTTTGCAACTTGTTATATGTTTCCATCTTGTGATATCTCAGACTCAGTTATTGGAGATGTTCAATGTTAATAAGCCCAATTCTCAATTTTCATCAACCACCAATCCTGTGGTCATAGTGCAGAAACATTTGCTATTTCATGCAATCTCACATAAATGAGTTCCGATTCCACTATAATCCATGATAACCCTAACTAGACTCCACATCTTCTAGACCTCCTTTATACATCAAAGTCAATTGTTGGTACAACGTCATTTTTTTCCCGCCAGGTCTATCTGGCGCCAATGGTGTCAATATTGTTTTAAGTCGTCCTCATCTTCGGACATTGCTCTTTCCATATCTTGGGGGCGTGGAGCAAAATCATATAGTTAATTTTCGTTCCCAACCGTGGTTCAATGGGACTTGCGCTGGTGTAAGATCTTTGAAAAATAAATCTTGTACTAAATAGAAATGCAACAAAATGGTCGAGGGTGAGGTAGACTACGTTGATGCTAGAAATACTCGCAAAAGTGTCACCACTAGAGCGAACAAATTGTTCAAACAAAATGAAATGAAGTAGTTACACGTCCTTTAGGTAGTCTTAAATTTTGTTTTTGGCTAAATCAATCTAAGCTTTGATACGTCTTCATTTCCCCTCATGAAATCTTTTAACCCTTTTTAGTAGGTGACTCTGTAGATAAAACCAATCTATTTGTGAATTTATTTTCTTTAAACTTGTGTCATAATGATTGTGGAAAAGATGTGCCACTAGTGAACTCTTCCCTCTACGCTATGAAACCAGTCTATTTTCGACACAACTGAAATCAAACATGAGTAGACTTTATTTCAATAAAAATGTCCTATTTATGCTCTACTTGTTCAGGAGAATTTCCTTCATTATTGAAATTAGTACATGTGCAACCTATTCTCAAAACAGGGAAGAGAGCCGATTCCTCTAACTACCGACCATTTGACCCCACTTCCATTTCGTTTAGAGTCCTGGTAAATGCCATCGATCATCAACTGATTTCTTTCCTCCAATCCAACAAACTCCTTAGTGACCACCTATATGATTTTTGTCAGAGACGTGTTTTCCTATGTGGCCCAAATTTGGGACAATATAAAGTGTGATTCAAAAAGCGCGCCGGTTTTAATTATAACAAAAAACAAAGTTTATCTTAAACATTTACAAAATCATTTACAAAAGACATAAAGCTGTTAATCAAACCTTCGCAATTTAGGAATGGAAAATTACATCGGGCATATGTCCCCCTCTACTTTGCTGGCATGCCAAAACTCTCTTTCTGAAATTGTTGATTACAGCGTCACAAACTTGTACGTCGATTTCGTTGATAGCTCGTCGAATTTCTTTCTTTAACTAGCGGATGTCTCGGGGTTTATTGACATAAACCAATGATTTAACATAACCCAAAAGAAAAAAATCGCATGGGGTTAAATCACACGACCTTGGTGGCCATTGCTGGTCACTACGAAGTGAGGTGAGCCGATCCGGGAATTTCTCAAGCAACAATGCAATTGTTTCGGCGGAAGTGTGATATGTGGCGCCATCTTGCTGAAACTATAACTGCTGAATGTCCATTGCATCGATATGAGACCAAAAAAACTCTCTTATCATCGTGCGGTATCGGCCTCCATTAACTGTTACGGCTTGTCCTGCCCCATCTTCAAAAAAATAAGGACCGATGATCCCCAAATACGGCAGTTTTGCTTATTGACAAATCCATTTAAATGGAAGTGGGCCTCATCGCTGAAAATAATTTTCCTCGTAAAGCCGTCGTCCTCCTGTTGTCTTCTAAGAACCCAGTCAACAAATTCTCGTCTCCTTTGGTGATCGGGCACCTTAAGCTCGTGGGTTAATTGGATTTTGTAGGGATGGTAATGAAGATCCTTCACAAGAATTCGCTGCAGTGAAGAATACCCTATGCCCAATTGTTGGGAACGACGTCGAACCGATTTCTGTGGGCTATTATTGACACTTTCACGAACTACAGCAATGTTTTCAATAGACCGGCCAGATCTAGGACGACCAGAATTTTTAATGTTGAGTGTTGATCCTGTTTCAAGAAACTTTGTCATAAGTCTGCGCACTGTTGATTCATTCGGAGCTTCATTACGCCCTAAAATCGCACGAAGTCGTCGGACAGTTTCTGCAAAACTTTTTCCGTTCTGATAAAACGTTTTCACGATTAACACATGTTGTTCAGTAGAAAATCGTTCCATTTTGACACACAGAATGAAATCGGAATATTAGCAGATGTCAACTTTATAAACAACTATGTTGTTAAGCAACAAACAACAAAATGGCGAGCGATTCAAAACCGGCGCGCTTTTTCACCCTTTATTAGAAAGATCAAGTGAAACAGTTGTAGTCGCTTTTTCAAAAGCATTTGAGCAAGTTTGAGATAAGTGTTTATTTGCCAAGCTCATCTCGTTTGGGTTAACTGATACGCTCATCAATTACGTTCCTAATTTTTTTTTTTGATAAAAGACGAATACGTGTCGCAGTTGATTTCTTCTTTTTAAAAGGAATTGGTATTAAACTTGGGCTGCAGCAGAGATCAGTGACAGCTCCGACATTTCATGTTATGTGTAAATGATTTCATTTCTTCAACAACTAACGTGATCCATCGTTTTGCAGACGACAGTTCTCTTCATTGTTGTTCACCTCAGTTTACTCATAATATTAATCAACTTTCTCTATTAAATTTAGATATTAAAGCTGGAATGGCCATTTTAATTAACAGACATTCAATGTATCCTTGAATGTAGAAGTAATAATTTACTTTAATTTAATGCCAACAAAACTTAGTGTTTACTTGTGTTTGCTCAAAATGATTGATCGTTCCCCGTTGTAAATATAATGGCTCAGATTTTAAATTTTTGGGACTCTATTACTAAGTTGGGAATAGCTGTATCTTCAAATCTATCATGGGTTGACTATCTTCTATCAGCTGCTCATAAAATAGGTTTTTTTGACAGATCTCTGGGTTTTGCGTCCAAATAAGCCCTCGATATCGTTGACTGCATTGCGGGACATCTAGATACAAACGGAAATCTCACGCATCTCTATGGGCATCAACTACTAATGGTTATTAGCACTACCAGTCAGTACAATTAGGACCTACTAATGGAATTCTACCTTTAGTAAAGGATATTTAACTTGTCAATTATCGTATTGCCACGGGAGCTACAACTTTACTTCCTATCCGAGAAGATGAAGTGCTTTGGTTTTTTTCCGTTTTGAGAAAAACGGCTATCTCAACCATATTTGAACAAGCTTCACTCGGGTGAAAGGTAGGTACTCTAACCATTCCATCACCTAGATAGACCTTAAATTAATTATTGAATTTAGCCATTTGTCTCTTTTTTGCTTAAAAATTCCTATTCGTAATAATTAATAATTAATTTTGCTCCTTCTCCCTTTGTAAGAAATCATTTTTAGGTTTCCAAGCAAGAATCCGCACCGAAATACAATCTCCGTTATCTTACCCAATCACGTATAGGTTTCTCCGTATATAAGCATATGTGCAAACGCGAAATTAATTACTTCTCGATTGACTTTTCAACTTATTTCTTCACTTCACTTTTAATTCCTAACTCCCTTCTGCCTTCCGACCTAGTTGAAAGCAGAAGCCCTTATTTCTATCTGCCGACCAATTCTAGGGTCACTTGTAAAATTTCCGTATCATATTCAGAAGACCAGTTCCCGTTAGAATATTTTGTTCTACCTTGGCAGATAATTAATCGATGCGGTCTGCAAAATATCGCCACACTTGTACACTGTACAATTTACTCGCGTGTATGCCCAGCTTAAAACAAACACTTCCTAGTTCACGAAATCCAACTTTTGCTTTGAAGTTGTCGCATGAAAAGCATAGAGAATTCCTCTGGAGATGTTCCCAAGGTGAAATGCTTGTGCAGATATTTCCCTACCTCGTTTGTCTGAAAGATGTAATGTTTGTTCAGTCTAGCATCCTTCTAATTAACCAAAGGGTGTATTCCCGTTTGATTAATTAACCCATCCCGCCACCACGTGTATAACATCTACATAAACGAGCTAGGAAGCCAGCCCAACCTGTGCAAACTCAACAATTGCAAAGTAATCTCCAAGTAAAGTCCCGTTTACGTAATGTAGATATTCCCGCGGCCGTAAATAAATCCCGAATTTCAGTGGTTAAACAGGAAAACTGTATTTTCGTGTCCAGATAAATAATTAAACCCTGAGTTAATAACTATTATTTAAGTTAATTAAAACCTATTATCCAGGTTTTGTAGTATCATACGTATGGGAGAATTCGAAGAGGACATTTCAAACACTTGTAATTGCTCAGCAAAAGGACGCAGAATCATTCGATGGATTCAAGCTGTAACTTCGTTAAACATGTTTCATCACAAGGTAAAATTTTTATAAGTTTTTTCATAATTCCGTGAAACATTTTAAAATTTAATTATAAACAAACTATACAACGGATCGTTATAATTCTTATGCTAATAGAACCAGAAACTGTCCAAGTTTTTGTTAACAAAACATCATCGCCTTGTTGCCCCGGTTTGCCGCTAGGATTACAATTAATTACATAGTTCCAGAAACGGTAAGAATAACAAGTAACAAACTATCAATATGGCGTTAAATAAGCGTGAAAAATTTTTTGCGTTTTAGAATGTGAAGAACACCCTCCGTTGTGGCTGTACAACGACGATTTCGAGCACAATTCAACAAGGAGCCACCTGTTTACCACAGCATAAGAAAATGGTATGAGACATTTAGGGTCTTTCACAAACAAACAAACAAAAGTGTAGCGAATTCTCTGTAAGAGGCTAAGGTTTACACCCTACAAAGTTCAACTACATCATGCTCTCAGCGTTGATGACAAAGTCCGTACCAACTTCTGCACTAAATGCAGGAATGTTTTAAAGTCGATGATTTCGTAGATAGACTCATCTTTTCCGACGAAGCTATATTTCATGTGTGCGGAAAGGTACGTCGGACCAATGTTCGAACCTGGGGGACTGAAAATCTCCACGCCATAACTGAGCATGTGCGAGATTCGCCTAAAGTGAATGTTTTCTGCGCAATTTCTAAGATGAAAGTGTACGAACCATTTTTCTTCATGGAGCGCACCATCTCTGGAAGAACTTACTTAGACATGCTGGATAATTGGCTGATGCCACAGATGAATGAAGACAGTGATGATTACGTGTTTCAACAAAATGGCTATCCGACACATTTTCGTAATGACGTACGAGGCTATCTCAACGCAAATTTGCCACAACGTTGGATATGAGCTTTTAACAAGAAGATGTCGCGTTAATGCGTTGGCCACCTAGATCACCAGATCTAACACCTTGTGATTTTTTCTTGTGGGAATTTGTAAAAAAACACAGTTTTTGTACCTCCACTCCCCGCTAATCTTTAGGAACTTCGCGGCCGTATCACCGCAGCTGTGGCACTGATTGATCGTGACATGCTAACACGTGTGTGGAATCAATTTGATTATCTATTAGATGTCTGCCGTATCAGCCAGGGTGGACACATTGAGCGTTTGTTATGTATAAAAAAAACTTGGAGAGTTTCTGGTTCTATTAGCATAAGAATTATAATGATCCGTTGTATAGTTTGTTTATAATCAAATTTTAAAATCATTCATGCTGTATATGAAACTCAGAAATATCAATGCGAAAACAGTGAGGTAGTGAAGCTATATACACATACATGCAAACATTAAAACAATTATGTGAAAACTGTTAGTACTGATGCTAACAGAAATGATAGTATACTGGATGCTTTCATATCTGGGATAAATTCTAATAAAATACGACAAAGACTCCTAGAAAATGTATCTACGTCACTCTGCGAAGTTTACAGTCAAGCACTTTCTTTGAAAATGGCTGAAGTTAACTCGCAAAGGTTTAATTATTTTCCTGTCAATGCAGTTCACAATCAAGTGTATTTATCCATAGTCACATTTAAAGAAGAAAATACACTAGCTGGTACATTCCGTAAGCGGAAATGTTTCTTCTGTGGGGGACGAATACAGCCTCGTAAGGATTTTCCATCCTTTGTTACTACTTGTCAATTGTTCTTTGGAGGAGGAAGTGTTCAGCTTGCATTAGCGCCGCTTCACCTTCTTCACTACGGATCGCTTCATCAATGGTTTCGAGCAGATGCACTAATAGATACTAGTAGTTCAATAAGCTTTATTAACGAGGGCTTTAGTAATCAAAACCTCACCAAAAAACTATACGTATTGTCTCTTTGAATGATACACCTCATGTCGCAAAGCAAATATGTCAAACTATTACTATTAGCACGTTTATGAAAATATTAACCTACTGACTGTTTAGAATTTATGCGTGTATATGACTGTTGATCACGATATTCTATCAAAACATTCTTTATTAGAATTGGCTTTTGGTGGGCCAATTAGCATATAAAATTGTTTACAGCGTATTCCAAGGTTAAAATTCTGTTTTTGTTGTCAGTTTTGTTAGTCAGCCTTAACGGCGTCTAACGCTATAAAAGTTTTTTATAGTAAAGTTTGTCATATATGGTGTGATCGGTTTGATGTGAAAGTTTCCCTTAAGTTTATTTCGTTTAATGTAGAACCGTTGTCTGAAATTTGATTTGATACCATTCGTATAGAGAACGTTTTCCGTGCTTATTTACGCTTCAGATTATTCAATGAAGTTTTTTGATTTGTCAAATAATGTGTGATAGAGAAAGGATTTTTGCGATAATGTTTCTTTCTTGTGCATTAATGGGTTCTTTTTTGCTTTATTTTTTTATGTTTTGATGTTTGTGATAAGCGTTCCTTGTATCTTTATTTTAGATCTAAAGTGCTTAATTAGTGTTGTTATTATTTAAATGCAGGATTGTTTTTTTATCTGAAATTTGTGACGTTTACAGTTACTTTTTTATTTTGTGGCCAATTGCAAGTTATGTTCCAATATTTATAGGGATTGTATTGTATAAACAGTATATCATTTCACTTTTTATTGAGTGTTAGTGTGTTTTTAATAATAATAGCAAATAACTATATTAATATTTGTTGTGTATTGTTTTTTTTATGATTCTCCACTTTGGAAGTTGGGTAACTAAGTTTCCTTATTTTAAAATTGAGGTCACAATTTACGTGGAGTTACAATACAAATGTTGAGTAAATTGTAATAATTAATAATCGCACATAGCTTATTTATTAAGAAAGCTTGAAGCTTAATTTTTTAAATCACAAAACCTGAACATCTATGCCTAAATGGCAACCAAAAGGCATTTTTTACCAACAAGGGAGGATAAACCTGAAGAGGAAGATAGAGCCTAAATTTATTTACTTTCTTACATTTACTTCAATGATTTTTGTACCTTGCACTAAGTAAGTTTTGTAGCACATCTTGGTACGAGGAATAAAAGTTCCAAATATAGGGTGACCGTGACAGTAATGGACACTGTATCAGTAGTAGACACCTAATGTGCAAAAACCTTAATCAGTTCTGTGAAACTGACTTAACTGTCATTAAAACGTAGTTCAAATGTCCAGAGGGACCGACTCTACAGTGGCATATGACTGAAAGACAATAGTCTATGGTATAAAGTCAGTTACAACATTTTTACAAATGGTGGTTCCTCGATCAGCTGTTTGGTAGGTTAGTGTTACAACGAGGTGACCACCACTGAAACACTTATTATAAAATACTTGCGTAGTGAACACCCGGGTGTCCAAAACTGAAATTCATTAGTAGATACTGGTCATTATTACAAAATCAATTAATTTTTCGTTTTATTTCTGTTCATATTATGCCGAAAAACAAGAACAAATAAAAGAAGTATTTGTCTATTCGATACTTGCTGTGGCCAAAAAACGTTTTCCAGTTCACAAGTAAAATTTAATTGTATCAGTCAAGAAATATCTGACAATTAGAGGAAAAAATCTCAAATATGTAAAACATTCTACACCAGGACAACCATGGTTCAACGGTTTTCTTGGACATCGTAATATAAAAGAAAGATATTCAGAAACTGTTTTAAAAGCACGAGCACATGGTCGTATTGTTAAGTGGTTTGAAGAGATCTACGATTATTTAAAACAGGAAGACAAAATTAATTTCTAACAGAGAAATTTTAACTGAAGATAACCAGAATAATAACCTAAAGGCGGTACTTAATGAGATAGAAGCAAGAACTGAAAAAAATAATTGAGAACTTTTTATAGCACATACGAAAATACAGAAGCGTGGAAAGGGAACCCAGGATCGATAAACCTTTACAAACTTTGGTGTCAGTTGAAAAATGACTGCCAAGGAATGCATTCTAGAGTAGATACAGATATAGAAGATTCTAACAAAAATCAGAATGAAAGAAAGAACGAAATGGTCAAAGAAAGAGAAAATGCAAAAGACAGAAAACAAGAATAATGAAGAAAATAATGCACTGGGGAAGACAAAAAAAGGGCAAGAAAACCAAGTGCATTACAATTTGTTGAAAACTGAAGTCCAAAACCTTCTCGTTCAAAACTCCAGAGTAGGCTAAGGATGATAAAAACCCAAAAGTTAATAACACTAGGATCGCTACTACTACGTTAAATAGTGAGACTTTATTAGATTCTGACGTGAAGAAATTGACTTACCTAATACCGGGAAAATTGTTTTCTACGATGCGAAATAATTTCGTGGTAAGTGCCCTAGTGCCTACATTACTTTATTTTAAAGCTTTACGTACATCTTATCGGAAACGACTTGAACAAATGTTTTGAGTAAACACTAACTTGAACAAATAGGGTTAATTGTTATTTCAATTTACCTTATTTAGGAAAAATCTTAAAGCGCGACATGGAAGGAGCAGACGATACCGTTGTGGTCCCGGAGGGTTCACAATCATAGAAACGGTCCCAGATAGAAGATAGTTTATATTTCATTGTGATATAATAATGCAAATTGAAGCACTTGTAAAAACCAATAAAGGCCATTTTAGTGTGCCTGAAATATCTGGTTTCTAAGAGAATGTCAATAAATTTGTTTATTACTCATCCATAGTATGTCCATTTTTGGTGTTTTTGACAGCCGAATATACCAACAAAAAAAGCAAAAGATTAGTTAACCCTCGGAGGGTGTGGTGGGGTACGACATACCGATGGTAATATAAAAATACTGATTCTGTAATTATTAGTAGCTCTACAGGCAAGTAGATGACAGAACTTGTTCATTAATACTTGTACTGCAGCTTGACAGTGCATCTCCCAGTGTGCTGTTGGTTATTGAGACAAGTACTGTCAAAATCATATCGGGTATCATATACCCACCACACTTAAAGTGCTACTTTTTTACTACAAGGTCAGTTTGGTTTTATTCAATAAATACTGTATTAATTTTTATCGTTCTATAATGTCTATAGACTTTTACTACACCTCTAATTTTGTCTTAGATGTTTCGGCCCAGTTATAAATCTTACGACGAGGGGCAACGACATTTTTACTGGACGATTTGACTAGTGAATATGAATGTATGAATTGAGAGAATGAGACCAGCAAGATGTGTCCAGGCTAGATCAACAGCAACAACAGTCAAGTGGAGTGCAAGAAAATATTGTAGAGGGTGAAATTTGAGACCGTGAAGACTCAGACCTTTCTGAGGTAAGTGTAACAGAAGAGCAGACTAGCGGTGAAAATAAATCGTCAAAATACTTTCTGGACAAGCCTGGGAAGAGGTGGATGAAAGAACATTACTCTAAGCAAGTATGAACAAGAGAAGAGAACGTTATTGTGGTATTACCTAATGTTAAACAGAGAGCAAGAGAAGCAAAAACACTTATAGAATGTTGGAATCTCTTTTTTGATGACGAAATGCTTGAGGGTATTGTAAACTGCACCAATATCAAAATACGCACCAGGTTGATAATTACGGCATCAATCATCAGTATTTAGTGAAAGAAATAGATAAAACAGGAATAAAAGCAGTTATTGGTTTATTGTATTTAGCTGGCTTATGGAAATCTAACAGGCAAGATATAGAGGACCGTTGGAATAGTGATGGCACAGGAA
Source organism: Vesta saturnalis (assembly GCA_036346205.1). Taxonomy (NCBI): domain Eukaryota; kingdom Metazoa; phylum Arthropoda; class Insecta; order Coleoptera; family Lampyridae; genus Vesta; species Vesta saturnalis. The sequence goes on from JARFJB010000513.1 coordinate 1,579,902, forward strand.
TTACCATATTCCGCCTGACAATGTCTCTTCAGAGATTTAGTTTTATTATGACTTATCTTCGATTTGATAATATCAATTCTAGGAGAGAACGTCAACAAATTGACAAGCTGGCTCCAATACAAGCAATTTTTGACAAATTTGTCGATAATTGTCAAGCCTCTTATTTACCCAGAGCTTACCTAACAGTAGATGAGAAGTTAGAAGCGTTTAGAGGCGGTGTAGATTTCAAGCGATATATACCAAATAAGCCAGCTAAATATGGGCTTAATGATTTTGCCTTAGTCGACGCAAAAACATTTTATCTTGTTAACATGGAAGTGTACGTAGGGATGCAACAAGTGGGTCCCTATAAAGTTAGTAATAAGCCTTGCGATCTGGTAGCGAGACTCGTAGCTCCAATATCAGGTACTAAACGTAATTTAACATTTGATAACCATAACTTAACATCTGTGGGCACTGTTAAAAAAATAAAAGGGAGAACCCAATAGCTTTACTGGACGCTCAAGGCCAGGTAACTGGTAGCTCGAAATTTGCCTTCAGAGAGCAGATAACAGTTGTCTCCTATGTTCCAAAGAAATCGAAGAATGTCATACTTTTCTCCATACTTCATATCACGATAATACGTTATCATCTGGAATTGCGCCAGAGATCATTACGTTCTACAATGAAAGTAAGGGGGTTGTTTATACTCTTGATTAGATTTCTGCCAATTACAACGTGACAAGGAACTGCAAACGGTGGCACACTTTATTTACATATACATATATGTGATATATATATATATATATATATATATATATATATATATATATATGTATATATGTATATATATATATACAGGGTGTGGTGCGAAGAATTTTGATTAAAAGTAATGCCGGATACAGTTATGTTAAAAATCTGAAATTACGGAACTGTAGGTTTCGGATGACGCTGAGTTCAAACATAGTTAATATTGTACTGAATGTGGCACTTCCGGTTATACCGGAAGTAGACGTCAACTTTGTTATTTTAAATGGAACCTAATATTTTTATTTTATTTTCGAATTCTACATGAAATTCTAGATAAAATTGTGCACAATGTCCTATACCAAAAATGAAGTATTTTCGAGTTATTTCGATTTTTTTAAATTTTGAAAAATCCTAGTCCACATTGAATAACGATATCTCCATTAATAACGAAGCTAGCAACGTCAAATTGTAACCAATAAACAACAAGCGCTTGCACGTAACTCCGTATACCCACTCATTGATATTTCATACAGGGTGTTTTAAACTTAGCGGCCAACATGAACAATTTAAATCATTTATAAGTTGCTTACTTTAAATAGAACACCCTGTATTTTATTACATTTTCCGCTGTATCTGTATTCCCTATACCTAAATCCAACCACTTTTGAGATATTTCATTACCTTAGTTAAAACATAGCAACACTTAATTATTTCAACATTAATAAAGGGTAGGCCATGATTTCCATTATTTAAGGTGATATTTTGTTATTTTTCATGAGTTATTAATTCTGAAAAGTAACCAATAGCCTAAAAGGATTATTAATTGTGGATATCATTAAAAACGTTGACTAGGTATTTTGTATTAATTTAATTAGATAACTTACATACAAAAATAACTAAATGTAATATTAAACAAATAAAGTTTTATAATAAGTGTTCAAAATTAGCACCATCTACTTCTAAACATTTATGAATCGTTTTCATTAAGTTATGTCTTGTAATTCTGGAAAGCAAGTAAGACTCTCTGCATCCTATCTTCCTTTGCCGTAACAGGTTTGGAAAATACCTAATTTTTAATGTAACCCCAAATACCAAAATCTAGAGGAGCCAAATCAGGAGAGCGAGCTGGCCAACGAAACGGACCCTGATTGGCAATCCATCTATCATCAAACATGTCGTAAAGATGCTGAGCAACAAACAGGCCCAAAGTTATGAGGAGGTGCTCCATCTTGCTGATACCAAGCTGAAGCCGCCTTTCCATTTCTTAAAGTATGTAACGCCGGTAGTATGACTTCTTTTAAAATGTGGCAATATCTTGTACAATTTAAATCTTCATCATACAATTTTAATGCTAAAATTTTATTGTCTTTATTGCACAATAAACATTAAAACTCCAACTATCTTGGAACTAACGTTCTCTACTAACATGTAGATTTTATTAGACCAAGAATGGGAATTATGTCGATTAAATAATCCATTTTTGCTAAACTTATTTTATGAAGTTTTCATCCTCTTGATCACCTAATTGTAAGTGTTGCACCAAATGATATGAAAATGGTTTCCATTTGTGTTTTTTTTATGCGATGAATTGTTCTCGTCGACAAAGTAAGACCTCTCACAATCTCTAATGGAGGCATTTGGAGAGGCCGTAAATAACCCAAAACATTAATTTCGTTTATGTCACTGTCCACTAGTGGTTTATTTTTATTAATTTTGTCTTAAATTGATCAAACTGACGGCAGTTTTAAGCAATCTTCTTACAATATCACCAGTTGCATTTGGTCGATTTGGATATTTTTCTGCAAAAACACGGTAAGTCCATTCAACAATTCTATTACACTCGCCGTAAATAATTATACGATTTAAAAATCATCATTAGTAAATCCTACATTTGCCATTATTTACTATGAAATACAAACTGGTAAAGAAAACTGTCAAAACAACATAAACAATTAACGTTCTAACTATCAAATCTTTGACAGCCATGGCCTACCCTTTACTAATGTTGAAATAATTAAGTGTTGTTATGTTTTAACTAACATAATGGAATATCTCAAAAGTGGTTGGATGTAGGTATAGGGAATACCGATACTAAACGAATTGGCTTAAAAAAATACAGCGAAAAATGTTACGACAAAGGAAGATATGATGCAGAGGGTCTTACTTGCTTTTAATTCTCTAACACCCGACCATATTTCCAGAATTACAAGACATAACTTTATGAAAAGGATTCATAAATGTTTAGAAGTAGATGGAGCTAATTTTGAACACTTATTATAAAACTTTATTTGTATAATATTACATTTAGTTATTTTTGCTGTAAGTTATCTAATTAAATGAATACAAAATACCTAGTCAACGTTTTTAATGATATCCACAATTAATAATCCTTTCAGGCTATTGGTTACTTTTCAGAATTAATAACTTATGAAAAAATAACAAAATATCACCTTAAATAGTGGAAATCATGGCCTACCCTTTACTAATGTTGAAATAATTAAGTGTTGTTATGTTTTACTAAGATAATGAAATATCTCAAAAGTGGTTGGATTTAGGTATAGGAATACTGATACCAAACGAATTAGCTTAAAAAATACAGCGGAAACACCCTGTATGAAATATCAATGAGATGGATACATGGAGTCAACGGGCAAGCGCTTGTTGTTTATTGGTTACAATTTCACGTCACTAGCTTCGTTATTAATGGAGATATCGTTATTCATTGTGGACTAGGATTGTTCCAAAATTTAAAAAAATCGTAATATCTCGAAAATACTTCATTTTGGTATAGAACATTGTGCACAAATTTTATCTAGAATTTCATGTAGAATTCGAAAATAAAATAAAGAATATTTGGTTCCATTTAAAATAACAAAGTTGACGTCTACTTCCGGTATAACCGGAAGTGCCACATTCAGGACAATATTATATTTGAACTCAGCGTCATCCAAAACCTACGGGTTCGTAATTTCAGATTTTTAACATAACTGTAGCTGCCATTACTTTTAATCAAAACTCTTCTTGCCACACTCGGTATATATATATATATATATATATATATATATATATATATATATACCGAGTGTCTAGAATCTACCCACGTTCTATGGCTATCTTTATTTTATTATAAAAGATACAGAGTTAGAAACTTTCTAAGATATCTGAAAATAACTAAAAGTCGTCCAAATTTTCAATCGGCTATATCTTTTTAATATTCAAAATACGAAAAGTTATAAAACAGACTTTTGATAGCTATTTTACGCAAAATGGGCGAATGCGAATAAAAGATTTTTTAGTAATTATATTTCGAGCTACAACCCAAACATACATTTTTTAAATGACAACTATAGGTGGCTATGGACTCATTCGATGGTTTATTTTTTCTGATTTCAAAATGTATAGCTTTGTATGTTTAATATTATTAGTTAACTCTAAAAAAGGTAATTGTAATATTTATTAAACAAACTAAAGTGTGCCGTGAACATTTAAATAACAAAATAAGCTCATATTCTACTACTAAATTTGTGGAAACGACAAGAAATAATGTAGTACATTATCAAAATAAAAATTTCTAAATAAATTGAAGTTACAACGAAGAGTAACAGCAAAAATATAATCAGATAACACAATCATAGAAGTGCTTCAAAATGCCCTCCATTATTTTAACACACATTTGAAATCATTTTGAAATTTCGTTTTGAACTTTTAATAAACTTTGGGTTTCAATTTGTTGTATAACACGAATTTTATTTTTTAAATCGTCTAGATCATAAAGTTTTGCTCGGTACACTTTGTGTTTAAATGCACCCCACAAGAAAAAGTCCAGGGGGGTTAAGTCTGGAGATCGGGGCCGCCAAGCTATTGGACAACGATTTCCTATCCAATTATAAAAACGTTCATGTAAATAGTTACACGCAAGTAATCCATTGTGTGCTGGTGCCCTGTCGTGTAGAAAATAATTCAAATTTTGAATTACGTTCAATGGATGTTCGTCCAAAATTTCTTCAAATTCGTTTCGTAAAAAAGTTAGATATCTTTCTGAATTTAAATTGTATTCATAAAAAAACGGCCCAAGGATTTTGGTACCAATAATACCGCACCAAACGTTTACTAAAAAGGCATATTGATCGCTCCTTTCAACAGTAATATGAGGAGTTTCTTGGGACCATTGGATATGATTTTTACTATTGAAGATGCCATTGTTTGTAAATTTTGCTTCATCGGTAAAAAGAATGGTTTTCGAGAATTGACTGTTTGCTCGACTTTCATTAATCAACCATGTAGCAAAACGTAATCTTTTCTGATAATCTTCAACATACAATGTATTTCCTATATGAAAATGATATGGCTTAAAATTATTTTGTTTCAAAATAACGTGGGCTTCATCATTGGAAGTGTTGCACTTGCTCGCAATTTCACGAAGAGGTGTAGTAGGTTTAAATTAGACGTAAGCGTCCTTCTGTTTCTATATTAACATTAATTTTAAAATTTTGAGGTTTAGTAAAAGCTCCATATTTTTTTAAATTCGTTTCGAGTTTGGCAAATAATCTCACATCGAGTTGTCTTCTTTCCATATAAGTTTGAAGATATAATTCCGAAGCAGCATTAGCATCTCTGTTAGACACGTAACAGCAAAAAAGCATATCATTTCTTTCTTCAGAAGAATAAGCCATTAATAAATTAATATTCACTGTTTAAATACGAACTACAACTGGTTACAACAAATAATTCAATATCTACTATTTGGCAGTCAATCAATGAAGAGTTTTGATTTTAATTGTCGCAGCACACCACGGCAAACATTGCATTTGTTTAGTAAATATTATAATTGCAATTTTTTGAAAATTGCGAGTTAACTAATAATACTAAACATACAAAGTTATACATTTTTGAAATCAGAAAAAAATAAGCCATCGAATGAGTCCATAACCGCCTATAGTTGCCATTTAAAAAAATGTATGTTTGGGTTGTAGTTCGAAAAATAATTACTAAAAAAAATTTTTATTCGCGTTTTCCCATTTTGCGTAAAAATAGCTATCAAAAGTCTCTCTTATAACTTTTTCGTATTTTGAGTATTAAAAAAGATATAGCCGATTGAAAATTTGGACGACTTTTAGTTGGCAACAATGTTGAATTTTCTTATCGGTATTCGAATTATCATGTAAATTGGGTATGTCATAGCCCACCACACTGCCACGTAATTAATTTTTAGCACACCTTCGAAGGGTTAATCTCTGGCAATTTAATCAAAATTTGTGCGCTTTGACCTTCTGAATATTCCCTTAAAGTTTAAAAATATTAAACTGTTTGGGTATTTGCTAGATTCATTTGAAAAATTCGTCTACGTATCCATTATTTGCACGGTCACCCTACATTACTATTTAAAGTAAGCATTTCTGCCGAATACTCTGAAGTTTTAATAGTTTTAAAATGACGTATTTATCAAGTCATACTTGCGTGATATGAATGACAAATATCATGCTTTGATAATATTCAATGCCATTATTGTATTCAGCAAGGTCTCATCTGTAATCCCATATTTGACCCAACTGGATGTCATCGTCAGAAAAATAAAAAGGTAGTTTGCTTAAATTTTACATTACTGCAGGTACGCCTATTTGAATTAATACGGCAGTATAACAAGACTTTAATAAAAACAATTTAGCTATAAGTTTATGCACAATCTCCTTTAATTCGATAACAAATAACAACTTGACTTAACATTATTATATATTTAATGTATTATTTTTTATTTTTACATGAGTTTTACATAAAGAATGAGAAATAAATAGCATTTACATATCAACCGCTCAACACTTTTTCATGCAACTCTTTCAATACCAAATAGCAGACCCATGCCTATTGTTTAATGAAACTAATTAACTTTATATCATCTCATTTTGTGTAAAATAAATTTTTATTAATTTATCACTTGAATAATAAACACTTCTGATGATTACGGTATAATTTGTTCATTATCCAAAGTTTTTTATTCATGTTTCCACCCACATTTAATAATCTATATAGATTAGAATAATCGTATTTGTGATAATTCGTTTGTTACTGGAGGAACTAGATTAGGTGGAGGTCGAGGCAAGTTTTTAGATTAGATATCCAAGATTTTTCTGACCATTGCATGGTACTGAACGGTAAAAAAAATGTATGGCTGAATATACAACAATAACGTCGTGAACATTAATGTAAGAGCATAATATGTTGTGAACATGAACTTCATCCAATCGATTAGACGGTGAGTGTGCGCGCTGATATTTATGTTAACCGTGACAGACATTTCGAACTTGGTGTCGCGAATTGTTTGTTTTCTTAGTCTAAGTTTCATCATGTGTATAATGTGTTTATTCTTTAGTGTTAAAAAATGAATCTAATCAGAGCATGCCATCGCAAGCACCCTTTCATAATAACGCTTTTTTAATTATGTGCTAATTAATATACGTGCAACGAAAAGGAGAATGAGCATCTATAAAGGGATTTACGATTTCGTTCAAGATGATTACACAAGGAATATGCTGGATGGTGAGTTATTAAATGTAGGGACTGTCACTGACTCATATTTATACATCTGGAATGTTAATTGTAACAATTATTTGACATAATTTTATACAGAGCAGATGTGGATAAAAAGTAGAGACGTATGGAAATGTTATTAGGCGGTGTTGCGCCAAAGAAATTTAATCTATAAAATACTGGTGCGGTTAAAAAAATGCATTTGTTGACACACTAAAATCAATAAGCTAAATTCAATGGTCTAGTGATTTTATAAATGTTTCTAGTTCGCCTTATATAAGTTACATTTTTAAATGTGTTGCGACAAGAATATTGATTATCTAGATTTTAAAAGGAGGCATGCGTCACACGAAAACTTAAAGGGTGCATTTTGACATGGTGTGTGACTCATTTTTGTATGCAGGCAATTTCAATTATAACTATTAGCAATAGTATCCTTTATGTCTAGCAGGTCTTCACATTTGAATTACTGGTTTTGAATCTATAATTATAAATGATATAAGGATTGACATAATCCTAAAGTCGCGAAAGTAGAATCTTTAAATAGTTACCTTACAGATACATCGGATATTGAACTAAATACTACCATATCACATAATTATTTTGGAATACATTTCATGTCTTGCTCTACATATTTTTGTCTAGTTTTTAATAATATTCTTTCACTTCGGTTAGTATTTTTTCTGTACTTTTGAAACATGCAATTGTAATCCTTGTTTTGTTTGTAAATATTTTAAAAGGCGTCCTTTAGCTTTCTCATGTCCATGTACTGTGGTATTGGAAAATGGATATTGATTTACATAATCTTAATATTAATATTTAAATAAGTTGTTTTGCTTTTGCCAAGACGTAGTTTATTGGAAATTAAAAAATAATTTGTTCCCTAGCTCTTGCTAGTGAAACATAGGGAAATAAATGATGTATTCAGTCTTGAACATCAAATCATTTTATAAAAGATGAATTTCGTTCATAATTGAAAACAGTCAGGAAATGTTTATTGAAAAATTTGTAATACTCTAAGGACATCAACTTGTCATTACTTTCGAAGTGTGTAACACTTTACTTTGTATTATACATAATGTAGACAACCTTGGGAAAACATATCCGAAATAGAGCTAAAGAATGTCCACTCAAGCATGACATCCGCTGATCAAATTACGGTTTTTTTTACTTTCATTCACAAATTTATTCATGAATGTGCATAGGTGAATGTGTAATCTCTGTCGAGATTTCCTTCACTAACCGAAATGTTGCGAAGTCTGACATTTCATACTTAAGTAGTTTGGAAAAATGTAAAATGTATTAAATGGCATGGTTTTTATGTTTTAATTTCAGTTAAAGTTTAGTACCCTGACATTTGTGTAGAAACATATCGTTTACTAATCTTCCTAATCCACCTTTGAAACTTTAGACTTTTAGGTTTTTGAATGACGAGATTTGATATTTCATGTTGAGAAAGTGTGAACATGCCTTAGGTATTTTACATAAACGTATAAACAAGCGTTTGTTATGGGCGAAAGGCTTTTTTTATTATAAAGATAAAATGAGACGTTCGTACTAAATCATTCGGTGCAGGTTAGGTTATTACTCAAGAGGAGTGGTCTGTTGCTTAATCCATGCAATTTGCATATCATTCATTTAGAACGGTATTAATGAAATTTAAAGTATGCTTAACTTTTTTATGATTAGAACTGGCGAAATAATCATGTTTTATAAATCCATGTTATTAAATTTTTATCCAAATCAAAAATATATATATATATATATATATATATATATATATATATATATATATATATGTATATATATATATATATATATATATATATATATATATATATATATATATAGTGTGATCCCAAGTAGAGGGACCATTTCAATAACTTCTTTATTTTACGATATATATAAAAAAAGTTAAATTATTTTTTGTTTACTGCCATGTGCTACATTTAATAGGGCTATCAAATATTTTTTTTCATTTCCGGTTAAACCGGAAACGAACACAACTATTGTTTTTTAAATGATACCCTGTATATTTTTTTAGACTATCTGATTCCTCATTATTTTTCTTTCTGTAAATATAAAATTTTATGGGTATTACATCATAAAATTTTCTTGTAAATCGCAAAAAACTGTTTGAAGGAGTACAAGATCACTATTTAAAAAATAAAATAGTTATTGCCATGGAAAACGAAAACAACTGCTTTGTGAAGTTGTTTCAGAATGTTTCACATCTTTCAAAATTAGTTTTTATGTGTAATTACTTAAACTGTGACGGCATTTATAACTACAACGTTATTGTATGCAATTATTAGGCAACTACATAATGAATAATAGTGAAAAGGTCGATTTAATGTTAATATTTGGCGAGTGTAATCGCAACGCATGAAGATCAGTCGCCCTCTATGCAGAAAGATTTCCTGACAGGTATCACCCTCCACATACTTACTTATACAAAATTGAAAATTCATTAAGGCAACATGGAGCATTTCCTGGAGTAAAAATCCAAAATGGAGAACCCCAGAGAAATAACCCGATAAACGAAGAACGATAATTGCAGAGTTTAGCGTATGTTTGACTACATCCACGTTCGTCTATTAGGCATGTAGCTCAGGAAGTAGGAACATCATTTGGATATGTTCAGAGGACATTAAAAAAATACAAGCTGTACCCCTATAAACCAAATTTAGTGCAACACCTACGTCCAGCAGATCCCGAACGCCGATTAACATTTATTGCGTGGTTAGTGGAACAACTGGAAGATGACCGAAACATTTTAGACAGAATTTTGTGGACCGACGAAGCAAAATTCACCAATAACGGTGTTATCAACAAACAAAATAATCGTTTCTGGTCGGACGAAAACCCACATTGGACATTAAATACAAACCATCAAACCGTTTGGGGGTACTAACGTTTGTTGCGGTTTAATAGGAGACAGATTATTGGGACCTTTTTTTATGACCCAACTCTCACTGCAAGAAGATTTCTTCACTTTTTAAATACTGAGCTTTTGTGTTGTTGTGTTGTTAGAAGATTTTCCGCTAGCATTGCGACGAAGTATGTACTTTCAGTTGGACGGAGCGCCAGCTCATACTAGTAACATTGTTAGTGAATATCGAAACGAAACCTTTAATGGGCGTTTAATTGCCACCCATGGACCAGTGCAAATGCCGCCAAGATCGCCTGATATTACATCTCTGGACTATTTCTAATGGGGCTATCTTAAGACACTAGTCTATGCAGATCCACCACAAAATGTAGAGGATTTAAAAAACAAAATCCGGTTGGCTTGTATGCAGTTAACACACGATGTGATACATAGAACAATACATCATGAACTTATAAAGCGGCTAGAGGCATGTGTTGCACAAAATGGTGGTAATTTTGAACAATTTATAAAATAATTTTCCTGCATACCATCTTTCTAGTTAAAAAATACGTGCTTATTACTTGTTAAATTTTGTATTTTGTTTATGTATCCGTTTCCAGATTTCTTACTATTCTAATAAATACTAATAATAAAAGCAGTGGTTTCCGTTTTCCATGGCAATAGCTATTTTGTTTTTTAAATAGTGGTCTTGTACGCCTTCAAACAGTTTTTTTGCGATTTACAACAAAATTGTCTGATATAATACCCATAAAATTTTATATTTACAGAAAGAAAAAATAATGAGGAATCAGATAGTCTAAAAAAATATACAGGGTGTCATTTAAAAAAACAATAGTTGTTCGTTTCCGGTTTAACCGGAAATGTTAAATGTAGCACATGGCCGTAAACAAAAAATAATTTAACTTTTTTTTCATATATTATAAAATAAAGAAGTTATTGAATGGTCCCTCAACTTTGGATCACACTGTATATATATATATATATATATATATATATATATATATACAGGGTGTATTTTAAAACCACCGACAAACGAAAACTGGAGATTCTATGATCAGGTGAGTTTGAGTCAACTACTCCATCCAGTGGCGTAGAATGTTTTAAGTTAATCAGTTTAAGTAAAAAAAACGCACCCCCTGGTTTTTTTGAAGAAATATTTTTTTGATAGATTCAACATTTAATTCTGCAAATAAAATAATACTTAGTATTTTTTCGATTCGGCATCCCGTTTTTGAAGTATTTTGCATTAACATAAACGACCACATTATTCAATAAAAATCAAAATTTGTTTTATTTTACAAAAAAATAACGCAGTTAATTATTAGGTACATTATTAAAGAGATATTGATGGAATCAAAAACAAAATGTCCTCCTTTCTTTTGAATGCAAGCTTGTATTCTTCTTAGCAAATGAAACCTAACACGCTGAAAAATTTGTGGCATAGCCCTAATCTCATCGCATGCCATCTGTATGCGATTCCAAAGTTGCTCTCGATTATCAATTTGAACAGAATAGACACCAGTTTTTAGATACCCTCACACAAAAAAAATCCAATGGGTTTAAATCTGGCGATCGTGCCGGCCACGGTACTTCACTTCCTCGTCCAATCCAGCGTTCAGGGAACCATGCATTTAAAAATTCTCTGACGTTTCGTGTAGAATGTGTTGGTGCACCATCATGCATGAAATACATGTTCATTCTAACATCTTAGGGTACGTTGTCAAACAATTCTGGCAAATCTTCTCTCAAACAGTTTAAATAGAATTCGCCAGTAAGTCTTTGAGGAAAACGGATAGGTCCGATTAGGTGACCGTCTAGTATACCTATCCAAATAGTTGCGCTACATCTATATTGGTAAGCTGTAACTACAGTTGGATGCTGATTTTCATCTAACCATTTGTGAGAATTATGCAAGTTTATTTTTCCATTTCGGGAAAAATACACTTATCAGTGGTCAATAAGTTTCTAACAAATTGTACATCTTCAGCATTTTTATTTAAAAACCATTCGCAAAAATTCATTCGACGAGAATGGTCAGCAGGCAATAATACATGCACTTTTTGTAGGTGAAAGGGATGTAAATTTTGTTCTCCTAAAACTTTCCAAGACTTGCTATGCGACACACCAAATTCTAAATGTGGATGTCTTCTATGTGGAAATCTTTGTCCATAAAGTCGAGCAGCTGCACGAACATTGCAATTAGTATTAACATAACATAAATGCTTATCGACCAGTTCTCGTTTGGAATAATTCATTTTTTCACAGTAATTAGACACAAACAATGAATTACAAAACACGCGTAAATGCAACTATTTTAGCAAACATAAGATACGTAACTGTCAAATGCAAAGCAATTTCTGATTTATTTAATTTGGTTATTACTGAATAATGTAATCGTTTATGTTAATGGAAAATATTTCAAAAACGGGTGCCGAATCGAAAAAATACTAAGTATGATTTTATTTGCAGAATTAAATGTTGAATTTAACAAAAAATATTTCTTCAAAAAAAGCAGGGACGTGCGTTTTGTTTTACTTAAAGTGACTAACTTAACATATTCTACGCCACTGGATGGAGCCAGTTGACTCAAACTCACCTGATTAATTGTACTTAATTAGACATTTAGGTGTACCAAATCTCAGTGTAATATCTTTTGTAGTTTTTGAGGAATCTTAAAAAAATCTTTAAAAAAATTATTTTTTAATCAACCTGTATCTCGGTTAGGAAGTATTTTCGGAAAAGCGTTTTTGATCATTTTTGTCTTATTTTGAATCATAGAATCTTCAGTTTTCGTTTGTCGGTGATTTTACAGTACACCCTGTATACGTATATATATATATATATATATATATATATATATATATATATATATATATATATATATATATATAGAGCTGCTTTTTGCTGTGGTTAAATATTTACACTAGAATTTAACGAAACAAAGTCGCAGCAAAGAATTTGTAAATATTCTAATTATTTCTTACATTTTTATATTGAAAAAACTATCAACTTAGGTACATTTTCTATGAAACTAGGAAGACGTAACTAAGTAATGTAAATAAAAGTATGTTAACAAACACCAGTCCAAATCAAAAGAAGCCAAAAAGGCCCCACCAACTTCATAAAAATCCAGGAGCAGATGTTAAATTCGTAAGAGCTGGAATATAAGTTGTAAAATAACATACTATCACAACTAAACGCTTAAAATGTGTGGATGTGGACTCTCTACAAATTTATTTGTCTATCACAGAAATTGTGAAAAAGTACTAAATGCCTCAAACCTTTAGTTTGAATTTAAAATTCGCTTAATTCATAATTACCTTAACAAATCCATATAAACGCTTTTCTAAATAATATTCGGACGGTCAGTTTCTGTCAGTCTATAAGCTTGCTGGTTACTGGAAGAATCCTCACGATCAGGTAGGGCATCCCAATCAATCTCGGATTTCTTCTAACTCAAACTACATAACATTATAAATTTTACTGAATACGTCTCTGTATTATGAGGAAGCACGTGAAACGGTTTATACTACGTGGGAATATGTAAGTTAAAATTCTTATGTAATACAATTTACCTTATTAATGGCGACATTCTTAACCCACATCAAGTTAACAATAAATTTCAGCAATAGACGTTTTTTCCAGTAAATTGTTGAAGGAACCTTTTGGGTGGAGTGTCATATAAATGACGTAATTGACCCTATCGTATACAGAAAACAGAAATAAAACTATTAGGGGATCGAAGGAGGCGAAAATATGGGTAACTTTGGTGGTATGTTTTTTTGCATAAGTTTGAAAAAGTAGTTTGTACTTTCATTAAAATTAAAGATAAGAACAAAATTTAAAATGGTATCCCATTTACGTAATTATGTACGCGTTTCCTTACAAATTACGTAATATAAAAATCAGAGGTATGTACATTTTTGTTGGCGATTATATTATTGCTAATGATCCCTCCAAAAAAATTAAATAAATAAAAATATTTGATGTACAACTGGGTTCAACATATCTTTTAATACGGTGATGGTGCATTAAAAGCGCGTTTTCTTAAAAATTGGATAATTACAAACCAAAAGTATCTACATTTTTGTTCGCCAGTATACAATTGCTGGTGAACCATCCTAACATAAATAAGTAAAGAAACAAAAATATTTGATGTACAATGTTCAACAACCCTTTTAACATGGTATTGGTGCATTAAAAGCGCGTTTTCTTAAAAATAACATAGTTTCAAAACGCGAGGTAAGTAGGTACATTTTCGTCGGCGAGTATATTATTGCTAGTAAACACCTTAGAGATAAAAGTTGAAGAAATAAAAATATTTGTACAACACGCCTTTCAATACGGTGGTGGTTCATTAAGAATGCGTTTTTTTTTAATTGCGTAATTTCAAAACGAGAGGTATGTTTTGTTTGCGCGGTTACGATTGCTAGTTAACCCTTCTAACATAAAAAATTAAAGAAATATAAATATTTTCTGTCCAACGGGGTTCAACATCCCATTCATTACGGCAGTGGTGCATTAAGAGTACGTTTTCTTAAAAATTACGTAATCTAAAAACGGGAGGTATGTACATTTTTCTTGACGATTATATTATTGTTACTGAACCTGTTAAACATAAAAACTTAAATGAATAAAAATGTTTAATGTGCCACTGGGTTCAACATCCCTTTTAATACGGTAGTTTTGCATTAAGAGCGCGTTTTCTTAAAAATTACGTAATCTAAAAACGGGAGGTATGTACATTTTTGTTGACGATTATATTATTGTTACTGAACCTGTTAAACATAAAAAATTAAATGAATAAAAATGTTCGATGTACAACTGGGTTCAACATCCCTTTCAATACAATAATGGTGCATTAAAGGGCGTTTTCTAAAAAAATGCGTGTTTCAAAACGGGAGGTATGTACATTTTTGTTGGCGAGTATATTATATGCTAGTAAACTGTTGAAAGATAAAAAACTAAAGATATAAAAATATTTGTAAAATAGGGTTCAATACGGTGATGGTGTATTAAAAACGTGTTTTTTTTTAAATTGCGTAATTTAAAAACGAGGGGTACATGTTTGTTCGACGGTATACGATTGCTAGTGAACCTAACATAAACAATTAAATAAATAAAAATATTTGATGTAAAACAGGGTTCAACACCCCTTTTAATACGGTGATAGGGCATTAAGAGTGCATTTTCTGAAAAATTACATCGTTGCAAAACGGGAGGTATGTACATTTTTGCTCACTCGTATACGATCGCTAGTGAACCCTTATAACAAAAAAAATTAAAGAAATAAAAATATCTGATAACAAAGTTCAAGATGCATATAAATGCGGTAGTGGTGCATTACGAGTGCGTTTTCTTAAAAATTGCGTAATTTCAAAACGGGGTGGAGATATAGTTTTAAATTTTGTTTTTAGATTCAATTTTAGTCAAAATACAAAGTACTATTTCAAAATCATGAAAAAACCAACACCGTCAAAGTTACCCTTATTTTACACCCTTCTTAACCCCTTGATCGTTTTATTAATATTTTTGGTATACAATAGGGTCAAGTACATTCATGTATATTAAATTATACCCAAAAAGGTTAAATTCGTTCCACAATTTACTGAAAAAACGTGTATTGCTGAAACCTACTGCTGCGTTCTTAACGTATTGTGTCTGCGATAATTACTCGGGGTTAATTACAGTGACAGATGAAGCGTTATATTTTAATTGTGCTAATTCTATACAGATTAATTAATGGATTAAAATAACAAAATTACTGGGGAAACGGATTTGATTTAGTTTAGAATAGTTGGAATATCTACTGCCAGTTGGTAGTTTTTGATAATAGCCATGGTTTTTATGCATTGATTCTGGGTTAACGGAACATTATCTTTTTATTACGAGAAAGCTTTATGTTCAGGACGAAGATTTCGGGTATTCTTTTACTTGGTAAAATTTAGTCAGGATAGTTCCCACTGAAGTTACACGTAGACGACGGGTTTTTAAAGTCACTGGGAGAATAATGTTTATTTACGGGTTTCGGAAACACCTTTTAAACTGTAGCGCCTCTCTCAGAAAAAAAATGGGGAATTTCATTTACTAAAAAAAATTATATCTAGAAACTGGCGGATAATATATACAGGGTTAAAACATTCACATGGTAGGACATAATTAGAAAATGTTAATTAAAATAAACTATCTGGTTTTGTGTACAGTATTTACAATTACTACTTATAAAGTGTTAGCCTGCAAGAATACAGAAGTATTTTAAGTGAATATCGCATTAGAACTGTACCGGGTCTGGGACGGTCAGGTTATGCAGAGTTTTCCAAACCGCGAAACAACATGGCTTGTGGTCGTGACGTCATTATCATTGATTGGTTGACCATAAACGGAAATAACCCGTAGGGTATTCATGGTTTTTGTAATAATGGCAAAGACAATAAAATTGGTTCTTAATTGTCAAATCTATTAATTGAGGAAATTTTTTTAATAAACAATCAATCGGGATACTTGATTCCATATCATAATCATACAAACGGTTGTCTACATAATCTTCAATATGATTATTATTACTAACAAATGTTTTTTTTAGATTTACCAAATGAACTTATTTAAACCAATCACCGTAAAATTAAAAACAGTACTTCAAAATTAATAAAATTATGTAAGTTAGATAACTTATGAAATTCCCCTCGTTCATTGTCAGAAAAAATAAATAATTCATTCATAAGAAGTTACTCAATTAAAAATAAAAAAATTAATAACGTAACCTTTATTCAAGTCTAAATATAGATTTAAACGCAAATAACGTTAATTGAAATCGTATTCAAAACTTCGATAACGAACTTTTGAAATAACACTCGTAGGCTGGATAACTTCACATAAAAAACACCAATATGAAAATTTAGTTTTATTTACAATCAAAATAGAACTTTTCATGTAAAAATAATTCATAAAGCAGAAAAGCCTTCATAACTGAAAGAATATTTTACTCATGCTTGTTTTTACGCGTCAAGTGCCCAAATGTGTAGTCTTCGCCTAATGTCTTCTTCAAACGTAAATTGTTTACATCAAATTCATTGACCATTATTCTATATTTACACAAATAGTAATTTGCGTTTAATGATTTCATACGATAAATATCCACAAATGTGTAAAGCTTGAAATTCTTCCACAAAGAAAATGATAGAACTAATTCTAACTTATACTATAATACACAAAGTTTTCTAAATAATCTTGCCTCAGGAGTTTTATTTGCCGCAAACTTAATCCATTGAGCATAATCTATGGTAGTCACATTAAAAATATTTCAATATTGTACAAAACGTAGATCTTCATAAAAATTTCCATTACGTGGTGTCTGAAAAACGAAGATTAGCTTAACAACGTCCACTAGTACTCAACCAAATGGTTGGTTTCTTATCAACTAGATTGAGTGACCCTTTTTTACGATACCTTATTAAACTACTAATAATTCACAGTAAACTTTCAAAAACATCCACTTTATACGCAACTACACAAACGTAAACTATACCGTTTCTGTTCAACTTATCTCCATCATTTAAGCTCAATCTGCCATTGTTATCACAATCGCCTCCGGTAACTGTAATGGCAGATGGCCTGAAGGTAAGACATCTTCGATACTCGATGTCACCGCCAACCAACTATCCTCAGCTCTTAGGTTTTTATTTGTCTTACCTTAATGAAACGTCAAATTAACCAAATGAACATTTAACCCTCTTTCGGCGGGATCGAAATTTAAACTAAAATATGACTCAACAATGGTCATTTTAAACAACTTCTCAGATTGAAGATTTTATCAAATCATACGTAATTTTTCTACTTTCTCTAAATTCATATTACTTATAACTAATTTAAACCGCAGAACTACGATCATTATTTTTTTCTTCATTTATTTTTACCCCTTTTACATATAATTGAAGTACGATATTAAATTATTTAATAAAGATTTATAACATTTACCATCAAAACATTAATCTTTAATCTAGCATTAAATACCTTCTGTTAAGCGAATCTAAATTTTATATCGGAAGTCTAAGACAACGGTAATTTCAATAATCAATGACATTCCCCATTTAACAAAATTCGTGTTTAATTACTAACGCCGAACTAAACTTTTAAGCTGAAATCACCCACCAGCGTAATGGAGTGGACGTTCGGATAACATTTTTTTGGCTAGAATCTTCTGGTGCAGTCGAAATATGCTATAAACGATAGTGATTGGCCGCCATTTGGAATCTGGATCGTGTGATTGTCTTGAAAAGTCAGGCAATGACAGTATTAGAATGGAGTTTAGCACGAGACCTAGTTTGGATGCAGCACATCTATATAGACGGTAGATTAGACGCCATTTAGGCCACAAGCCGTCCCCAATTTCCGGCATTTTCATCTTTATAATCAGTTGTATCGTCCGGTAACGAGGGCTGGCTCTAAAATGTCTTCTTCTGATATCGGCGGATGTTCTGGATAGTGGACTATTGATATGTTATCAAAAAAGCATCCGAGTAGTCCAGAGTGGTCCGTAAATGCGTTGGACTTCCTTATACCCTTTCACTCTCTTATCTCCTCGCTACTGCTTACTGGTGATTTCGCCATAATTTTTTTTCTTAAACCAATGCATACACCGTTTTTCAAATATTCCATTCAACATCTCTTGGCATAATTAAATAAGAAATAGATAAATTCTTGAAAAAATATCAAAATTGTGGATATTCAGATTCCACGGGGGGGGATATAGAAATCGATAATAATTATTTCTGAA
Organism: Vesta saturnalis; assembly: GCA_036346205.1. NCBI lineage: Eukaryota > Metazoa > Arthropoda > Insecta > Coleoptera > Lampyridae > Vesta > Vesta saturnalis. The sequence continues at coordinate 1,598,822 of JARFJB010000513.1, forward strand.
ATACACGAAAAACTGTTTTTAATTAAAGATAAACTCAGGTTTAAATTCGCATTAGAAGAGCCAAGAAGACTAGAGTAGGAAAGGAAACAACTTGTTTTTTCAATATTTTTTACCAATAGTTTTTGAATGTTATTTTACATCCACGATTAATTTATTGTCGTAATTCTTCAAATGTCACATATTTGTAATGATGATTTTGTCAGTAATCATTTATATTGCTTCCTGCGTAATTTTAGTGAAACGGTAGCTATTGAGGGAAAGTTTAATTTAATCATGTCTATAAAAGTATACTGTACAGAGTAAAGCTAATTACAAAATGGAGCTTATGTGTTTATTTTTAATAACGTTTACCTTTTATTTTAGTAACGAGAATTGTAATCGTTTAATTCATTTACAGCTTAATTAGTCCAATCAACTAATAATTGCCTTGCCAATCGCGCGTTTATTTTGAAAACTGGCAAACAAGCTATAAATTTATTACTCTTAGTTAAGTTACACAACATTTCTCAATATTTACGGTTGTTTTTGTAGTAAAATGCCAGACGGTTTATCAAAAAGAAAGAAGAGTAGATAATTAAAATACTTAGCTTTTGGGTTTTTTAAATGGTGTTTTTTTTTATATAATTTATATAAATCTATTTGTTTCGATAACAATTACAGATATCGTACTCAATAAGTGGTAATATCTTTAAGGATTGTTTAAGATGTTAGAGCAAATTTATGAAATATGAAAAAGATAAAAAAGCAAGTTTGATAAACTTATAAAACCAATTATAGAATCTAATTTTAATAAAGAATAACTAGATCCTTAATAAATTAAATATTATTAAGCAAATGGCAACAGTAAAAAATGTCATAATGTCATAATCAAAGAGCAAATTTAACAAAATTTAATCAAATTATGATGTTGTAAGTGTAAAGTCGTGAAAAACTTTAATTTAAAATTGATAAAAACATTCACACGTAGAAACTTGACATAGCAATAAAAGGTCTAGTCAAATCCAAATAGGTTTTGAGTAATAATAGTAATTGTTATTTTACAGTGAAAACACAATGTATTACGTTTAATATACTTTTAATTTTAATTTCAACTACATATTATATTGCTATGGTAACTTAACATATAATTGGTAAAGCATTTACCTCAAGGTCTAGGAAGAAACACAACAAAAAACTTACACATACCAAAAGCTAAAATTAAAATTAAGACTTATCATGCCTTTTGTTAATTTATAAGATATATTTATAAGATGCCAAAACCTATTTGAACGGAGATTTTTTTCTTTCCTATTGAAGTTATTAGGATGTTTATGTATCTCAATAGCTTCACGTTGTAAACGAACATAATAATGAGTTTGTCTTGACTATATTTCTATATTATCCAATTCAATGCCATGCTTTAAATTTTAAAGCATGCCTCAGTCACCGCAGATTTCTCTGGTTGACCTAATCTACAAAATCTCATATGTTCTTTACATCTTGTATCAAAACTACGTATTGTGGTTCCAATGTATACTTTTCCACAAGAACCAGATAAGTGTCACACTCAAGAAGATAATGGGTTGCAACATCTTTAGGTGACGTTAAATGTTGTTTCATTTTTCTTGTAAGTTTAAAAACAGCCCTAATACCATGATTAATTAGGCTTTTTTCAATCTGTTACATTAGTTATAAAAGGAAGGAAAGCGGTACCAGCATTAAGCACTAGTTTTTCTGTACGGTTATATATTTAAATGGATATCCTTGTAGTGATTTTGTTAAATATGTATATTCATCTTTCAAAAATGCAGGATCACAAATTCGTTTAGCCCAATCCACTAAATATTTAATTACATCATTTTTTTGACGTGGATGGTGGTGATGGTGGTCTGATAATTTATGAAGGTATCTATCAGTGTGTGTCGGTTTTAGATATTGGTTTGTCAAGAAATGGTAAACTTTCATTTGTTTCCTCCTCCATGGTAAACTGGATACTTGAATGAATACCTTTTATAAAAATTAAAAATTCATGTAGTGCTTTTTTTCCATGTCTTAATAACAAATGCATTTGCATTTTGACTGACACTCTAATGTTTCAAATTCCATGAAAAAATTAGCTATCACAACACTAAGAGGACTACCCATTGCTACACCATCTAATTGTTCATAGAATTTATTATTTCACTGAAAATAAGTCGTTGTTAAGGCAATGCTGAAAAAGAATTGTTATATCCTTTGGAGAAATATGATCAATATATTCTTTTAGAGGGACTTTTGTAAAAAGTGAAACATCAAAACAGACTGTTACATCACTCCTTTAATATAATGGGTTGTTTCACCTATGAGGTTGTAATAGAAATGAAAGACGTTTTGCAAAACTGTATGTAGGAGAACCAATTGCACTTAAAGGAACATTAGGATTATGGATTTTTGATTTTGGTGAAAGAGCGTCAGAGATAGCTAGTTTCTTCCTTCAGGAATAGATGATAATTTAATTTAATAAGTTCTTTAGTTTTTAAAAGACACTTCTTTGTAGGATCTTTGGTAGTTCACGATAAGTCTATGGTTCCAACAGTTGTTCTACTTTAATGTTATGGTCGTTCATATTTAATATAACAGTTCCATTACCTTTTTCTGATTGTGATATTGTTATATTTTAATTACGTTTAAGATCAAGTAAAGCACGGCGCTGACGAAAGGAAGTTGCTCTTTGGAGGTTTTGATTTACGTTATATTTTAACGGTTTTATATCTAACTTTATTCACAGAATCAAAAGATTACGATTTAATAGAAAAAAGTGTTACTCTTGGGGCTATCGCAAAATTTCCGCCCTTAGGTGATGATATTTAATTTATTAAGGATCTAGTTATTCTTTACAAGAATTAGATTTCTATAATTGGTTTTATACGTTTATCAAACTGTTATATTAATAGCAGGTTTATGTTTTCATCTTTTCATATTTCATAAATTTGTTCTAACATCTTAAGCAATTCTTAAATATATTATCACTTACTGAGATCGATAACTGTATATTGTTATCGAAACGTATAGATTTATATAAAATATAAAAATACATCATTAAAAACCCATAGCTAAGTATTTTATTTATGTGTAATAATGGTGAAAGTTTACATTTCAAAGAAGGGTTAAGTGAGCAGTTGCGTCACTAATATTAATACTGTCAGAGGACGCCGATGTTGTCAGATTGTGAAAAATAACAGTTAGACAACTGTCAAATCTCAGCTTCAGGGGTTATGTTTATTTGTTTATTTTAGACACCAACAAAATATCAGAAAATATGTGTTATGTCAAATGTTTGCCAGAAATGCTCGACAACGCCGGACAGAATTGCCAACCTAAATCAGTTCTATCTGCATCCTCTCATGCACAATAGGCGGGTTCTAAAGGTGGTAATGAAACAAAGTTGGTTGTGATGGGACCGCTCTGACTCGTGAAAATTGGTATACTATTTGTTTTATGTGTCGCCTATTTTGGAATTTAACACAACAAAGCTATATATTGCCGTGGTTTTTCATTTTAAGTATTATTTGTATCAAGTGAAAATTGCAGATAGCAGAATAAGTAGCCGATGGCGAGTAATACAATTTTCAAGCTTTGTAGATTATGAAATGCGTTTATAAGGTTCATCAAGATTAAACATTCATCTAATACCACAATTAAATACAATACAAGGTGAGATAAGGTTAAGATAAGGCAAGGAACTTCTTGCTGCTCTAATTACTATTAATTATAACAGGATGGAATATAACAGTAAATAGGATGAAGATTATACGCTGCGAAAGGCGCCGTTTTATATCTCCCCTTATATGGAAATAGATTAAAAAAATATTAAGTATATTGCAATAAATAGATACTTTTATTGAAATTAATTTTTATTTCCATTAATTGAAATATTAGCTAAAGTGAATATAATCGACTAAAATATTCCAATTACATTAAATCACTAATTACAGCCAATCTCTAATATTAGTTAATCAAAGTATACAACACGCTGATTATGCTCTCTTTTTATGTATTTCCTCGTAGACATAACATTTTACAATGTTACCAATTAGATACTCAGGTGAATTTCGTGAGCTCCGCCCATTTCAAATTCTGTAATGAAATGAAGTTTATTGGTTAGTGCACGATAGTGCTTGCTTGATTTTCGTTAGTGCAGAAATACTAGCAGAGATATTTTAAATTATTGAACTTAAATATTGACGATGTGCAAGTTTAATCGTTTGCGCACTTAAGATATACATAAGTGCAATGTTGTTTTCGAGAAATCAAAACAAGTGGTGGTCGGGGTTGGCAAATGCCCTCCCCCCTCGTCAAATTTGAATATCGCCGGGCTACTAGGTTAGTAATATTTAATAAAAATAATTTTAATGACTTTGTAATTGGTTGGAAAGTAACCTCTATATTAATTGCCTCTGAATGACACTGTTTTCCCAAAATAGGTTGTTAATGGCTATAGAAACCAGCTTCTTTTGCAGCGGTTTTCGATCCTCATCTTTTTACCCGTATTTCTATTTCCACAATGGATTTCGGCCATCTTGTTTCCGTGTGCCTTTTTGGATTAAGGTCCTTTTGGTTGAATCTAGAAGCTGTGTTCAACATCTTGGGAAAATTGGTCTTGAATCTCTCTTCTTCCATGTTGAAATAAGCTCCTTTTGGCACAATTCAACCTTTTGAAACATCTTTCAACCTCTAAGGTCCCCCATCTCTTTCGGTCCCTATTAATGGGTCAGTTCTCTGTCACTCTATTTTTTAAGATAAGAAGTGAATGTAACGCCATCTTGTAGAATAATTTAAGTGTAATTTAAGAGTTAATTAAGCTGGTAGCGACATCTTATGGTATAATTAAAAAGTTTGAACGTTAGATTTTAACACTCAGTGTGCAACTAAGCCTGTGTTGTAAACACAAAGAAACTAACACGTATAGTAGCAAACAAGCACTTGCAAACAAAGAAACTAGCACTCAAGTAAATACCCAAGCACGCAAACACCACAATGGTATATTAAGTATCTAGAACGGTAAGGGATGTTTACCGGTCGAGGGCAATTTTGCCGGAGACAATGAATGAAATAAATTAATTTCGACTAAATACCTAAACGAAAAGTCAAAAGTAACATTTATATTTCGCGGAAAATTCAAATTGTCAAATATCATTTAATAGCATTTAGTTCAGACGTCGGTAAGTAAAACACGTCGTTAAGTATTTACTTACCAACGTGTTAGGCCTATCAACCGGTAAACATATCCTGCCGTTTGAAAACAAATATTGTAAATAAAAATGTTCGATCGTGCAAACAACATACAAACATGCAGACGCGTACACATTCAAAAACGCCCTAATATGTGCAAAACATGTAAGACAACGAACATACAAACACACGAACAAAGAAACAAGTTATTCACCGTCCAAACGCGCAAATACGCAACCCGTAGAGTAAATTAACTAGCCTACAAGTATCTTTAAACACTGAAACATGCACAAAACAAGCAAACATAAACATACCAAACAAACTAAAGCATGCCGAAAAACTAACATCCACACTCGCAAACAAGTAAACACCAAAACACAGAAATGTCAAACTATAGAAAATGAATAAACTAACCACAAATCAACTCCCAGCACTTCCAAACCAAAGGTGGTAGCTACAAACCAAATAAGATAAGCAGGCAAACAAGTTACGTATATTGAATCATCATCGTTAGTGTGAATACTTACATTTTGTAATAAAAAAGTATCACCTAAATATGGTTCTTATTTTTTAGTTTGTTAGCGAAGTGTTGATACGAATAAGAGATCGAAGAACAGTTCAAGCATCCATTTTTCATAATAGTTCCGACACCGTTAGTGTGGAAAATTAAAAAAATTTGTCCCAGAATTCCTGAAAAACTTCAAAAAATGTTTGCGAAAAAAGTATTTGGCTTTACATTATTTAAAGATCTAACGGTAAAATTGCAGCAGAGTTTACCATGCATCAATCAGTTTGACGGCGTAAAACTCGTACTAATAGTAATTCAATGTTGTATCATGGTAAATGAAGCATCACGTTTTCTGTGTTGACCATATTGCAATATGGGTCGTCATTTATAGCATTTACTTTTTTGTCTCAAATATGTATTTTCTTGACTTCTACTCATGACTAATCGTCACGTGCGACCAATGTAACAAGTGAAGCAGCTAGATAGCCCACAAGCATATTGTTGAGAATATTTATGTAGAACCTAAGTTCAACTGGATTGATAATATAGAAACATCTGCAATGGATTCTTATAGAACTGATCCAAAATATAATTTCGTATTTTATGAAGTTTTAGTTTAAAGTTACACTAAACACCTGTGGCTGAATGCGGATGTAGGTCTCGCTGTTAAAGGGTTGAAACGGACTGCCTCAAGAACCACCCAAAAGAAATGTGTCAATATCAAACGTTTATGGCTTCCAAACGGGTACACCAGGTGTCCTTAGTGGAGGCTGATTTCAATGCTTGATACGACGGATATTCAGTAGCGGTTAATTTATACTAACTTTAACAAAAATTAATGTTTGAGGAAGTATCTATGAATCGAAAGACTTGTTCGATTAAAATTACCTTATTCCTCATAATGATCGATGGGTTTCAGTACGCTTCTGCAATATACAAGCGCAATAAGATGGCGTTACGCTGTGTGCTCGCTTTTGTAACCGCTGCATATAATTGGTAGAGGGACATCTGGTAAACCCAATCTTTCTGCTTTCAGCCAAAAGCGACAATTTGGTTTTAATTAGAAGATAAATTAATTGTTGTTGTTGGGTTAATATAAATATGCTAGGTTATTCCCTGTCGCGTGACGGAGGGATTAATACACAAAATTTACTACTACACAAAAAAAAATAATTACTTCAATAACGGTTTTGTGAAAGTATTGCTGGTGGATCTGAGTAGATAATTGATGTGTTCCTTTTACCAGACTATCACCAGATATTAAAAAAAATATTTAAAATTCATTCGGATTAATTACCAAAACTCCAAGAGGAGTTGCATACTATTAGAGAACATGTGAATATAATCTCCATTTAAGGTGATCTGTAACATTGTTATAAAAAATTGCAGAGACGCGTTTTTACGATTAAATCTCAAGGAAATTTCTTGATTCGAGAGTGAATTGCCCAAATGATAAAAACATGGATATTAAAAATGCATTTATTCCAATAAAAAAATTACCACGAATGTATTTAGGAAGATTAATACACAACTTAACACCTAATACACCTCTGACTCAAGACTAATATTCTTAATTTCATCAAAAGATTTGGTACCAAGCCGAGCCGTTTTACACGCTACATATTGATGGACTTAATTAAATTAAACAATTGGCATGGCAACTGTCAAACTTGAATATAATGTGGCTGTAATCTAATAATCAGTATCTTTGGCAATTAATAAAAAGGTGTTTGTATGAAAGAGATATTAGACCTAAGTTCAGCTACTGGTATACAGGTCTACTTAAATTAAAAACTTCCACGCTATGTTACGAGCGCGTAAAATCAGGAAAATCTGTTAGGTGGTCAGTTAAGAATAGCATTATTCAGGACATTTTCCACCTACACGAATACATTTGTTAACCAACCACCTAGCATACATTTTTCCGGTCGGTTCATCGGAAGTTATTTTATTTTGGAAAGGTTATTTCTGGAACTATCTTATTCATTTAGTTAATACTTGTTTTTTTTACTTTGATTTATAAATTTATTTTGTAACATTGTTTATTGATTGAATAAACAGCTTCGAGATCATTCTTTTCCAGTTCGTACATAACGGATTGCGTTATCAATGTCCAACACTAGTTAAATTTAATGTGCGTAATTTTATTGTATTATGCAACCAACCTCATCCTTCCATATCCCGTATAATTAACGTAGGGTCCTATTTGACAACAAATTATTTATCAGATTTGAGTTATTGCAAGTAACTTTAGTATTAGGCTTAGACATAACTCGAAGCTAATCAGTGTAATGCAATTAAATAATTTTAGTAAGATTTACATTATTGCCAGGAAACTCAACATAAGGCTATTAGATAATTTTTATCAGAATTTGCATCATTGCGAATAAGTTCTATATTATGCTCTTAAAGATTTTATAGTCTTTTAATTATCGAGAGTAACTTTGAATTACGCTCTCAAGGATAATTTTTTTTTACGTTAACATGTATTTATGTTTATGGATCTCTATCTGACATGAAGTTTTAAACATCATTCTGACATAGATTATTGTTTTTGTTTTTACAGTGTTGCCCGTTTTCGTTATGAACGTATAAAAAAAATGTTGCATAGTTATCCTAAAAAAATTGAAATTAAAATTTAATTTAAGTTGGCATCTAGATGTCTATTAATCTTTATCATGAAGTTTTAAACGTCTGCTTGACATAGATTATTGTTTTTGCGTTGTAATGAACTTCTTATAAAAGAGGTTGCATAATTATCCTACAAAAATGTTATTAAAATTATTCTGCTCTGGTGCGATATTTGTCTCTCTACTCTTGCAATTTCCATAGATGCCATTCGATACTTTAGGTAATTTAGACCTTAATTAAAATTAAATTAAATTAATTAAAACCTTAAAAAAATTTGCGGATCATTCATAAACTTTTGAATTATTAACGTTTGAAATTTGTACGTCCATGTGCATACTGTCTTGAGAGATCACTGTAAAGTAGATTGGTATTAATTAGTAACTAGACTATTACATTCAAAATTTAGTTTAAATATTTTTTAGCATAAAACATTTTTGTTAAAAATTTCATTAAGAATAAAGGAGGGACATATATAGTTTAAAAATAGCAATTTATAATGAATGTGACCGATGTATTTCACTTAATCTGTCTGATAATGATTTTCTACATTATTTACAAAGAAAATCATTGATTCGAGAAAGTTTGCGATGTAAGAAAAGGCGATGCAGAAGACAATGTTCTTTTAGGATATGTGCAAGAAGGACACTTGGACATGTTTTTTATTGTACGCGATCCAATAAGAAGTATACCATATTAATTAATAATTTCTTTGGAGATGTGAGTATTGATGTACGGAAAATAATATACGTTTTATGGCTGTGGTGTTGCCAGGTGCGGGTGGGTTCAGCAGTAATGATGACAAGCGTCTCGAAAAAAATGGTGATTCAACTATAGTGTTATTTTCGAGACATTTGTTCTTGGAAATTGTTGAACGAAGATGAAAGATTCGTATTTGGTCTGTATATATTACATTTATGTCAGCAGTTTGTCAATATCTTGCTTTTCATATATCACGATTACAGGTGGTCCTGGTCATGTGATACAGATAAATGAAACGGTGCTCACTAAAAGGAAGTACAATGTTGGCAGAGTTGTTCCTGCAAAGTGAGTGCTAGGTATTTACGGTGTTCAGGATCGTAAAGGTTTTATGCGTTTTATCAGCAATTGAAATAATACTTTAATGCCATTAATTCAATCACATGTGCGGCCAGGTCAGAAATATGGACTGATTGTTGGCGTGGTTACTCGAACTTGGCAGGCTTGTGTGGAGTATCACCGTTTCTGCACAAAACGGTAAACCATTCACAAAATTTTGTGGACACTATCACTCGTACCTGTACAAATCACGTTGAAACATTCTGGTCTTCAATGAAGATGTATTTTCGCAGTCTTAGTGTGATGAATTTTCCATTTCTTGAAGAATATCTTGATGTTTTTATGTAGGAGTTGTTTCGTATTATAAATAATCCTAAGAACGCTATGTGTTTCATTTCCAGACAAATTTCTGAAAAATATAATTTTCACTAATTTATACATTTTTCTTGTTATACGTTACGTCTAGTATTAGTTCTGAAGCAATTTAAAAAAGAACTTTGTTCACTGATGCATAGCATTATTTCTGAAGATTTTTTTGGAACATCATACTATGAAACACAAGCAAAAGCACTTAATGCTTTATAACTTAGACTATTATAAACTTTATAACATATCCACGGGCAGTTATTTGTTTTGATATTTCATGAATTATTAGAAGAGTTCAATATTCTTGATCATTAACATCGCCATCCGATGATAGACGCGAGAGCCAGAAATCGCGTAGGGAGCAATCTGGTTGAAACGTGATGTGATTAAAGGCTATGTAAGAAAAAACGTATATGTATATATTTACATTTAGATATCCATACGGTAAGTATACACTCTATTATTTATATCGTTCTTGCCTCAGTCTATATTTCTACTTCTGACTTCCTTACGTGTCGAGGCAGTAGACAAATAACTATCCAGTATGAGGACGATACCGTTAGTAGGGAATGCTACATCGTCCGGGGCACGATTTGGCCAGTAACCGGTTTGTTCGCTTTGGTTTTACTCAAGAGAACAATACAATTGCCTCGGATCGACTTGGCTACAAGAGGCGGTCAAGGACGAAACAGACAGGCCCCGTTGCTGACGACTGTACAAGGAATGAATGGCGAGTAGGTCCATGGAATGTTAGAGGTATGCATGCTAAAGAATTTTAAATTGCGAATGCAATGTACACCTTCATAGCCTGTGTGTACCGGAGACAAAGCGCAAAGGAAAGGATGTTGTGGAGATGGAGGATGGTAGCCTAGCACTATGGTCAGGAGTTGAGACAAATGCATGGCACAAAAGAAGTTGGAGTGATCGTAAGTGAAAGAGCGAAAAGATGTGTAAAACAGTACGAATTCGCATCTGCCCGGGCAATATGGGTTAGAATGAAAGTGGACTTTCGAATATTTTTTCTTATTGCATGATATGCACCGGTGAATAGAGAAAGAGACCAGGAACGTGAGAACTTCTGGAATCAAGTAAATAACGTGTTGAACGTATGTACAAGGTGTACATAGGTGTACAGAGAGAACATACTGAACGCGTTCTAGGAACGTTCGGAGACCAAAGAGTCAATGAGAATGGTGAACGCCTGGTGAACATCTGTGTGGAGTTTGTATCCAATACATGGTTTAAACATACAAATGTGCATATGTATACATGGCAAAGAGGTGAATCTAAAAGTATGATAGACTTGATAATGTATGATGAACGGCTTAAAAAACTGGCGAAAAACACAAAAGTAATGCGCGGATCGGAGTGGGGATCGGACCATTTTTGGTTATATCGAGAGTGTGTTTAGGGTAAAAGTGGGTCTGGAGAAGGAAAGCAAACGTAGTGCGAAAGTCCAGAAATAGGGTAGACAAACTAATGGATAATGGTGCGAGAATGAAATACGCAGATGCAGTGAGTAAATAGTTGAATGTGAACGAACAAATAAAAGACACTGGCTCTGAAAGTGTATGGATAAGCTTGAAAAACTGTTCCCAATTGTGGCGTGCGGATATGTGGAAGGGCGACTGTAAGTAGACAGAAAAAATGCGCTTGGTGGAATTGCTGCAAAAATTGAGATTGAGAAAAAGTGATTGTATGAGGTCTACAGATTAAGAAACAAAGAAGCGAAGGAGGCAGTGAGAATAAGTAAAGAGAAAGTGATGGCTGTGGAAGGACAGAAAGTGCAGAATGATTTTAAGGGAAATAAAAAACTCTTCTGGAAATGGATAAAAAAAATACAAAACGTGGCCCAAAATAGAACGCTGCAGAAATGATGAATATGAGCAACGAAATAGTATGGGACGGTTATGAAGTGAGGAAATGCTGGAAAGAATATTTCGGAAAGCTGTACAGTAGTGTGGAAAATAAGATTTCAGGGTTAAATAAGGAGAATGTAAAAGGAATGGTGAATTAAACTGAGGATATTGGGATAAATGATGTAGATAAAAGGTAGGAAAGTTGAAAAACAGCAAGGGAGCAGGCGTAGATGAAATCACTGGTGAAATGCTAAAGTATGGGGGTGCAAAGCTTATACGAAGATTGTGTGAATTATTCAATATGCCGTATGTGTGGAAAAGTTCCGAGGGATTGGAAGAGCGCGATCATTGTACTACTGTATAAGGATAAGGGGAACAAGAGTGATTGCAAGAACTACAGAGGAATAAGTTTGCTCAGCATGCCTGGTAAAGTATTTGGAAGAATTCTGATTGATAGTGTACGAGAAACTATACAAACTAAGATTTGGGATGTGCAGGGTGGCTTCATGTCAGGGAGAGGATGTGTCGATCACATGGTTGCTCCCCAGCAGGTGATCGAAAAGTGTTTAAGGGTAAAAAGGAAGCTGTACTGTGCGATTTGGAGGAAGCATACGGCAGAGTGAATAGGGAGAAGCTATGGGAACTATTAAATGAAATATGGTGTAAATAAAGGTCTAACAAATGGAATAAGGGCAGTATACAACGGTAGTAGGGCATGTGTTAGAGTGAGAGGAGGTGTGAGTGAATACTGTAATATTGACCAAGGAGTGCGACAAGGCTGTGTGATGTCACCGTGGTTGTTCAATGTATACATGGATAAATGTGTTAAAAAGCATGTACCGATACAAATGGTGTAATGATTGGTGACGTAAATGTACGACTTCTGGTGTATGCAGATGACACAGTCTTATTAAGTCACAGTGCGGATGAGCTACAAACCACGCTGAGAGCATGGACCTAAAGGTAAACATGAACAAGACTAAGATTGTGGCGTTCAATCGGGAAGGTGTAAAGGAGAGTAGAGTATTTACCCTGCAAAATGAAATCGTGGAGCAAGTGGACGAACTGGTATATCTGGGTAGATTGTTTACTGCAGATAGTACAACGGAGGGCGAGATTGTACGAAGGGTCAATGCTGGAAGGAAAGTGATTGGAAGTATGTGGACGATAATGCGAAACGAAAGCATGAGTCTAGCTGCGAAACGAGCAATCTATAATAGCGTGTTTGTCCCATCAGTACTGTATGGAAGTGAGACATGGGTATGTCAAAAAAAGCACGAAATAAAAATAAATTCCATGGGTATGAGACAAGATAAAGAATGAATGTATAATGACGGAGTGTGGCGAGGAAAAGGCGATGATGGATAGATATAAAAGTAGTACATTACGTTGGTTTGGTCACATTGAGAGAATGAACAACGTAAGATTAACGAAGCAAATATATGTGGGTGAGGTTAGAGGAAAGGCCGGGTCTGATAGGCCGCGTAAAACTTGGCTGAATGTAGTAGAATGTATGATAAAGGAAAGAAATATAAGGGGTTTTAAAAATAAAAGGGCATGTCAGAGACAATGCATGAACCTGGCGGAAGCTAGGGAGGTATGCGGAAATAGGAAAGCATGGAGAAAGATTGTGAATGAAAAATAAATAAGAGGCTGGGATCGTTTTGTCTACCCCGCAAGGGAATTTCCTGAAGGGTAAGTTAAGTCCTTATCACTAGTAACTGCACCTGCTTTCTGAAATCTGAAATATTTCAAACGATACGGACCTTCGTCTACATTTAATTTTTATCCTTCTGTTGGACAATACACACCATTTAACACCAGAAAATTTTATTGACTTATTAAACCATCATATCTATTATACTAGCTGACTGAACGGTTGTAAAAGGGATGTCGGGTGAATTACAAGTATATTAGAGTAGCTTTTTTTGGCCAATTTCTTGATCTATTGCAAAAAGTATGCCGGGGTGAATTCAGATAGGTTAGTGTACCTTTTTTTGTTCATTCTTTAAACTTCAAATTATTTATACAACATAGGTCACTGAGGTGAAAGGGAGGTCGGGGTGAGTTCAGGTAGGTTAGAGTAGCATCTTATGTTAATTCTCTTAAAGAATGGTTCTTAAACACTGGTTTCCTACATGAGGCAAGAGGTAACGGTTGTGAAAATGATGTTTGGGTGAATTGAGATAGGTTAAAGCAGCTTTTTTGGGTCGTTCTCTTAAAGTATGTTTCTAAAACACGAATTTTTTATACGAGCTGAGATAACTGTCGCGAAAAGGATATCGGGGTAAGTTCAGATAGGTTAGAGTAGCATCTATTGTTTGTTATCTTAAAGAATGCTTCTTAAACTCTGATTTCTTATATGAGGCAAGAACGGTTGAGAAAATGATGTTGTGGCGGATTAAGATAGGTTAAAGTAGTTTTTTTGGGTCCTTCTATTCGAGTATGTTTCTTAAACACTAATTTTTTATACGAACTAATAAATAACGTCCGCGAAAAGGATGTCGGGGTGAGTTCAAATAGGTTAGAGTAGCATCTTTTAAAGTATGTTTTTTAAACTCTAATTGTTTACACGTGTTAAGAGGTAACTGTTACGAAAAGGATGTCGGGGTCAATTAAAATAGATTAGAGTTGCTTTTTTGTAGAGTATAACTTCTTGTAACGACTAAGAGATAACTGTAGAAAAGGATGTTGTGGTGAATTAAGGTAGTTGTTTTATTCATTGTTTTAAAGTATGTGTATTATACCCTAATTACTTATATGAGCTGTAAGATAACGGTTGTGAAAGTGATGGGGTGAATTAAAATAGGTTATAGTACCCTTTTTGGGCCATTCTCTTAAAGTACGTTTCTTAAACACTAATATTTTCCACAAGCTAAGGGATAACTGTTGCGATAGGTTAGGGTATTTTTTTAATCTTTTAAAGTATGTTTATTAAAGCACTCGCGTAAAGCAGGTCGAGGTTAAATAAGATAGTTTAGGGTAGCTTCTTTTTGTTCATTTGTTAAAGTATGTTTATTAAACACTAACTTCGTACATGAGCTAAGAGATAACAGTTGCAAAATGATGGCGTGAATTAAGTTTGATTAGAGTAGCTTTTTTATTCATTCTCTTAATGTAAGTTTATTTAATCCTAATTCCTTATAAGAGATAATTTGCAAAAAGGTTGTGTGGGCGAGTTAAGATACGTTAGAGTAGCTTTTTTTTTTGATTATGTCTATTAAATCCTAATTTATTATACGAAAACTAAAAGATAAATGTTGCAAAAATTTTGTCCGTGTGAATTAAAATAGATTAGAGTAGCTGTTTTCGCACATTGTCTTAAAATACGTTTATTACACATTAATTCCTTACACCGGCCACAAAATTACTAACGGCCCCTTATTTTAAAATGCCCTTAATTTAAATTGCTACCCGGATACTGTACTGATACTATTTATCCTTGTATTTTACAGCAGTTCTTAATTTTACTAATATTCGTATTAATTCGATCAATACTGTGTGTCGACTTTCAAAAGAGACAGGGAAATGCAGGAAATTACTTTTTCTATTATTGTGTCACGCCATTTGTTGATGCAAGCTTATAAATGGTTTCTACAAACAAACAAATTCATACCATCTTGTGTTCACTTCTGTGTACAAATTAGTTCTCAAAACAATAAAACACCAAATAATATTTTTAATTTTCGAGAATTTGTATCGTGAAAATACGTGATTCTCCGTATATGCGTTAATATAAATTTTTTTTTTTTTTTATTGTAATATTCAATAAATTAACATTATTTGATTTAGATAATGATTTGAAATGGTCATTTTCCGCTTTATTCATTAATGCACATCTTTTTTTTTGCAAGATTGTTTTCGTTAACGCCCACAACTTTTCTCTAAGGTGTGTGCGTTTACATCTATTTAGTATCCAAAAATTGGTTTGCGTCTGCGCTAAAAAATCCAAATTTTAATCTCAAATTTCTACGAAAATCCCGCATTTTTTTTAATTAATAATCTATTATATTTAGACATCAATCCGCATTAATGTTAATTTTGAAAGCCGACAGACAAATCACCAGACCCAAAAATTAATTCGGCATTTTTCTCATCTGTACCGAGTCACGTGGTATAAAACGTGCGACGTTATCAGACAAATTTACTACGGGGGAAATAATCGAATAAAATAAATCAGGGTATCAAATGCAAACCTATTATAGCAAAGCATGTGGTGAGTTATAAATTTATTATCATAGAAACCTACAGTATTGATTGGATTTCCTCTTTATAGTATTAAGGTCATTGATTCGTGATTAAAGGACTAATGTTGATTTCTCTGGCCGCTTACTTAATTTTTTTTGGTGGAAACAATATACAGCGTACAGAAGATGCTTCACGAGAAAGGAACCTTTTTCTCTAAAAACCATCAGTAGTAATGCGGCACCATCTCCACTCCACTGGTTTGTGTGGGGGGTTATTTCCCACCCTATTTTTTGCGGATTCATTTTAGTGTCATTTTCAATCCCTTATTGAATTTTCTACTAATAGAGCATAATTGGTTGTGTTAAAACATTTTGGAGTTCACCTTTTTATATGTTCTCATTTACAGATGGTCACTTTAACCCTTATGAAAATTTATCTAAAATAGATCATTAAATGAAATTGCGTTAAATGCAAACTTATTACTAGATTAAGCCTGCTGAAGGGATAGTAAACATAATGAAGAGCGCACATGTATCGTATTTTTGCCTTTATTAGGGTTAATTAAACGGTAGGTTGTTCGTATTAAAAGAGCTAATCATATCCAAATTAATCTATGTTTGACTAAATACAACTGTTAAATTCTTAACGATAAAAAGGTAATGTTTCTAATCAGTTAATGCCACTTTTCTGCATAGTTGTGAATGTCGGTTTCGACCTATTTATAGGTGTTCTTATTATTAACTATTTTATTAGATCCCGTTTGTGTCTGGGAGATTAGCATAATTGGTTGTCTCATTTTATTGGATTTCTTTAATTGTCATCTACAATTAGTTTTACCGTAAAACATTTATTTAAACAAGCTTAAGCATGAACATTGCTTTAGACACGAATAAAGCACTGAATTACACTAATCGATTAACCTATTACAGCGATAGTAAAATCGAAAATGCACATGAATGTATCAAAGTCACAATGTATCAAGTAACCAGCTTTACATTATGGTCATAATTAAATCAGGTCGATTCAGGTAAATACTAAGCCAATTAATCTCATGACACGAAACTTAATATCATTAACGTATAACAAAGTAATTTTCTAATGCCATTCGCACAGTTTAATGCCACACACTATGGGTCGTATTTTAGCACTTGAAGATCGGTATTGAGTCGGGGTAGCAGGTTGTCACTACATCGGGGATTGTATCTAAATTGTCTTATGAAAGTTAGTTTTACAAACACAAACACAAGCCAAGCCTAGCACAAGCACGACAGACACGACATATACACAAGCACAAAGCAAATCACAACACAAATACAATGCACAGTACAAGATACATCCATAGCACAGACACCGCAAGCAAACGACCAGCACAAGCACAATCACAAGCACAGGTACAATTAAACCCGAACCAGCACAAGACACGCATACCACAAACATGCAAGCACAAGCACAACACAAAAAACACAGCGAACAAGAAAAATCACACACAAAGCGAAAACACAAGTAAACATAAGAACATGTAGAACACGTAACCACACCACTAAGCGAAGCGTAGCATCAAGCACGGCACAGACACGAGGAACAGATACATGAAAGACACAAGAAGCACAATACACGCACAAGCATACACTGCACAGACACAGAACAGTTCATAGACAGACACGCAAACACGAAAGCACAATCACAGAACACGAAAAGCAACTAACAAACACAACGAAAACATGCAACACGCAAACACGAAACACGCGAACATGAAACATGCAAACACACAAACGCGAAAACATGTAAACACGAAAACCTAGACAACACATTCAAACACGCAACAGCGAAAACAGCAACACGCAAACAGAACACGCAAACTGAAAACACTCAAACACAAACGCTAAAACATGCAAACACGAAAATGCAAACCGCAGAAACACGCTAATGCGAAAACATGACAGAAAATGCTCAGGCAAAACACGAAAACATGCAAACCCGCAACCGAAACATCCAAACGACGAAACATGACAGCAAACACGAAAACATGAATCACGAAAACGCCGCTAAGGCAACAACACGCAAACACGAAAACATGCAAACACGCAAACACAGAACACGCAGCTAAACATGCAATCACGCAAACGCTAAAACATGCAAACACGAAAATGCCCTAAGGCAGAAACACGCTAACGCGAAAACATGCGAGCACGCAAACACGAAAACACGCAAACACGCTAACGCGAAAACATCCAAACACGAAAAACGCAAACACGAAAATATGAATCACGCAACGCAACGCGAAAACACGCAAACACGAAAACATGCAACCACGCAAACACAGAAACGCGCAAACATGAATACAAAGCACGCAAACACGCAAACGCGAAAACATACAAACACGTAAGCGCGAAAACATACAAACACGAAAACATGCACACCCCGCAAACACGAAAACTCGCAAACGCGAAAACATGCAATCACGCAAACGCGAAAACATGCAAACACGAAAACGCCCTAAGGCAAAAACATGCAAACACGCAAACACGAAAACGCGCAAACACGAAAACGCCCTATGGGGAAAATACGCAAATACGAAAACATGCAAACACTAAAACACGCAAACGCTAAAACATGCAAGCACGCAAACGCGAAAACATGCAAACACGCAAACGCGAAAACATGCAAACACGCAAACACGAACACGAAAACGCGCTAAGGCGAAAATGCGCAAACACGAAAACATGCAAACACAAACACGCAAACGCTAAACATGGCACGCAAACGCGAAAACATGCAAACACACGCAAAACATGCAAACACGAAAACGCACTGCGAAATAACACAAACATGCAAACCGAAAACATGCAACAGAAACGCAAGGAAACAACAGCAAACACGAAACAGAAAACGCAAAACATGCAAACACGCAGCAACACGAAACAAAACAAACACAAAAGCGAACATAAACACGAAACACGCACGTATACCCACACATGCACACAGTCCTTCGACACTACACGCACACCCACGTACGCACGGGTGTACGTACGTACAACGCACGCACGCACACACACATACCAAGCACACACACACACACACACACACACGCAAAAACACTAAGGTTAGGTTTAATATACGTACAATATTAGTTTAGATTAATAAACGCACGATTTAGGTTAGATTAGGTCAGTTGTTGCAGGTTACATAACCGGGAAACTCAAAAAATAATTACCACACTCCCTCTCTCTCTCTACCTCTCGCACTCTCTCCCTCTCAACACAAAATTTTAGGTTAGGTTAGGTCATGTTTTCGTGTTTGCGTGTTTTTGCCTTAGGACGTTTTCGTGTTTTCACGTTTCCGTGTTGGCATGTTTTCGTGTTTGCATAATTTTGCCTTAGGGCGTTTTCCTGTTTGCATGTTTTCGCGTTAGCGTGCTTGCATGTTTTCGTGTTTACGTGTTTCGTAGTTTTCATGCTGTTTGTGTTTGCGTTTTCTGTTTGCATGTTTTGCCAGGCGTTTTCCTGTTTGCATGTTTTCGCGTTAGCGCTTGATGTTTTCGTGTTTGCGTGTTGCTGTTTCGCCTTAGCGTTTTCATATTTGCTGTTTTCGTGTTTGCGTGTTTTGCAGTTTGTCGTGTTTGCATGTTTTCGTGTTTTCGTGTTTGCGTTCTTTTGCGTGTTTGCATGTTTGCGTGTTCATGTTTGCGTGTTTGCATGTTTCGGTTTGCGTGTTTTCGTGTTTCGTGTTTGCTTATGTTCTGTCGTGTTTTCGTGTTTGTGTGTTTCAGTGTTTGCTTGTGTTTGCTTGTGTTTGTTTCGTGTTGTGCTTTAGCTGTTTCTGTTTGCGTTGTTTGCATGTTTTCGCTGTTTGCGTGTTTGCGTGTTTGTCGTGTTTGCATGTTTCGTGTATGCGTGTTTCGTGTTGCTGTTTTTCGTGCGTGTTGTTGTGTTTTCATGTTCTGCGTGTTTTCGTGTTTGCTTGTGTTTGTGCGTATGCGTGCTGTTTTGTTATTCGTGCTTTGCATGTTTGCGTGTTTGCTTGTTTTGCGTGTTTGCGTGTTTGTGTCTTGCGGTTTTGCAGTGTGTGATTATGGCTGTGTCTTGTGTTTGGCCTGTGTCTGTGTATGTGATGTGTCTGTGTTGTGGCATGTTTGCATTGTGGCGTGTTTGCTCTTGCTTGTTGTGTCGCTTGTGCTTGTGCTTGTACTTGTGCTTTGCTGTCTGTGATTTGCTTTGTGCTGGTTTGCTTGTTTTGTGCTAGTTGCTGTGTTGTGTTTGTGCTTGTATTTGTGCTTGTGTTGTGTGCGTGTGTTTGTGTTGTGATGCTTGTACTTGTGCTTGGCTGTGCTTTGTCAATCTGTGCCTGTGCTCGTGCCTTGTGCTTTGGTCGTGCTGCTTGTGCTTGTTCTTGTAACCTGTGCTTCATGTTTTGCTTGTGTTGTGTTTGTGGTGGTGTTTGTCTTGTGCTAGTTCTGGGTTTGATATTGTGCTTGTATTTGTGCTTTGTGGTTCTTATGTTGGGCGTGTGATTGTGCTTGTGATTGTATCTTGTACTTGTGTTGGTTCTTGTGTTTGTGTTTGCGCTTGTGCTTGTGTTGTGCTTGTGCGTTCTGATTCTTGTGCTTGTCTGTTCTCGTGTTCTGTTCGTGCATACTGTGCTTGTGATTTGTGGTTTTGTAAAACTAACTTCATAGGAGAATTTAGAATACAATCGATGCAGACCACCTGTTACCGACCAAACTTCGATCTAGGTCTAAAATATGCATTGGGCATTAAACTATGCAAATATGAGATTGTTACATTACTTTGAAACATACTTATGTGATATTAAGGTTTCGCATTGCTTGTACTATGGATTTAAGAATTTGGTAGTGATTTTAGAATCGACATATGATTTATTTGTGACTCATAATTACAAAAGTGATTACGTATTGTGATATAATTAGTAAAAATAACTGTATACAGGTTGAGATCCATTATATCTCAGAAGGTAAATAATAAAAGCGACTCATACTCATGTCTATATCGTGTAAACAGTAATCGATTAGGTTAAAATACACGTCTTATTTATATGAAGCATTCATTTAAACTATGCTAAAATGACATTTTCAACCGAAAGGGTCACAATCTGTAGATGAATTAATAGATATCTAAGTAATTAATTGTTTAACAACAATTATTGTCAATTACCTTTGATAAAATTCAATACGGGATCCTAATAAAATATTAATAATAAAACACATATTAAATAGTCACGAAACCGTACATTCACATTATATGACAACAACAGTGTAATTAACTGATTACGCAATATCATTAACTGTTTATTATCATTATAGAATTTAACAATGTATTTAAATCAAACGTATATGTTACTTTTATCTTGATTAGCTTCTTTTAATATCAAAAGTGATCCTACCGTTTATTAACCCTGAAAATAGGTCAAAAAATACGATCCCACGTGTGCGTCCATTTGCCTACCCTCCAGAGGCTGAACTGTAAAATGCTCTTAACGCAACCAAAATGATCTAATTAGGGTGAAAATTCCATCGAAGGGTTGAAAATGACCACTGAAAAGAAACCATAAAAAAAAGGTGAACTACCAAAATGGTTCTTAACACAACCAAAAGGGCTCTAGTTAGGGTGAAAATTCCATCAAGGGGTTGAAAATGACCACCGAAAAGAATCCGCAAAAAATAGGGTGGGAAATACCCCCCCACACACGTGGACGAGTAAAAAATGGCGACCAAGGTACCCCCAGGTCACAAAACCAGTGGAGTGGGATGGTGCCGCATTACTACTACCATCTAATAAATTTTGCCTCATCAGAACTATTGCTTCCTCAAAAATAGTGTAATAATCAATAAATTGATGAGTGTAGAAAACAAAATATAAATAAATGCAATTAATTGATACATTCACTTTTCACTTTCATGACTTTTCATGAATTTGAATACGAAATGCGAGTATTTTACGAATACTTCGGTATAATTATACCATAGAAATTCGTATTATCATTTTTAATTTCCTTTTAAATTGTTATTTTTTAATTGATTCTAAGATTCTCACTTTATGTGCATTTTATCTTAATTTTAATTTTAATAATTAATACTTTATCTTCCGATCCTCAAAACCTCTACTTTACTTCCTTTCACAATTATGTTAGTGTAATTATAAGACATCAAACATTCAAAATTTTACATTAGTTATTAATGATTATTCAAAGTTCTTTATAGTGACGAGCTTAATCAACTGAATGATTAAACACTAGTTTAGGTAAGTAAAATTTAGAAGCTTTATTACTTCTTTGTTATATAGAATATGCAATAAAGGAAAAAAATGATTAATGACGTTGAGCTTTCTAAACGTACACATTCTGACATTTAAATTAATTATTGGAGAAATTATTTAAACATTATGACGTTGTTGTGTAAACAAGTTGATTTTATACACCTATTTCAAGTTACCGTATGAAAATTTTATAGCACATTGTTAAACTCTTCATCTAATTAGTTGTTTCTGGTGATTAAAGAGTGGCTTTGATAAGTCTTAAACACTGTATTAACATTGTAAAATTCCAATATTATGGATATTTTGGTAAGTAATAATTGATGCACTCTCAAATTTGTATGTGATATATTTGTTGTACACATTACTAATAGAATAATGAGCCGGAAATAAACATTACTTAATCTAAATTTATGAAAATTTAGTGTATGTAACTATCACGAATAAGGTTAATGCCTCTAACGTTTCCGTATTGTAGGTACTTTTAAGAATATTTTTCTGACTTAAATATATTTATTTTGCGACAGTTAATGTTTTAGACATACTATTAAGAGAAACTTAAAACGTGCGGTTTAATTGGAAAATGCACTCAATTTAATATTAAAGATCGTGGTAATAGTTAGAATGTTATGTACAATTATGGTAATTACTATATATCAAGGCATAAAATGATGTTCTGCCACTTTTGGTTAAATAATATGATCGTTGTATGGAATAAATTAAATATTTAAAAAACTTTATGTAGGAACTCTACGGTAACTGAAAAACATTTTTTATTGTATGAATATGTATATTTTTCGTATGTTAATCTTAATACTTACTCAGCGTTGAACATTTTTTTATATGGCTTCGTGTTAGTTTAGTGTGTAATCTACTCGAATTAGGATAGTAAATACGAGTATATCTTCTCGTATCAGTAGATAAAAAAGAGAGTACAATCGTAAATTTTTCTTGTAGTGGGAAAACTCAACTAGTTAAAAATCACAGACAAGTTGTGCGTGTGTGTATGCCTGGGTACACGCCCTTCCGCGTATGCGTGCGTGCGCGCATGTATGCGACCGTGTGTGTGCCTGTAGAACTACGTACTGAAATATGTCGGGACTACCAAGTTTTGGTTAAAATCGGTTTATAAATAAAGGTACTTTATCAAAACAATTAAAGCACATTTCGAGACTACCTCGAAAACTCTTAAATTTAGAAAAAAATATATAGACATTTTTAAAGAGAATAACATTTTAGATGTTTTTTTCTCCATGAAAGCTTTTCATAAGGAAATAAATTAAAAAAAACAAAAAAAGTTCCTAAAGCGGTGTTTGGGAATATCTGAAGAACCATAAAGTTTATAGCAAAATGTGAAGCCATCATGTTTAATTTTAGATTAGTTTTTCTTTATAAAAGATATGAGTTGAAAGCCCTAAAATTAATTAAATAAAAAAATATAAAGTGCTCATCGCTGTATTATTGAAAACAATGTTGCGCATCGAATCAATACATTAACTACCCATGATTCATTCACCAGTCTATTTACTTATTATTTAACTTTTAATTTCTTTCACCAATGCTCTACAAAATACATCAACTATATCTCGATTAAAGTAATGTTTTAATGTAAATTAGGTTACAAAAGTTTTAACATTACAGTGGTTTTGAAACTTGCTTTAAGAGTGACATGACTTTTATAACGTTAAAACGTTGTTAATTTACAATACAAACCCAAACTGCAGCAAAACCGACATATGAAGATAATTTATTATCCTTTAAAAATGCTTGCCGATTTCAATCACCGGCTTGGTTTAAAACATTTTAAAGTAATATAATAGCCTCTTCTATCAAAATTAGAAAAAATTATTGAATATAGCACGTTAGGAAATTTTATTTTGTGTAGCTTTTTCTTCATTGGTTATATAATAAGTAGGCGCTTACAAGATGACGGAAACAAGTTAGCGGAACACGGAAACAAGATGGTGTAAGGTCATATTGGTACACCGTTACACGATGAAACTGCACTGGGCATCTTGAAGGCTTACCAAGTAGGCGAGCTGCCAAGCTAACTACAATAATTAAAATTTGCCTTCAAAACTTTACACTTACCCTAAATGCAACCAATAACTAAGTTCACTTCGGAAAATAGTCTTTAAGCGAAACCACAATTTGTAATTACTTTGAAGTAAGTAGTCCGAAGTAAGTTCTTAATTTAATCCTACCCACCTGGGGAAGGTAGAATTGTAGCCTACTAGAAGGAATAATACCCAACTCACTCTTAAGCATTTAATACGTACAACACCTTTTCGCTTTAAAAGAGTACATTTAATATTGTCACAATGATTTTAATAAACATATCTTAATCCAAAACAACAAATACGTACACGTCAATTCAATTTTGAAAATATTTAAGTTAAATTAATATTAAAAACAAAATCGCCTAAAGGTTTGAAATTATAAATTACCATAAAATTATAGGTTACTCCTTGTATACTTGTAAAACCAAGGTAGTAAGATTTCTGTACACTTTCAAATTTAATCTTGTAAAATATGAACTGATATTTATAATTGTCATCAATATTCTGAAAAAAATATCACTCATTTGGACAGTAATGAAGTCTATTAATTTTTAACCACCAAATCAGTGACTCCTACCTTAAATTAAAACGCGTAACGATCTGTACCTACTTTATACATTATATTTCCTCTAAAAAATTGTTTGCAATTGTTATCATTATAATACATATTTAAACGTTTGCAAGTATGAATCGCCTTCATTCAAATCGTTTTTTTTTCATTTTATTTACGTAACAGAAAAATAAATGAATAATGACAATCACTGCCACGAAGGTCTGATTAAATTAATAAAACAAAGCAATTAAATTTTATAATCGGCCTGTCCGTGAGAAATCCATGCCAATCGTAACCAACATACCGAGAATTAATAAAAATTTATTGTACTGAATCTTTGTAATCCTTAGTATCTTTACACATAAGAATAAACAATAAAGAAATCTAATGAATCACTCTTAATCTGCTACACCTAAACTGACTTGCTTTAAGTCTCACAATAAAATTGTTGGGTAAAACCATTATAGCTCCATTAAAAGGATAACTTGACTAACTAACTCTATTAAAACAAATTTTCGATATTGATTATACAATGACTGGCGCAATTAAGCAACACACACAAAAAATTCTATTTTATGTAAGTTTTCCCTACTAAGTCCTACTCTATTCTCTTAAATAAACACACATAAAAAATTTAGTGGTGGAAATTGATTGTCCGTATGGCTTAATCAAAATTTACGATACGAGCAATGGCACCTTTATAGGACAATCAATCTTCCACTACTCAACAGAGATGAAGTATCCCATTCAGCGGGGTTGAAATCCGTTAGTTAATCCTTGGGATTATACACATGCGCACAATCGACCTTTAGTTTGCTAAATGCTTCGCGTCACTAAAGTCCTTAAACGCTGGTATTAATTGGGAAATGTTTACTAATTGCCTTCTCAACTGTTCGTCGAATTTGATATTGTAACTCACTTAGTGTTTAAATTCTTTATTGTCTATAAACTTAATTAGTTTAGTGTTGATAACAAACACACATGTATTTACATCAGCATTACTAATTATTTAATGCTGTCTTAAGTTTAATTTACATATCCAAAATCTTTGCTTAGTTAAAAATGGTCACTTTAAAAACTTCTCTTACTATCACGTGGATTTTATATTCAATATTTTCTCTTAACACAACGGTTTATCTTAATTTTTTGGAAAAACTTTACAACTCCACACATCAACTTTATTTGTAAACATTTTCTATCCCCAAAAATGGGTTCCAGCAGTAAACAGACATTGTTTTTAACTGGATTACTAATTGTTACAACAGAAATTAGCACTGACCGTTATGTACTTTCATTTCTGAAATCAAGCGTGACCGCATGAACTAATAGTTTGCTAAAAAATCTCTCTCATGCCTTCTTCTAATCTTGCTATTTTATAAATAACCGCGTCCATCTTGAAAACGTCACGAAACATTAACTCGCTAAATCAAAACCAACCCCTGTGAAATGTCCAATTACGACATTCATGTACATTTAATACACCATTCAGAACCAAAATCAAATTTTTATGCAAGTCTCACATATGCGCGAAGTTTCATTCCGTAAAATTCAATAAATTTTAATATTATTTGCCCTTGGTCGATATCTAAAATTTTCCATTGGGAAATTCCAACTAATTTATATAAATAAACATATGTAAAATCTGTTCCATAATAGTTGATAGTACAGCACCTCATCATAAATTCTAATCCTTGAAACCGAACAATAGAAGAAAGATAAACAGCTTGAATCGGTCGATACAGTGCCGTGGGATGATTTTATTTTAATAAAACTTACAACATACTTCTTTACAATTTGTTAATTAAGTTCGACAAATTTTAATAACTATCAATTAATGTCTTTGAAATCTATTGAATAAATCGTCATGGTCATCATCGTAATCGGAATCTGATGTTTCGTTATTTAGTGAAATGATAATGGGTTCTATTACATTCTCATCAATAATTCTTCATTGCATGCTGTATACATTTTTTCTAATTTTCCACAGTTACTTTCGCTAAAGCTTCATGCAAAAGTCTCTCTACACCTTTTAATTTGAATGTAGTGTTTGTTATTGCTACTTCACCCATATTAATTCTATTAACGCTAATGGCAATCATGTTGTTTTAAGCACTTTTTTCGATTTATTAACTCATTAACTATAGATTTCAAAGAAATGAGTGTATAATTATCAAAATTTTGGGGACCTTAATTAACAAATTGTAAATAATGTATTTTCCTTGTAATTTTTATTAAAATAAAATCATCCCACGGCACTGTATCGACCGATTTATGCTGTTCATCTTTCTTCTATTGTTCGGTTTCAAGGATTACAATTTATAATGCTATCAACTATTATGGAACGTATTATACATAATATTCTTTCAACTCTTTAATATGTCAACATATCGTTAAGTTTCTTACGCTATTCAAACTTACATTCCTGAAATTACAAAAGCTACACATTGTCGTCTCAATAGGGGTTTTACTAAAATATTATTTCTCATGCAAATTTAATTTTTAATAAAACATCTAAACATGCCTTTATGTAATACTTAACACTTTACTACAAATCCCAATGCCGCAACATTTACACCAAACTTACATTATGCTCCAAAAAATTCTCCCGCACAAACCTTTCATACAATATCAGAAATGTGTTATACGCTCAACACAACACTATATACCTAGTGCTTCAAAATAATCTCACAATACGGAATCAAAATTACGGAGACAATATGGCGACAAGATAGAGGATATAAGAATAAAGCAAACAAGCAGAAGGAAGCAAGATATTGTTTGCATATTATTAAATTGTTACAGATTTTGTAATTTTTGCCATTTTTATTCATTTTTAGTTCAATAATCAAGCTGAAACTATGTTTATATGCGTTTTTCACGATTTTTATTGATGCCAATCGAAAATCTTAGTTAAAAATCTCAATTTATATAAGAACAGTTTTTTTATCTAAATACAATTTCTGGTGCCCTAATCAGCTGTCATATCTAACAGTTTTTCAGTGGTTTTCATGCGTGTAAGAAGTTTCAAATTGATAACGCCATTTTTACGACTAGTTTACTTGAAAATATTTGAAAACTGTGTAGGTTAACAGGTACTTCCGGTAGTCCTATATGTCTCAAAGTTGATATGGATCTACGATTTTGCTATAATAGCCGTATGCCAAATTTCGTAACTTCAGCTCAAAATATCTGCTCGCTGTCGTGTTTACATACAGACGGAATGCCAAAAATGGTGAAAATGGATTCAAGGGCCCTCAAAACGTGAAGATCCGTTAAAATCTCGAGGTCGAATTTTTTCATGATAGCAATACCTTCCCTTTGCTATACCTCTTATAGTATACAGGAATGTAAAAACGATATTTAAAAGTTCCACTGAAGATGTTATCACAACCATAAATCAAAATAAAGGAGTACTTCGTTTTATAAAGGATGCGAATTATAATTTTTTTAATATGTGATTGCCATCCATACTTCCTATGTTATTTATTCATAGTGCAATAAGACATCCTCAGAACTAATTGAGTCTATGGCAAATGCCACAAACTCAAATCTAACACTTTGTGCTTCTTATTTAAATTTTGTTACCGCTTTCCTTTTCCATGTCTAACTACATTTTTAGATTGAAATGAAGGTCGGTAAAACGGAGGTCTCGTTTTTATAACTTTCCTTTGAAGGCCAAAAAGTATGATGTACGAAGATGGTACGAAGTTAAGATTATAGTAGTCGAAGAATTTATCCCACCACTTTATCCACTTATTGGAATTCCCCAATTTCAAGGGTTCAAGGTTGTCTGTGTAACATCTCATAGACAAAGTATCCCAGGTTAAGGTTAAGGTCGCTTATGTAATTTCTTGAGAGCACCTACCAAATACCTCAAACTCAAGCTCACTTATAGAATACCCATCTCGAATTTCTCAAGGTAATTTACGTTTTCGTGTTGCAATAGCACCATAAAGCTAAATAAGTTTAAATTTGAGCAGAAAATTCTTCAGCAGTAATAGATTTTTCTTCAGATAATGAATGGTTTCTTAAACATCAGATGAACATCTTGGTTGTACATTATTATTATTATAATTATTATTATAAAATGTGTTAGGTTGATCGAGTTAGGTGTTTAAGTGAATTCTCTGATTGAAATTATGATATGAAATTTTTTTACACCACAAATATTGATAATAAAATTGAATACCAATTAATAATAGTTATTTATATATCAAGGGAGTTATGAGGGTGTTAGTTACCTAGGGCAACGGATTGTAATCTCGAGGGACGTTAGTCCCGAGGGATTGTAAGGTTTCCCGTGGTTAATAACATACATAACTCACGTGATAGATAAATAATTTTATTTCATATTTCATTATAAATGAAATATGAACACGAAATTTTGTTGGTTATTAAAATTAAACAAACGTTTAAAAATTAAGTGCTATGGATATATCAACTGACAAGCTAGCAAACATTATTCAAAATACTCTAGAGGGAGTTATAGATCTATAATTCCCTACAGGGAGTTATGACCATGTTTACAATTACGGTAACTAAGGGTTTATTTGTTTATAATGTATCGGTATGAAATAAAATAAAATAATTCCCTTACATTTGCATATCAAGTTTCCGCGTATATAGTACTACATATCGCCGAAACTGGTTCCCTGAAGGGTAGACAAGGAAGATACATTGAGACACTTTTGTGAAGACCCAAGTGATACAACTAATGAACTGATAGGATAAATCTAAGCATCACAACGGAAGGTTTGGTTTCTCATACGCCAAGGTGGATGCTATTACTACTATACATCCGTCCATGGAAGGCCTAAATTAAGATGCAAAAAAATGTAAACTTCTTAGCGAACGTTTTATGGGTGCTCGACTCGAAATTTACTTGACAAAGACATAACAAACCTCTACAATCTGGATTATTGAGATAAAGGAACCCCCATGTAAAGGGGTTCACACTTTCTCTACCAAACATTTTGAAATAAGAGTTGGCCTGCCGTTGCTTATGGAAAATGTTCTCACCATTAGATAGCTATTTTACGTAACGATTGACCAGCACATGAAGAGTAACAAAGACGGAAATAAAAATAGGGTGCAATAACAATTTAAACGCTGCTCTCATACTGTTCATTTTTTACAATTTCAAACAACAGTTAAATTCTTTCACGCATATTATTTTCACTACTTTTTTTATTATCCAAGAAGTTTCGTACTATTGTTACGTTTTTTGAAGATAATTCGAAAAAAATGTAAAAAAATATAACATTTTTTTAAAAATCAGCTTTTAATTCATAATAGTATTAAAACTTAAGTTGCAGAAGGTCAACTATTCTAACACTAGTTCAAGATTCGAATGAACGAGTGCTTATGAGCCCTTCTGCAACGAATGTTTTATACTATTTTTTCTGTTTCGGGCTTATCTCATCTTATTTATTAATTACGGGCGATAAAATAATTAGGTTTGGAATAGTGAGTCAATTTGATAGTTTCCTTAGCAACTAATAAACAACTTTTCTATTTAATTTCCTAATAACGTGTAATAACACAAACTCTTGCAAAAAAGTCACTTAACATCGTTTAAGAATTGAGTTCATTCCAACCTCAAAATGAGTGCGAGAATTGTGAATTCTAATCTCGAAACAGAGAAATAATTATAAAGTCGATTTATATAATCTATTTAGTAAAAAACAATGATGTTGGTTGAAAATTATTAATATAGTATGTACGGTTTCGAGCAGAAAAAACTGGGACACCCTAAATTTTAGTTGTGTGAATTGACATATCTGAAATCCTTGTCAGTTTGAAAGTTGTAAGGATACCGCAACTAAATCATGTGAGGACATGACAGACGCGCTAATGCCAATGGCAGTTGAAGTAAAGTCAGTTTCGTGCTAAGACAAATTCTAAACCATAGACGTAGAGTTCCTGGATTAATTGTCCCAGTTTTTTTACTCGCCACTGTACATTATAAGTAGGACAAAGGTGGGTTATTTCTAAACCACACCGTACAGATGGTGTGCGCATAAAATACCATCTTTTGCATGCTACTACATCTCTCATTAAAGATAATGTTATAATTAGTTAAGTTATCCATTCTCAAAGTGAGTTTATTAGATAACAGGAAAAGGTTGTATTGTCTGATCTATACTCACGATTAATATTATAGTTGTGGTGCACATATGTGCATATCTAAGTCTTACAGACAATTGTATATTTTAAACTTGCATAAAACCGCTTAAAAATTCACTCCCTCTGGGAGTCGTATCAATTCATAAACAGTTGAAAACAGTACGTTAATTATATTAAAATATCGAAATAGAAAAAAAAAATAAATAATCACTACGTTAAGCAAATGTAGTAGATAGAGCACTTTGGATGCGTGGCCAGAAGATTTATTATTTGCAATGGACTAGTGTATAATTATGTTGGTAAGAGTAAGTCTTTTTAATAGTGATGTTAGGCACCTTGAATTTTCTTAAATATAATCCTAAAAATTCGCAAAGGTAGTAACTAAAAGAAAAGAAATTAAGAATATCATATATATATATATATATATATATATATATATATACAGTGGATAGGTGAAACGACTCTTGTGAACGACAGAATACTAACATAAGTAAAACCCATTTACAGAGAATTTATTAAGCAAACATCCTTACAAAGTTCAATTTTCCCACACTTTGGAGGAAGTTGATGAAGCAAGGCGATTATTGTTCTGTTTATCTTTGGGAGACCAAATTTTGGAAAACAGAAAGCGTTATAAGGTAATACTTTTTCCGACGAATGTATTTTTACTACACAAAACGAAAATTCGAATCGTTTACAGGAGTCGTTTCACCTATCCGGGGACACACTATATATATATATATATATATATATATATATATATATATATATATATATATATATATATATATATATATATATATATATATATATATATATATATATATATATATATAAAGACACAAATAGGTCAAGACAAGAATCAAGTATCAAGCAATTAAAATCTGTATATTCCATAAACATGTAAAAAAAAGAAATCAAATTTTAAGTTACTGAAATTTTTTGTTTTATTCAATAACACACAAATTAATGTAAACTTAAATTTCTACCACGAATATTAATTTAGAAAACGAGACATCATTAGATTACCGAAATTTTAATTCTGCAGAAAGCAGTAACACATAAAAGTAATTTGTTATTTGTAAACATTATTGTTTACTCAACTCAATAATTATAAGTAAAACTAAAAGGAACGTAGACCCTTGAGCTCAAGGATGTCTGTACTAAATTAAGTAGTCAGTAATTTTACCTTAAACAAACCGATCTTTATGTGAAACTGTCTGTATTTAAAGTTAATAGTAAAGAAAAATAAATGCTCGTGGCACAGATACTCTACCCTAAATGAAAGATAGATACAAATAAAATAGTTATTATAAGTTTTTGTTATGAACGAATAAGTTCAAAGGTAATATGTAATTAAAAATTATTATTAATTTTTAATTACAAATGAAATAGCGTTTACATTAAAGTTCTTTGTACATAATTCTGACTAACGTTATCATACCAACCACTAGTTACAAGATCAGCGCTACAAGAGTATTTTGGCAATGTAAACTGACAGAGCAAATAAGTAAACATTGGTTAACAGTTATTATATACAAGTTACACACGTATATGGGTATAGAATATATAAGTAAGTAAATTTTATCGATAGAATTGGTTCATTTAATCAACATTCAATATTTTAGGTAATCTGGTACAACTAAATAGTTCAATTGAAATCATTATATTCAATGTAATATCTACACAATTTCTACTTGTGCAAACAGGCAGTAGATTGGTGTGTATTATTAGTTATTATAAATTAATTGCGAGGTGAAATGAATGTAATTGTGGACTAACCTGTTTCGGTGTCTTCAATGAAAGAAATGAAAGTCAAAATAGTACCGGTGGTGTATAGATGATAGAGTTTACATTTACAGTAAATAACCTTGAGTTATATTTCAAAGTAATGAGAATGACAATATTATTACCTTCAGTAGTACAGAAACGGCACAGAAAAATCCAGAAAAGATAAAGGGGAAGTGGAAGCCCTAAAGCAATTCGATGTGTAATTAGAGAAATGTGACATCACTTACCACATTGAACACATATCTTGACATGACAAACTTTCTTCTCGTTGTAAAAGGTATATAGTATCCCTTATTCCATGTAAATAGTACGTTGGATTATATCCCAATTAACTTGGGTCGTCAGAGAATTCTAAAACACGTGTTTTTCAACTCAATATCTTTTTGGAAAAGGTTATCTTATAAAGTTACATTCTAATTCTACCACTAGATGTCGTAATTTTTTATGACGTTAAGTTAATTTCAATGTAGAAATAAGGAAATAAAGATACATAACGATAGTTAAATAATTATTTATATCCACAAAATAGAAAACTACGTTTTAATTACAGAATTCACAAGAATGATGTGTAAGAGTCAATGGCGTAATATAGGGGTTTTACTTTGGGTAAAATTATTATGTATATTGCACAAAATGCGCTAAAAAAAAGTGGTGAATGTGGACTAAAATAAGCGAAATCAAATTACGCATGTCACAATGCGTAGTAATTTTTGTGTTTAAATCTAGAAAATGAATGACACTGTTTTGTTCCTTCTGTAGTGTAAATTATTATTGATAATTAAGAACTAATTAATAAAATCTGTTGAACTACCAAAACATGCTAAAATATCAACATAACGAAACCAAAATACATTCTTATCAGAAACATTTAAGTAAAAATTATTCTTAACATGGCCGAAATTGGAATGCCCATACGTAAACCAATTTTTTGTAGATAACTCTTGAAATAGTTTTGATTACATAATTGAATTTATTCCATTCCCGTGATTAATTTAACATTATTATTAAATACAAAATTATTCAATAAACGCGTGCATACTTGAGGTGATATTTTAGAAAATATACTAGTAACATCAAAACGTACAAGTTGTAATTCATTAATTAGTTCTAAAGAATGTTTTGATTTTAATTTTAAATTGTTAGTTATTATGTGGTTTAGTTTATGATATGATTGGATGCTTGGATGTAAGAAACTGATGATGTAATGTAGAATATTTGGTTTTAGGATTTTTATGAAACCGTGTTTTGGTGCTTGTGGGTTCTTGTATAAAATTTGTTGTTTCTCTAAATTTGCAAATCAGATATTGCATGCAGTTCTGTAAACTTTGTTTCACATCTTTTTGAAAATTTGAAGTTTTTAAATTTTGGTTAATAATACAATTAAATTTTTGCATATAACTATCTGTTGAAATAATTACTAAAGTGTGATCTTTATCTTCTTTAACAGAAGTTATATTATCTTTGTTAATTTTTTCTTGACTGATTTTAGTAAATAATATTGTAATATTTGATGTTATAAGTTTTGTTCTTTTTCAACAAAAACTCTTCAAGTAAATTAGCAATTTTGGCAAATTTGGCATAATTGTAGTTATCATTTCTAAGATGCGGTATGCATTCAACTGCTAGAAAAATATGGAACACTGGAACTGTGGCAGGACCTGTAACAGACAAAATACACCCACGTTCCACACAAAATAAAAAAAAACACCGAGCGCGTTTCAATACCTACGCCATCATCATCAGCGGCCAACTAGGGTGAACTAAAGAAAATTTCTAATATGTATATATACCATCAGCGAGTAACGCTTCTTTGCTTATCTGGTGAAAGTTATGAAAGTTTAATGATTTGTGAGTAGCCTAAAGGTCCCTGATCGTCATTATTCATTAGAATTTCTTTGTTTTTAAAGATCTCTAACCTTTCGTAACAATCAAGTTCGTGCTTTTACTAACATGTTTGATTAAGGATACCTTATCTACTACATGATTTTTATCAAACACATGTAGGGCTACGGCAGACTTGTCCCAATGTTTGTATTTCATATGAGCTTAATGTTGTTTAAAGCGAATTTTGATAAGTCGTTTAGTTTGCCCCACATATATTTCCCCTTTTTTTTACAATTAATTTTATAAATTCCCGACATATCCTGCTTATGCACTTTATCTTTTGGATTGTCTAAGAGAGTTTGCAAACTATTATCTGAAGTAGTGACTGGTTTCAAATTAACTTTGGAAAAGATTTTAAATAGACCTTTTGTATAAGCAGGATAATTTGGTAACTTTACGTACTTTGTTCTCTAGCGTTACCTAATGCAGTTACGTTCTTAACCCTCATCCTGTGTGTTTGTTTTCTAACTATATTCATAACCACTTCATTTGAAAACGTATTGTATGCAGCAATTTCTTTAATAGTGCGCAATTCTTTACTATAATTTTGAATTGAAAAAGGAAAATTACGTAATCTATGAACCAAAAAGTTAAAAGCCGCGAGTTTATGCTGTGATTTGAGTCATCGGTTATGAATCTTTTAGTGCTAGTTTCCTTACGATAGATATCTATATATAGTTTACTACCATTTCTTGTTACTAGAATATCAAGGAACTACTGTTAAAATATCTGTAACAGACAAAATACACCCACGTACCACACAAAATTAAAAAGAACACCGAGCGCGTTTCAATACCTACGCTACCATCATTAGCGGCCGACTAGGGTTAACTAAAGAAAATTTCTAATATATATATATATATATATATATATATCTGGTGAAAGTGAAAGTTTAATGAGTTCTGAGTAGCCTAAAGGTCCTTGATCGTCATTATTCATTAGAATTTGTTTGTTTTTAAAGATCTCTAACCTTTCATAACAATCAAGTTCGTGCTTTTACTAACATGTTTGATTAAGGATACCTTACCTACTACCTGATTTTTATCAAACATATGTAGAGCTACGGCAGACTTGTCCCAACGTTTGTATTTTATATGAGCTGAATGTTCTTTAAAGCGAATCTTGGTAAGTCGTTTAGTTTGCCCCACTACTGCTAAAATATCTTTAATTATGTCCGTGAATATAGGAAAAGGCAATATTTTGTTAAGAAATTCTAATTCTTTGTTATTATATTTAACGTTTGACAAATGTTTACGAATCTTGTGTAAAATTGTGGGAATTACGTTTTATTCTATGTTGATAGTGTTGTTTTTGGATATGTTTTATTTCTTTGTGTGATGTATTTTTTATGTTTGATGTAACTGACAGTTTGTCTAACATTATTGTCAAATATATCAAATTCAATATTATGAATTTTGTATAAAATTTCATCTCATAGTAAATAATCACCTTATGATTTCACAAAACAATATGAAATTTTTACATTTTTGTAATAAAAAAGACAAATTAAATGTTTTGGAAGTATTCGAAATCTATAAACACAGACAGAAAATGCCTTTATTGAACGAACAGGTTGATTTTATAGACTCACCTTTAACAGACATGAATTGAAATGCGTTAAGAAATGAATAATTATATAAAAGAAATTGTGGAATTATATTGTATTTAAAACATTAGTGCTTTTAAATAGTCTGTTACGTGTACTGCATGCATTACTTGATATTCACATTTGTGTGATTGGAAGTATGTGGACGATAATGAGAGACGAAAGCATGAGCCTAGCTGAGAAACGAGAAATCTATAATGGCGTGTCTGTCTCGTCAGTACTGTATGGAAGTGAGACATGGGTATGCCAAAAAAACGTGAAAGAAAAAATAAATGCCGTAGGCTAAGAGTCCTGAGAAGCGCATGCGGTAAAACGAGAAGGGATAAGATGAAGAATGAGTGTATAATGACGGAGTGTGGCGAGGAAAAGACGATGATGGATAGACATAGAAGTTCCAGTTTCCTTTTAAAGAGTTTAGAAGTACTTTATAAAAAATGAAAAGAGTTCCGCTCATTAACGGTTCCAAATTTTAATTTGAAAAATGGAGTGCTAACTTCACATCAAAAACCGAGATCCAGTAGTTCTGACTAGCTAAATTACTAACTATATTTTGCAAAAGTTTTTTTGTGTAACACATTAATTATTGATCAGGTTGATTTCAGTCATTAGAATTGCTTTTATAACTTTCCGAATACTATTCTAATCTACTGCGGGAACTATTGGGACCCTTCAAACTATGTTTCATCGATACTTAGAAAATTTATGAGACGATAGTTGATTTTTTAGAGTTCTTATGATTCTAAAATAATTCTGCTATAGTTCTTTCCAAAGAGTTCACATGATAAAAATAATTAGATAATTTTTTAAACGATTAGTAAAAATAGGCTATTTTTCGGATAAATTAATTTTTTAAAAAATTATATAATTAATTTTCGCACGTCGAGAACTATTTTGGAACTATTGGAAATCTTCAAAATATTTTTCATCGATATTTAGAAAATTTAAGCTATGCGATTTTTTAAAGTCGAATAATTCTATAAATATTAATTCGATCGCTTTCGGCCATTAGAATTTCGTTCAGAACACTATCAAAAATCTGCTGCGAGAACTATTAGAACTCTTTAAAATATTTTTTAACATTTTCTCTTTTTAAGTAAAAGGGCTGCAACTTCTTCATTTTTGATTATAACTGTTTTTAAATTAGCGAGAACTCTTAGGAATGAATAAAAGAACATCAAAAGTTGATTGGAACTATTGCATGTCAAAATTGAATTTTCAAAAATTTTTTAATTTTCAAAAAAAAATTTTTGCATATCAAGAACTCTAGAACTTTGCAAAATATAGTAATTTAAATTAAAATTGAGCGAAACTTTTTATTTTTTATAAAGTACTTCTAAACTCTTTAAAAGGAAGCAAGAACTCTAATCAGAAGTATTATAACTTTTTATCGGGGTGCTAACTTCACTTGCGCGTAGAGTGTATGATAAAAGCAAGAAAGGTAAGGAGTTTTAAAAATAAAAGGACATGTCAGAGACAATGTATGAATCTTCCGGTAGCTAGGGAGGTGTGCAGAGACAGGAAAGCATGGAGAAAGATTGAGAATGAAAAATAAATAAGAGGCAGGGATTGTTTTTCCTACCACGCAAGGAATGGCGTGAAGGTTATGTAATGTATACAATGTAATTAGTACTTGCAGAGTGTAAAACCCATTGGATTTGGTACTGCCAAGATGGTTCCTAATTTTTTTGTTTTATAGGTTACTATTTACTTCTAAAACTAAAATCGTAAATTTAGCTTTTAGTTTAACGATATAGAAAATAAGATTAAAAATAAAAAGTACAATTATTACACACGTTTAAGTATGTATTATAACGGTTAAGTAGATAAATTGATATTAGTAGATGTCAATCACCTCTCATTATAGTGTATATAACAATAATAATAATTGTAATGGTAAAATGCAGCCATCGAAACGCATTCTTTCACATTGGGGAACCTTTTTGGGAGCTTATAATTATATCCTTGAAATCTATTTTCCGCTTAAGTCAACTTTGTGATATATTTTACGTTTAATTTGAAATTTACTGATAACAACACAAACTTATTTTTTAAGGTGACTGTGTTTATGTAACTTTTTTTATTTTTATTTTTTTTAATAAACACTAGCACTAGCAAATTAACATCTTAAAAGCGGAACATTAACAAAGACTAGTCTTATCATGTTAACACTTGTGCATAACATTAATTACACGTCAAAAAAATTATTACAAGTACTAACGCCTCTTTAAATTTCATATAACTTTCACTATAGGTGTACATTAATTGAAGTTGTTAAACATGGTAATAAGCTGAACAAATTTTAATAGACGTATACTTAGCAAATTGTGTTTTTAATTCACATTTTATGTGAATAATTATAATTACCTTACCTTTATTAAAAAATAATTACACTAAAAAATCTTGCAATAAAATTTAGATTTTAATCTTGACTAACAGTTAAGTGAATTTACTTTTATTTTGTAATTAAAACATGCGTTAGTTTTATTGTCAAAATGTTGGTACAGTAGCGTAGTGTTAATTTACCGTTTTTGAGTTACAAAGAACACAGTTAATTTACAAATAATACTTATCTGATGAGATACTAATACAAAAATATGGTCGTTTTAACCTAATTTATATTTTTTATTTCATTTATACTAAGTGTGCCTAACTGCATTGATAGATTAGTGAAAAACCGTTTATATCACTACTATTTAAATTATACACTGTTCAACTATAATCCTAATGGTCCCCTATTCATTTTGTTTATTGTAAAATATTTGTTTATCAAACCACGGCACAAAACGCGGTGGCTTATAATTTAGTATAGTTTCCCAAAAACACTTTCTGAGAAAAAGTCTTAATTTGCCAATGTTTATCTATATGCAAGGGAAAAAGGTAATTACACACTGAAATTTAAAAAAAAAACTCTAATTAATAAATAATTGACTATTATAAAATAGGAAATCAGTTGAAAGACAGCGGAACTTAATTGACTAGTAGATTACATTATGATTTTAATCGTAAAGAAATGCTAATAAAACCAATTCTTTGTGCAAATTTCTTTGTAACATTAAAATTTTAATTGATAATTCTTCATTTTCCAACGTTTATACGGAGCATTAACATTTTTGGAATACTTTTAACCTGGTCTTGATTTCAAATCTGCAAAAGTAGATTTCTACTATTTGATCTATAAATTAATATAACACCATTATTGCAATTTATATTAATATCACCACACACAAATATATCTAAACTTTCAATACAATCTCTGATAGGTATTACTTGATATTGATAGATAAGCTTAAAGAAAGTGATTTGAAGTAAACAATATCTTTGTCAATAGAAAGTTTCCCTTCTGATATAAAACAGAACATAATATTTGCGTTAACCATGATTATTCTAAAAGAGTTATAGGAATTACATATACACTTTAAGTAAACTTTCGATTTTGAATCTTACACTCATACAATTGATCAAACTTGAAACTTTCTTATATTTAACATTTAGATCGTGTATCTGTTAAGTCTATCTCTAGTGATAGTATAAAGTATCTCACGTTTCTTGACTCTTGACATTTAATTATCGCATTTTTATCTTTTAATCAAATTTATTTCTGGTTGTGTGCTAAAAAATCTTAAAACTAGGTGGAGTATCGTTTATTCTTCATGTTCTATTTTTTTATATTAAGTGAATAATCCATTCGTAACAGTTAACAATTATAAAATTGTTTGAATGTTAACAAGTAGGTTACTTACATTTTTTTATGGATCATAAAACAATTTCCAAATTATTAATAGTTATTAGCGGAGAAGATGAATAGTATAGTATTGAGGAGTGTTATTAAAATATTTCATACTTTATACATTTGTGAAGGTGCGTCGTAGAACTAATATATAATACCCACATGTTAATAATGTCGCTTATTCAATTATACACCTACTGAGATCTATATAATTTTGTAATAAATTGTTGCATTTAACTGCTTAGATGTTTATAAGACTATAATGCTATAGTGATAAATCTTGATGAATAATACTTGCTACATACTGTTACCGTGAGTTTTTGTGGTATAACAATTTGTGGGGTTTTAGAGTGAATTACAGAATATTACTAATTAAATACATAATAAAATTTCTGTCCTTCATCAGTCACACTCATGATGTGGTAATATTGGTTTAACAATCTACCTAGGAAAGGAGAACATGAACTATTTTTTTAAATACACAGTAACAAAAAAAAACGAAAATTTACCTTATTCTTATTTGAAGACTCATGTCTTTAATGATTCGTGGTTCTAATAAAATGACATAACATGACATGAAAATATTTAAAACAGGTGGACCTGGTATTCAACCTTGCGATACACCTTTTTATGTTAATTCGTGTTAATGAAACAAAAACAACATTGACTTGTATTTGATGAAATTTTTACATAGAATTAAAATGATAACATTATAATGCTACAATTATGTTGGCTGCTGTATTTTCATGGTCAGGAAAGTTATTATTTTAGTGATTTACGATGCACATTGAAAAGTTAACGATCTAAATTACGTGTAAATACTGCACATTTAATAGCTACGCGTGTTTACTCTCGAATATCTTGTTTTCAGGTTATTATTAAGAAATATGTACGGAATTATATATTACTGCATGTTTGTGAATCATTTTCGTATCATTCAAGAGCATCAACAAATACGTTTTCTCGATCAGATTGGTTTTGATCATAAAATAAACAACTTGATGAGTAGGATTTTTCACTGAAGGAATACTTTCTCCTATATACACAACTTTACAGATGTAAGTTACCTAAACACTTACGGATTTGAACGATCGTTTTCTGACAGTACGGGAATACTTAATTACCTTTGATTTCCCTTCTACTCAGTGCCGTTGCCAAAAATACCGAGAGCCTACTTCCTTTATAAACTAACCAGACTTTTAATTATAATTACATTCGGAGGTGTAATAGAAAAAAAATTCCTCTTATTTCTTTTTTTAGGGTGGAAAAAGAGCTCTGTCCGATAACATTGGTTATGGCCTATTTATAAACAAGAGATATGTATTGTAATAAAAATTTTAAAGTAGTATCTACTGGTGGTCCAGAAGTCCATCTTTTACTTTGACTTTGTTAAAAAAAATTTGATACTTGCAGCCTCAATCATTAAAATGGATTTTTCACGCCAAGAGTTGATAAAGATGGAAATATTCTATTGGCAAGTATAATTTATCATCAAAAATTTCCTGAAGCAGTGGTACCGCTGTGTCGCTTTTCAAAAATTAAAAGATAGGATTGAAGGTACTGGAAACGTAGCCTACCAAAAAAAAAAAAATTAATAGGACGCAGAATTGAGGACAAAGAATTGGAAGTTCTCTTGATGCTGGAAGAAAATCCGCAGTTGAGTTCACGAGAAATCGAAGCTGAATTAGAAATGTCACAAAGTGGTGTTAATCGAATCACTTTAAAACACAAATTTCACCAATATCACCTTGAACTTCATCACTGAAGCTAGATTATTGAATAATTATTGTGGCTTTTTAAACATTTTATTCAGGGATGAAGCAAATTTTAAGAATAACGGATCTGCACAATATTCATTATTACTGCACTGCGAATCCCCATTAGATGAGAATTATTGATCATCAAAACATAGGGTGATTAAATGTGTGGGACAGAGTATGTAGAAATCAAGTGTTTGGACCTTCTTTTTTTGATCAGGTGACAGGAATAAGATACTACGAGTTTTTTCCAAATGATCTTCTGATCCTTCTCGAAAATATTGATCTAAGTACAAGGAGAAATATGTGGTTTCAGCAGGATGGAGTGCCTATACATTACCATCAAATTGTTCGACAATTTTTAAACCAAACTTACCCAAATCGTTGGATTGGCCTGCCAGGTGTCCCGACTTAA
This sequence comes from Vesta saturnalis, assembly GCA_036346205.1. Taxonomy (NCBI): domain Eukaryota; kingdom Metazoa; phylum Arthropoda; class Insecta; order Coleoptera; family Lampyridae; genus Vesta; species Vesta saturnalis. The sequence goes on from JARFJB010000513.1 coordinate 1,640,787, forward strand.
CTTCAGTTGATTTTTTTCTGTGGGGGACCAAGTATATCGTTTTTGACCAACAACTGCTGGGGATATGAAGGTTAGAATAACTAATACTTTTCGTTCGATTGATGAAGGAATGTTAACGCGTGTCAGAGTTTCTTTTGTAAACAGAGTGAATATTTGTATTGAACAAAACGGTGATATTTTTGAACATCGGCTATAAAAAATGTTTTGCATATATATACTCGTATTATTAATTGTTAACATTGTTTTCTTTTCGTTAAATAAATGTGTTGTTTATTGTTGTTTCAATCAATTAATTTAACTTACTTCATACTGTAATTTGTAATTGAAGCGTTAATGCGTTAAGAGTTATTCATCTGCATGCCATTGCGTATTTGCAAAAGCGACATTTGCCTACTCGAAAATTGCGTTGTTTTAAGAGAAAATTGCTTAAAATGCAGTTTTCTTACTCTATCAGCTTTATATCGTTGGAAAGCTTGTCAAAGAAGCTATTGATCAGTTCCATAATATACAGGGGATTCCGTTTAAAAAAAAATGAGTTATTGACCTTTTTACATTGTCATATTTGAAAAACCGCAGAGGGCATTGAAAAACACTAATACAATTGTTTGGCTGTTTCAAACACTTCCTTAAAGTTTAGAAAACTGACAAAAACAAGTTTATCAAATTATCTTTAATAGTTCAGAAATTTGAATTGAATTTTGAAGTAAAAATATAAAAATCTCAAAACGTATGACAGATAAAATGTAACTGATCGTAATAAATTTAATACATAATTAGGGTAGACTTCAATAATGATATCAAAATAGGGCAGTTCCACTAAAATAATAACTACAATTTTTAGAATGTTGGGACACCCTGTACATAAACAACATTATTTTTAGATTTTGATAAATAAAAGTAGCTACTATTCAAAAAAATTTCACGTTAATATCTCAAATAGTAAACAAGTTATGGGGCTTTTTCAGACCTGTGGATCACCCGGTATAGTTAAATACGTCTTAATAATTTTCTGCCTTCTCATAATTTGGAGCACGTCTGTGACACTGTAATTTTCGTCTTTGGAGTGGCCATCAGCCTTCAAATCTTTTATGAAATACTTAAATTGGTTTGGATTCTTCTACAAAACCTGTACCAAGTTCTAACTGATAGTTTTGTCATAAATTTATCGCTACTATTTAAATTTGAATCTACGAAATCTCACACAGTAATTCCATAAATCCAAACATATTTGCAGTTCTATCGTATGCTCATATCCTTCCCAAATTAGACTCTCTAATACAATTTAAAATGTATTGATCTTCATAATTTCTTTTCTGTCAAAATTCGCTTCACTTTCGCTGCTTTTATACGCACCTTGCCCTTTTTTTGGGGGGAGGGGGGGGGGGAGTTTCACGTTAAGTTCGCATGAGCAACTCTTTGATAACTCTTTGTCCTTATGTTCAATTTATTCGAATAATCTGTAAGTCTTACCATATTTCATTAACTGACTACTTAGTCTACTTATTGTACCTACTCTTCAAGATATTGTTGAGTGTGTTCATCTATTAAGTTCTGAAAGGAATTTCGGTAATTATAATACCGATAAAGGGCTCTAGTTGCGTCCAGCGTCGCAGACCATTTAGTTTCAGTTTCAGTTTTTTGGAAGCAAGTCTTCTTCTGTTTCTCCAGACTTTCTTAAGGTTTCTTTCAGAATATCCCAGTTGGCAGTAGAAGAGGAAAAAACACACATAGTTCATTTAAGGACATGAACAACTGCCTTGGCTGCAAATAACTTTCAGAAGCTCAAGAACCTACGAGATTCAAAGAATGAGCCAGACATGGTACAGCTTTGGATCGTGGTTTTTTATGCAATCTTATGGTGTCTAAAGCTAATTCCCCAAGTGTTTCCAAAATTTCAGTTTCTATGTCTGTTGCTTTACGTCCGACCTGGCTAATAAATTTTATGAAACGTTCAATTTTTGATCCGTTTAGCAGTACTTATGTTAAACTATAAGATAACTGGATTTTAGCGAAGTGTCCGGGGTAGAGCCTACGCTAATTCCGTAATACTTCTTTTTTTATTTTCCTTTTGGTGGGTTTAAAGCACCACAGATTAAACTTTCGACCTTGTGAAGAGTAAATCGAGATGATGAGTAGGAGTTTCCGGTCGAATTGTTACAACTTACTTGAGCCAGTCGGTCGGGAAGGCATCTTGTCGCATTTAATTAATTAGGATTAGGTGTAAGTATGTTTTGTCATTACGCTGAATTACAAGTTTATTATTGTGGAATTTCTGTTCCTCCTTCAGACCATGTCGCTTCCGCTCATTAGTAGATTGATTGTTTTTTTTTGTGCAGATTATTTTTAGTTGGTTAGAGAGTTGTGACGATTGAATAGGAATGGAGAGTAGGGGATGGTTCGTTCCGCGTAGAGGGAGAAGTTAACTTGAGAACGCGCAACGGTGAAGACGTTCCAGCGGCGCGGTAGATTATTGTCCATTGTTTAATCCAGTTGACAGTTGAAAATTACCGTAATAATTACTTTCACGTTAAGTGGATTTTCTACATAAACTTTTAAGAGTCTTCCTGAAAATTATAGTTTGTTGTGAACTATTTTTGTTTGTTTTGGTGAAACTCTGTAAACAATAATCGTGTTCTTTAGTGCTTTCTTCTGCTGTTACAGTTATTTCACCTTGTGCAGCTACCGATCAGTACCTGTATAGGAAAGCTAACATTTTCTGTAAAGGAAACTTCTAGCGATTAACAGGGTAATTTAGACATACCAAACAAACGGCTCAAACTGCTCACGGTCGTGAAAGAATATCAATTAAAATTCAGTAAAGCAAGTAACATTTTCGAACTGATATTTGATTGCAAACGCATAAGCTGCTTTGTTCATTGTTAAATAGAACCACACCCTATCCATTGGAGACGTATATGGATAAAGAAAACGTTATTGGGAAAAAAGCAAAAGGATCTCCGACTCCCAAACCAACACGAATTATCGATGTATTATCGATCTTTAACGCGGAATTTGTAAGCTATCATTCTGAACGCGATGGTATAAATATTTGCCTAAGGAATCAGCAAACATAATCATGACGCTTTGAATAGTGATACTGTGATGGAATGTTGCAGTCATATACTACATACCTGCGTAAAATATATTTGCATAATTTGTAAGATATTCAAGTTTGCTATAGTTTTTGTTGGTAATCTAACATAGAATAGGTTGAACCACGTACTTCCTTTTAAAGTGTTGACATGTTTATCTGTAGTGGGTTTTTCAAATTGCACACCGTTTAGTAATAGTTCACGCATCAAAGGCCAAATAGAGATCATAGTACGTAGGAGATATTAGGTAAAATTAAAGCCGTTAAGGATAGCTTGATCATATGCAACTAGTTCTGTCTTTGCCTAAAGACAATTGTTCCAGTGATCTGAAAGTTGTGAAAGCTCAAAAACATCTGGTTAGCTACGTTTAAAGATCATGAAACTTAACCTCTAACAGTACGTAATGTGAGCACTGGTGGCGTAGGCCAATTTAATACTTTTTTCATTTCAACTTATTGAACTGGATCTTTGAAATAATTGAAGATCAAAGGCCTTACCAATTTAAAGGGTAGAATCTAGTCTTGAAATTCAGATTCTTTGGTCTATGCAGTGGTAAAGAGCCATAATCTTGTTGCAAAGGGATAAAATTCGCTCCCCCCCAAAGTTCAGAATTAAAAAATAGTCAATTTTTATCTTTACTGCCTTTACTACAAAAACTGTTCACAGATTTTCTGTCAGAGCTAACTGTTTAGCCATAACAACTCACACACTGAGTTGGAATTGGAGAGACTCTTTACATGGCCGCCGGGAGTTGTCACGGAGTGGTTTCTCCACTGTGTTCAATACTAGGTTCAGATTAGGAATAATTTTGTCATAAAAAATCCAGTTATTAAATCCGGGTGTGAGTAGTATGCATATTCATTTAAAGTGTTTTTCTATTACAAGAAGTCCAGATAGAGAATCTAGTTAATGTTAACCGCTATCCCCGAAACGGATACTGCAAGTATTTGCCTGAAGCAATTTCTGGTTTGTTAATTAATTTTACATCACTTAACCCGATATCCAAAATTATCTTCAACGCCAGACCCGTATTCCTGAAGATTAATGCGAACCTGTTAGAATTTATTCTAGACATTCTCTTGTACGAATTTATTAAACACGGCGCTGTTTTAACACGTAAAGCGTGTTCCCGATTATCCTGAAAATCAGCCTTGAACCCGACAGTAAATGTCCAAGAGCCGCCCTCAATATATTCTCATCCAGCCAGATATACAGCCAGTTCCTATTAAATAAAAAGCTTCAGTAACCCACAAATGAAGAGTACATCATTTTCCTAAGAAAGGTCCGAGTTATAGTTATAGTTAGAAGTCTCTTAAAATCCTAAACCCCAAGAAGCCACCAACTTGTCTTATCATAAACGAAATCAAATTCGTTTCACTTTAAGAGAGGCCCAGTTGATATACTAATAAACCTCTAAGACATGACATGTTACGTTACGAGCCAAAATGGCAGTATAATCGGAAGTAACAGATAAGGAAGTGGCTGGTAGCTCAGTGGAATAAATGGTGTGGGCGTCTTATTAATTTTGCGATTAGGATAGCTCGTAATACATAAGACACAATAAGGGTAAGCATAAATTATATGGGCGCCAGTTTGTTTTGAATCTACAATATCGGGGTCGAAACACTTATATGGGAGTATTCCACAGCTAAGTTCAAAACAAACAAAAAACTTACTTACCTTACGTTGCACAAAACCCACACGAATCAGTAAAATAAGGCCTTAATCCGGCGTTTTCCGTAGATTACGTTAAATCTCAATGAAACTTTATATCTTAAAATAAAGTTATAACAAAAAAAATAGTAAATAATCTAATACAGAAAACTCTCATAAATTATTACGCCAAAATCTCTCATCAAACTCATACAAAAATTAATGAACGGTGTCACTGCAAGGTTGTGAAAATCAAAAATTTCCATAAAAAAAATAAACCACTCAGTAACTTGAACGTAATCAAAATATCTTATCTTTTAAATTTAGTACCACGTAAATAATAACACTGTGTAAAAGGAATGAAGCCACATATAATATTACACTCAGTAACGAAATAATATCCTCCAAATCATTAACACTATTCATATATTATGATAATAATAAAACAAAATAAACAATCAGAGTGTTGATACAGTTGTCAAATCACAAATAATTTACCTTACGTAAGGGAGTAAAGCTCAATCTTTCTTACGTAAAATTCTATTAGTTAAATCGTGATGACTCTTGCAAGGTTCAAATTCCCAAAATCATCTCTCTTAATTAGGTTTATTTTAATTAACACATTATCGGGATTATAATGACGTCGAAAACATAAATTATGATAATAATAAAACAAAATAAACAATCAGAGTGTTGATACAGTTGTCAAATCACAAATAATTTTCCTTGCGTAAGGGAGTAAAGCTCAATCTTTCTTACGTAAAATTCTATTAGTTAAATCGGGATGACTCTTGCAAGGCTCAAATTCCCAAAATCATCTCTCTTATAATTAGGTTCTTCCTAACGAAATACAACACAAAAAGATCCCCGGGATGATTGAATTCTCTTTTAAGACTCACAAGGTGATTTGGAAGACTTCCTCACAATAGATTCATGTAACCCCGGTAGAACGTAAGTTCAGTGCGTCCTAAGATTACACCACACGTTCAGCATTCAACCTCCTTCTACAACTTAACTCCAACAACTAACCGAAAAACAAAGTTCCACTTTCCCCACAAGATCACGTCATCTTTTAATCGTCACATAAAAATCTTTCATACTAAAATTACGTAGTGGACATTTCACTGGGAAAAACAAACTTGATACCTAGAATTGAGTCACGCACATATATTCTGTTTTTCATTCAGAAATGCTGTTACTCAGAAAATTTTTCTATACTCTCACAAACAACAATTTAATACATGAGCAAACTGGTAAACTTGAAAAAAAAATGTAGAGCTATATAACCGCAACTGAACCTTTAGTTATCAACCACGATAACACATCAAATTTATACCCATACATATTATGTTTCTTAAAAACTCTCTTCAACCATCACGAAATTTAATTCCTTTTAAAACTGCGATAACACACTTTAAAGTGAAAATTCCCGGTACAAAGTTTTAATTTAAAATTCTACATACGTATAACATTTTAAATATTCTAATATTCGAAAAAATCTACCTTGAATTTCATTCACAGTTAATACGTCGTAATTACTAATTGTAATGCTGTACATAGAACCATGTAGTTTATCTTAATTAAAACTTTCTAGTTAAGCTTATTCAGTAATTAGAAGTGAATAGTTTAACTCTGTATATTATCCGTAAATTTCTAGATATTGATTCCCCAGCGTGTCTCCGTTAAAACTCGTTAACACTTTTACGAGTGACCCTACACCTGTAAATTACCTTTGATCTTCTAGTAATATCGTAAACCCGCCGTCAACATATAGTTACGATAGCAAGGGTTCTGATTAAATTACACAAAAATATACATTTTGTTTTCCACTTAAAGTTACTTACCTACACGAGCTATAAAAAACGCAAGATTGGCAATATGTTTAAAGATAACGTGCATATTCTCATGTAGTATAAACCATTGCAAGGTTTTCTATAATACAGAAGCGTATTCAGTAGAATTTATACTTTTACAATAAGTTAACTTGATTAAAATTTTGGTATATCATTATTTAAGGTTCCTGTGGTCTAGTAATAATCTTTCCCTGAGCGGACAACCTGTAAGTCTCTCATTTGACGGATGTCTTTTTCTACTACCGATTGGTCTACAAGGCAACCAAGCTCCTGATTTTCCCGCTGAAGTAATGTATGTTGGCCAGTTTGGCGTGAATTTGTAGTTATAGTTATAAGAAGTGTAAAGAATACGAAATATAAGTATTAAACCTTTTATATTGTTTATTCGTCCGTGTGGTAACAAGTAGCTGAATTTCTATATTAATTAACCACCCCGTATGAGCAAAAACAAACATAAAAAACAAAGTAATAATCCAGCTAAAGTGGTCATTAGCCCCTTATAATAAAAAAAGTTAGATTGTAGCATTCGTAGCTATATTACATTGTCTGGGTTAGAAGTAAAATCCACCTATCTGCATTGTTTGCTGGATATCGTAGTTGTCGTAGCTAAAAGTCATACTATTGCAGTTTTATGAACTCACTGATTTGGTTAAGTTGTTTCCATAAGCAATAAATTTACGTTTGGCAGGAATTTTTAGGTGCTGGGGTCATTGACGCGCATTTTTTCAGACATGTAATTGGTTATGTATCAATGCTATCCTTAGATTTAACTCACACGGAAGCCTTTTCTGCGACAGCTTAGACGTTACGGATCGACGGCTGTACTTTTTTATTAAGCAACTCAGAGAGTGTCGTACTGACGTTGGGTCGAGACACAGTCACGAACTTGACGATGGCCCTGTCGACAAATCTGTCGCTAGCTGATGCGCAATACAACTCACATTGGCGACTGCTTGTCGTGTAACTATTTGAGAAATAGCGAACGTATATGGTGCGAAAACTTTCTTATCTAGGTCAGTTGCAACAATAATGGCAGGTTATTTCAATTCTTATTATATTACCATGCTCTTTCTCTTCACTTAAAAAGTAATTAGCGTACTAGTCTCTAATTTCATTCATTGATGAACCGACTCGAAATTCTCCATTAGTACTTAATCTTTGCAAGTCGGAACATATCAAGGTATCTTCAAATACATAACCGTCTTTTGCTCGTACAATATTGTGCGTGCTTTAACTTTAACTGACATATTCAGGGGTTTGTGAAATATACACCATTGGTTAGCAAGAATCTCAAAGGAACATTCAATATACCGACGCGCTTGAGAGAGTCTGTAATTGAAAACCATTTTATTATTTGTGAACTGTTTGCCTCCACATCTCCAATAGTCAGTCACAATCCACATTCACAAAATAAACGGAGGGAAATTGTATCTGAGGAAAACACGCTTATAGAAGCCTTGAAAGCTAGGATGACTACTCGGTCGGAAAGAGAACAGACAGAGCACACTGTAGACAGTGATATGCACTTTTAATGTCACTTAATGATGATTAAAAAATAGTCCCGAAAACTATAAATTAGATGCAACAACTGAAATCGTGAATGTGATAAAAAAGTACAACACGTCATTTCAACCCATTCTCTTGATGAACCTCGTCCTTCGGGCAGTAGTCGTCATTGAGAGTATCAAACTAGATTAATGAATAAGGGAATAGCTACCAACTACGTCAGACACAATCTGAAGAAATTGCTAGAGGTAGACCTATGTCAACTGCTTCTCAGGACAGTGAATGTCTCTCACCAACTAGTAGAGTCTCACAGAACTCTGTTTTTCAGATCTGTTTACTTTAATTTAAAATAAATGAATACAAGTTTTAATCATCTATTTGTGCTTACTTCAATCTCAGTCCTAGGCTCTCTTCAAGTGTTATACTTTTTCTCATGTTTGGGTCACTACTTTGTATAGAATCTTTTAGAATGCCCAACAAGAAATCAAAGGTCTCCTTGGACATCCAAAAATAGTTTTTTTTCCATTGTGATCTCTCAGTTGTTTAAATGATACATGAAACTGTACAGTTTTTCTGTTTTATATGATTGGATGAACCCTATGAGTCTTTTTCTTAATTTGTCGTTGCCTTTGACGTAGTAGCAGAAAAAGCAACGATTCTCTTTCAAAACCTATTGCCATCCATAGCTCAAATGAAAGAATGTGAAATGTGTGAAATGGATTGTTGTCTTGGTCGAGTAGTGCAAAAACACAATTTCGGTTTCCGCGACATGCGTCATTATGTCCCAGAAATGAGCGTGTGAATTGACTTGTTGTCGCTAAACTGTATCAGAAAAGACGCCCGGTGAGTTGGTTCATATGAGACGTTAACCACAACATAACATAACGTACTAGTCACGCCATTCCCTTCCGTGGTAGGCAAAATAATCCCTGCCTCTTATTTATTTTTCATTTGCCAAATTTCTCCATGATTTCCTATCCCTGAACACGCCCTTTTATTTTTAAGACTCCGTACCTTCCTTGCTTTTATCATACATTCTACTGCATTCAGCCAAGCTTTACGTCTAACTTTACCCACATATATCTACTTTATTAATCTTATGTTGCTCATTCTTTCGATGTCACCAAACCTGTACTACTTGTATACCTATCAATAATCGCCTTTTCTTCGCCACACTCCTTCATTATACTCTTATTCTTCATCTTATCCCTTCTTGTTTTACCTCGTATGCTCCTCAGGAATTTCATACCCAAGGCGTTTATTTGGCTTTCGTGCTTTTTTTTTGCTTACCCATGTGTCATTTCCATACAGTACTGACGGACAAACACGCTATTACAGATTGCTCGTTTCGCAGCCACGCGTATGCTTTCACTTTTTACTATCGTCTATACACTTCCTTCCAGCATTAACCCGTCGTCCAATCTCACCATCCATTGTATCATCTGTAGTGAACAACCACGGTGACATCACACAGCCTTGTCACATGTATACATATGCACATTTTTATGCTTAAACCACGCAATTATATTTCTACACACAGATGTTCACCAGGCATTCACCATTCTCATTGACTTAGTGGTCTTCGAACTTTCAGTGTGTTCTCTCTATATACCCACCCATCTATTCATATCTCCCAATATCACCATTCTTTCGTTTGGATTACATACGTTCAACACGTTCTCTACCTCATTCCTGAATTTCTGACACCCTTGGTCTCTTTCTCCATTTACCGGTGCATAGCATACAATGAAAAAATTTTACCCCAGGGGATGTCAATTCGTACTGTTCAACACATTTTTTCGCTCACGATCACTCCTACTCCTTTAGCGCCATGCATCTCAGTCTCAACTCCTGACCATAGTGCTAGGCTACCATCCACTATCTTCATAGCATTCTTTCCTTTGTGCATTGTCTCAGATATGTACAGAATATGAAGCTGCCTTTCATTCATTACATTCGCAATTTCAAATTTTTTACCATGCAGACCTCTAACATTCCACGTACCAACTTGCCATTCATTCCTTGCCTTGTCGTCAACAACGGGGATAACATGCGTAAACATGCATTTTATTTTAAAAGAATGTACAACAAATACGGTCAAACATTCTGTACCATACTTCAAAATGAACAAAAACCTTACATTGGCCTTATTTTGTTTGGTTTATCACACCTAAAAATATTTAGAGGAGTGAAGATTTCAACTTCTTACTTTACAATTTACATCAAACTGTCATGGTATTAAAGTTTCATAAGAAAATTACAGAAATAACACAGAATAAAGGTTTGAAATGTATGATTACATATATTGTAAAATAATCAAAAGGTGTTTAAACTTGAGAAAATTACAATGATTATCCTAAAAACGTACTAATTATCTTAATATACATTATTGGAAATTACCAGTGAGTAACAAATACGTACCTATGTCATTAACAATTTTCTAATGTTTCCCAAGTTTGCAATAACTAGGATTAAAATCATCAGGGAAAGTTTTATTATTTAAACCTTTTTTATTGAAACGTGCGTACGGTAAAAAAACATTTAAAACGTGTTAGAAAATCGTTTCGATTTCTTGTATTATGTAAGGGCATAGTAAGTTGATAAATAAGTAAAAATTAATCAAATTGCATTGTTGTACTTGTCTACAAATCGTACACTTTATAATTACAAAGCTTTCACTCAAAACAAAAAATAATAAGATTTGATCCAATTGTACACATTTGGAGGTTATTAAAACACGTTATATAAATGAAATATATACCTTAAGAACTATTTCACAAAATATCTTTACCTATAAACATAGATGTATTTATTTACTGCTTGAACGACCAAGAAGAATTCTTCATGCCCTATTTAATGATTTTTTGCAATCGTTAGTTATATAAAAGAATCTATGCGTAGTTTTAAGAAATTCTGATTTACTTAAACTACAATTTTTGATAATCTATATGTGGGGCCTATAATTTGAAGCAGAGTTGTTTGGTACATTAAACACTAAGCAAACGCTTATTAATATTAATTGCACTGTCATGAATCTTCTGAAGGAAAACAGTGGATATTTACTTAAACGTTAATTAAACTATATATATAAATATTACATGCTTCACGCAAGCAAGAACTGTAACACCTGCATACATCGATAGTGGGAAATGCATTAGAAAACTAACTTACCCTTATAAAACAAACAATTTATTGTTAACGTAGAAGCCTACATTTTGCAGCAATTAATTTATATAATGAGAGTTACACATGCGCTTCTTGTACCAACATTTAAGATTGAAATTTATAATTTATACACGATATTAAACTAATCCTAATTTCCTTTTTTTATACTAATATTAATGATATAATGGTCATTTGTATACGGATAAGATGCGTTGACCTAAAGTTCATCTTGAAGGCTTTTGATTTTAATAAGTACATTCACTTTTAGAATTGTGAAATCTACTAAAAATATGTAATTAGGATAATCGTTCATATCCAGATCTATTTGTATATAAAATATATATCATTGTCTTGTACCATTTCGTATAAAAACAAAAAACAATCCGAAGGTTACAACACACATCATGTTTTTTAACATTAGAACCGCCACACAATGGTTATACCTAGAACCGCCGGTACCGGTCTAATTGACCAACATAAGAATAGGTTTTAAAATGAATTTAGAATTTTAATATAAACTGACTAAAAACTCACATTTTAACTTAAAATTAGAAAAACTATTCTACAGCTTTAGTGATGAACATACATAAGTAAAGAAGTACTTCCCGTTTGATTACATACACTTTTTGCGATAAGTCTGTTTCGAGGTCTGTTTATAGCTACTCTTTCCACATACATATTTTTGACATCCGGGGTTTTGTTTTCGCATTTATTTGTTTGACATGTTCGTCGTTTTCCTTTTTAAGTAGTTCTGCTGCTACTTCTTTTGTCCCACTTCAGTTTGCCTTAAAGTTTTGTATCCATTTGGCAATTCTTCGGCTAGTTCGAATAAAAAATCTCTTTTATCTTTTTTTCACTTATCTCCTTGTACAGGACGTATGCATTTACTGCTGCCTAGTCCAGTGTATTATAAAATACATGCAGTGGCCATCGACGAGATCCAGCTTTTACAGAATACTTGCGAGCCGTTTAGTGGATAACATTTTCTTCGGATTGGGCTCAATACATACCAATGTATGGACAGTACTAAGAATAAGAACAATTTTATTTGCTTTTGCTTGATATACTCGAAGAACGCTCTTTTCATCTTCACTTTTCAGTACTACAGTTTCTTGTAGTTGACCTTTGACATTTTTGATGACATCTGAAATTTCTCTTCGTATTCTGTTCATGGCACCTACAATTGTTGTGTTTAGATCAGATAGTTTTTCTGTTTCTGTGTTATAAGTGTTTTGTAACTCTGATTTCATATTGGTTGAGTTGATCGACCTATTTCCACAGTTTTTGCTTTTTGAGCGCGACGTTTCGGAAGCGGACTCTGCTTCCGTCATTAGGATTAGTCCTGAGAAGGACTGTTTTCGCACTCGAGTGGAATTCATGTGTTATGATTTTTTTCTACTCTCAGATTCGAACTTGCCACCTTTCACTTACAAGTCTGACACCTTTACCGCTGAGCCCCTGAGTAATCCAAACTTTCTCGTGGTTGCGCAGTAGTATATTGCGCCTGTTGCGGTGTAACTTATTACGCAGGTGTATTGCGCTTAAGCTCTTCGCGCATTATTGGAATCCATTTCCACACTAGCTTGGATTATTGGATTTTCTGCTAGTGCTTTTTTGAGTTTCCGGCGAGTTGTATTCTCGCCCTTTGCCACTATGTGTATGTTATCCCATTGGATGCGGTGGTCTTCGTTCCAGACATGTTCGCCGATTCTTGATTTTTCTGTTTCGCCATTGCGGATGTTGTTCTTATGTTCCTGTGTTCTCACTTTGAGTGGTCTACTGCTCTCTCCTTTGTATGCTCTGCCGCATTCGCATGGTACATGTGTATCTGTTGATTTGAGAACCTGTCGGTAGTAACATTTCTTCCTGTCTTTTACGTATGGTGCTAAGTCGTAGAATTGTTTTCCGAAAGTGGCTGATTGCTTGGTCTTGCTTCGTATTTTCCCAAACAAGGAAAACATTCACAAGATATTTTGTTTTAGTATCAGCAGCAAGCCAAAATGTGATACCAAATTTGTCTGGCTTACTAGTCGTATATTACGTGAAATTACATCTAGCTTTTTGAAAAATCTGGAACACTGGAACTGGGCAGTACCTGTAACAAACAAAATACACCCACGTACCACACAAAATTAAAAAAACACCGAATGCGTTTCGATAGCTACGCTATCATCATTAGCGATCGACCGCTGATGGTGATAGCGTAGCTATCGAAACGCGTTCGGTATTTTTTAATTTTGTGTGATACGTGGGTGTATTTTGTTTGTTGCATCTAGCTATGGTTGGGAAAAGCTGTTTGTCCATTGCAATATTTTCTCCTGGCACGTAGGAGATTTTCCAATTTTAAATAAGTTTGTTCCACACATAGTAAACAAGCATAAGTTTGTCGCGTTCCAGCCGATTCTTTCGTGTAGACTTTATATCGAATCTAAGGAAACGCGCGATTTCTGTAAATTTGTTTCTAGATATTGTTTCTTTGAAGAAAGAAGGACCCTACTTATTAGATCATAGAATATCCACTTCTAAGTTTTTAGCATCGTATACACCACGCGGATCAAGAGTAACTATGAAGGCATCCAATTCCTCGAAGGACAACGTATGGTCTTCACTTCCTAATTGCCTTTTTGCTTTAATTTCAGTGCATTTTTTATAAATTATATATCTAAAAACAACCTCCAAAGCTACTTATTTGTCTAACTTTCGTTTTCTGTTTAGCATAAAACGTCGGACCAGGATTTTCTCGAAGAATATTCCTCTAGGCGATTCGCCCTGCGGAAGGCTTACTACTAGCAATCATTGTTCAAACCGGCCCATCGTTCGACGTATCTAAATCCATCGAAAATCCCCGTTTTACTTTTTCAGTTTTTGAAGTTATCTGATCCTTTTTCTTTATCAATGTTGTTAGTAGTCATCACTGTCACTTTATTTTTGATATTTTTAGAATTATTGTCACTATTTGAATTACTATTCGAGGCACTACTGACTAATCTAAAATAAATACTATCTTCCTCGCAATCCGAAGTAGGTGGCGATTCAGATTCATTCCCAGATTGATCGTCTGGCAGAGTTTCTAAATAATCTAAAGCCTACTGACGCTTAAGTCCTTTGCTTGACCAATCCATCACAAACCGCGAATATCAACAATAACTAAAATGCACAGCTACGTTTGCCCTTATATAGATAGGCTGCACCTACATAATGAAACCTGCAATACGTTCGTTTGTGCATGCATACCGTACCTAGCAAATAACTTTCAATTATCGTTGCAAGATGAAATTGTGGAGCAAGTGGACGAGCTGGTAGATCTTGGTAGAATGTTTACTGCAAATGGTACAATTGAGAGCGAGATTGGACGAAGGGTCAATGCTGGAAGGAAAGTGATTGGAAGTATGTGGACGATAATGAGAAATGAAAGCATGAACCTAGCTGCGAAACGAGCAATCTATAATGGCGTATTCGTCCCGTCAGTACTGTATGGAAGTGAGACATGGGTATGTCAAAAAAAGTACGAAAGAAAAATAAATGACGTGGGTATGAGATTCCTGAGAAGCGCATGTGGTAAAACGAGAAGGGAAAAGATAAAAAAAATGAATGCATAATGAGGGAGTGTGGTGAGTACATTACGTTGGTTTGGTCACATTGAGACAACGAACAATGCAAGTTTAACGAAACAAATATATGTGGGTGGGGTTAGGGGAAAGGCCGGGCCCGGTAGGCTGCGTAAAACTTGGCTGAATGTAATAGAATCTATGATAAAGGAAAGAAAGATAAGGAGTTTTAAAAACAAAAGGGCATGTCAGAGACTATGTATGAATCTTGCGGAAGCTAGGTAGGTATGCGGAGATAGCAAAGCATGGAGAAAGATTGTGAATGGAAAATAAATAAGAGGCAGGGATTGTTTTGCCTACCCGCAAGGAAAGAATAACTAAAGATTTATTAACACAAAGCACATAAAGCCTGCAGCGGTCTCATTGACTAGTTCGGCGGTTTAACGTAACAATCGTGAAAAAAGTTTTAAAATGCATGAAATTGAAAATATGTCTGTTAATGTAAAGTTTGGATTATTTTATGAAAATTCTAAGAGCAACAACAGGAAATTTTTAAATATTAGGAGGTTAGAAGACTTCAAAAGTTAAAACGGTCAAAATGACCGATGCAATGGTTCTAGTGTTAATGTGTAATTTAAATTTAACGTTTAGTGGAAATTTTTATTCCTAATTATTATACAGTGTGTCAATTTAAAACTTACAATAGACTATATCTCATGAATAAATGCTGATGTCAAAAATTCTCTAAACCGTTTCTAGAGTAGAAAGGGGAACCAAAATGACATAGAAACAACTCACCCAAATCAACACCCTACGCCCCACGTACCCTAACTAAAAAATTTAAATAGCGAACCCTACTTGTAATACATCATTGGAAAGCCTGTAAAATGCTATCCAGTGGTGTAAATAAAATTATACAGTGTGTATTAATATTAACCCAATTAAATCATCATCGAACCTTTAATTGTACATGAACTGGAGAACCAAAGGGACGATTAAGGAATCTAGCTCTAGACGAAGATTTGCCTCCTCACTATACAGTTGCAGTTAGGCACTGGTTGGATACTAATTATCCGAACAAATGGATTGGAAGGAGAGGTCCTATTGAATGGCCACCGAGGTCACCAGATTTTCCGCCACCAGATTTTTTCTTTGGGATTACCTCAAGCCAGTTGTTTACAAAACCCAACCTGCGTCACTTCAGGAGTTATTACCAGAACAACATTTACCAAAGTTCGTGAAGAATTTGAAAACAGGCTGTATTATTGTTTACAAAACAACGGAACCCACTTTGAACATTTACTTCATTAATTAATATTTTTACCAAATTTGTAGTTCAATAAAACCTTTTAGTGAATATTGATTTACTGTTTTGAAATAAAATATTATAGTGTTATTTCTGAAAAGAGATTTGTGTTCATTTATAAAAATGACTGTAATAATATGATACACCCTGTATAATTTTTATTTATACCACTAAATAGCATTTTACAGGCTTTCCACTGATGTATAACAAGTAGGGGTTCGATATTTAAATTTTTTAGTTGGGGTAGGGAGTTGATTGGGGTGAGTTGCCTCCTATGTCCTTTTGGTTCCCCTTTCTACCCTACAAACGGTTTAGAGAATTTTTGATATCATCATTTATTCATGAGATATAGTCTATTGTAAGATTTTAAATTGACACAGTGTATAATAAGCTACTAGTGAATTTTTTTGCCTGTGTGTGTGGTATTGTGTAATTGAAATCTATCGTATTACGTGTTTGTTCTTTATGTTACGTATTTTGCCTTTTTTTTTATGATTGTGGACCTGAACAGGCTAAATAAGGCCTATCGTGCTAAAGCACTCAGGAACACTTAGGAGGATGGATAGAGGGATAATGAATTGCCAATAGATGCCTATGAACAGCTACCTTAAATTTTTCATATCATAAGTGAGAGGAAAACAGGAACTAGGGAGATCATTCCAGAGTTTAGAAGCCGTGTAGAAAAATGTGGATTGCGCCCGTTTGGTACGACAAGTGGAGATTTGTACTGCATACTGATGATGTGATTGAGCGAACCGAGTGTTTTTCGCAAAGATAGCCGGAGATGGTATCAAAGAATGTAATTCACCAGCACAATAGCCGTTGTAATAACGATAATACAAAGAAAGAACTGAAACCATCCTTCTATGCTCAAGGGACTGTATGTGAGAAGTTAAAGATGGGTCATTTATAAGCCTAATCGCTCTCTTTTGAATACGATCAACGATATCGAGAGCGTATTGGGGAGCACTAACCAAAGGTGAGAATTATATTCCAGATGAGGCCGAATTTGGGCCTTATACAGCAAAAGGAGTTGTCGAGAGGTAAAGTACTGCTTAGATCTGTACAAAAGCCTATTTTACGAGCAGCCGTTTTGGTAGCTGACAGAAGATGGTCAACCCATGAGAGATTTGAAAATACAGTCATACCCAACAGAGTAATAGAGTCTGAAAACTTAAGAACTGAGCCATTCATACTTACAACAGGAAATGATCGATCTTTTTGGCGGACATAAGGCAACACTGAGTTTTGTTAGCATTAAATTTAACTAGATTATTGCTTCCCATTCGAGAATACGGTGAATGTCTTTGTTGATTGAATTTGCCATTTCAGCTTTAATTTCTTGATTTGACATAGAAGGTGGATTAACACTATGAGTAGACTGAGATGAACTACAGTGAAGAGTGCTATCGTCAGCAGAGCAATGGATGGGGTTAGTTGTTGAAGAAATAAGGTCGTTTATGTACAGCAGAAAAGTGTAGGCGCTATAACGGATCCCTGTGGTACGCCCGCGTTAATGCTAACTTCTTTTGAAAAAAGCCATCAATTACGACACGTATTCGTCTTTCATCAAGGAAACTAGAAACCCAGTTGATGAGCGCATCATTTAATCCAAACGAGGTGAGTTTGGCAAGTAAACACTTTTGCCAAACGTGGTCAAATGCCTTTGAGATATCTAAAGCGACTACAACTGTTTCACCGGACTGCTCTACTGTATTGTTCCAAACTTGGGTCACATATGAAAGAAGATCTCCTGTTGAACGACTTTGCCTAAACCCATATTGATGGTCACTAAGGAGTTTGTTAGTTTCAAGAAACGTGAGCAGTTGCTGATTGATGGCTTTTTCCATGATTTTAGACAAAATGGAAGTGATGGCAATTGGTCTGTAATTTGAGGATCGGTCTTATCACCTTTTTGGGAATAGGTTGAACATTTGCTAACTTCCATGATGAAGGGAATTCCCCAGAAGATATAGAGATCGTATAGAGCTTAGATAGGACTGGTACTAGTTCGGGGGAACATTTCTTTAAGACAATAGCTGGGATACCGTCTGGGCCAGTCGCCTTATTGAGATCAAGCCTACTGATGATCGATTCCAAGAGCTTGTACCGAAAATGAATTGGTTTCATAACGTATGAAGAAGAGTTGACTAGGGCACATCTTTTCCAGAATCATTGAGACACGAGTTTGATGCAAACAAATCCACAAAAACGTTGGCTTTGTCTACAGAATCAGCAACTACCGATCCGTCAATAGATGTCAGGGAAATGAAGATGTTCGAAAGTTTTTACTAATGGCTTTTGCTAAAGACCAAAATTTACGACTGCCTAAAGGAGATGTAGCTAGTTCATTGCATTTTCGTTGTTCGAACAACTTTTTAGTTTTAGTGATGACACTTTTGCAGATATTTCTAGCACCAACGTATTCTACATGACTGTCAACCGATTTATTAGATTTCCATTTAATGTAACATTTATTTTTTAAAGATATTGCATCAGAACAAGCCTTATTGAACCAGGGTTGGGAACGTGAATGACCTACACGGTACTGTTTTTTCGGAATGTATAACTCCATTCCCATGAGGATGACTTCAGATACTGAAAGAGCGATGTCCGAAGAAGAGGACGACTTAAAACAATATTCACGCCATGGAAAGAAATCCCGTAAATCACTCCATCGAGCTGACTTAAAACACCACAAGGTTCTATCGGTTTTGCGAACAACAGTGGAATTAGGTGCAGTAGAAATGATTTTTATTAGACAATGGTCGGAAAGACCTAAAGGCGAAAGAACGGAAGTTTTATAAACAAGAGGGTTTGATGTAAGAAAGAGATCTAGAAGATGTGGAGTATGGTTAGGGTTATCAGGGATTCTTGTGGGTTCAGAAATCATTTGTGTGAGATCACATGAAATAGCAAATGTTTCTGCACTATGACCAGCGGGATTTGTAGTAGATGAAAATTGAAGCCAATTAGAGTTATGAACATTGAAATCGCCTACAAATGAGATATCGCAAGATGGAAACTGAGACAGGAGATAGTCAACTTTCGTACTAAGGTAATCGAAGAAGTCTTGAAAGTTGCTGTCATTAGGAGACCTATAAATGCAACAGTAGAATTTCACAAAATTAGGACCAGAATGTTTAAACCAAATCACGTCAAAATTTTTATTTTCTAAGGAAGAAACCCTCTTGCAAGCAATTCTGTCCTTGATGTAGGCACATACGCCTCCTTTATATCGAAAGTTAGAGTGAAGATGGTATTGAGGAAATTGCAAGTGGGGTGACTCGGAGCTTTCGAGGAGACTTGTGTTTCAGATAGAAACAATATATCAGGTTGTAATTGTTCAAGATGTTGGTGAATAGCATTAAGATTAGACCTGATACCGCGGATGTTGCAGTAGTGAATCAGAAACTTGATACTTTCGATGACCGAGGTCGCTTGGGCCCTGCCCTCCCGGACATCCGAGTGGAGCAGGATTTTACGTCCGGAATTTATAACCCTAGAAACCACAGCCATCTTATTTTTTAATTTGGGACTTTTAATCCGATAGGAAGACAGTGAGGGCGAGAAGGAAGAATAAGGATGAGAATAGATTGAGGATGATGGAAAAGGTAACCGGCAGCCCTTACCGAGCTCAGAAAATCGGAGACCCAATATTAAGGAGCCCATGGTAAGGGTGGTGGTACCTCCCGGCTGGCATGGAGTATACATGCCTACCACCTTATAGCTCTAATATAATTGATCTTTTGGTATTACAAATACGAAAATTTGGAATATTGAATCTGAGGCAGAGGTTTGGAACAATTATTTTTACCATAACATACGAACAAGTTTCCTGATGCATGAATTATAAAAACAAATGATTATTTTTGTATAATAGTGCACTGTATACCTAACTTTCATTCATCTGTGAATAACAGGTGCTTGAAATAAATGCAACCTTTTAAAATAACTCTATAGAACGTACAAAGTAATTAAATTTTATATTTACAAACGAAAAATTGTATCTCATTTGATGAGAGTAGCGACGAGTATTTTCTATACACAAATACGGACGTAGGATTAAATACAAAAAGGAACTAACATTGTTCTTGATTTCCCCTATGTATTGCAGTGCATGAAATTTTATCATTTCTACTTCCAAATACAAACGCTATTGCTGTAATTCGAACTAGCTTATGTTGTAATGAATGCTCAGTTATGCATTATTTTAACGATAAGGTTACCAATACTACTTTTACGATTAGGCTAGTTGTGATTCTCAACAAGGTGAGGTGCGAAAGCTTCTTTTGTTTTAAATGTATTTCCATATTTATCACGGCATTTCAAGCGAAAACGAATACTGTGGAGGTTACAACTATTGACTTCAAAGTGCACTTATCGATGCGCTTTTGCATGCAACTGTAAGGATATTTAAACGGGAACGGATTAGCTACACATATCTATATGTATATATATATATATATATATATATATATATATATATATATATATATGTAGCAAAAATGTTTTGTACAAATTTTGCTTGAATTCAAGCACGCTATAACATAAAAATATTTTCGCACATACAGAGTGTTTCATAACAGCGGTGCATAATCTATATTTCTTATTTTAAATGGAATGGTATAGGTTTTACAGCAGATTTCGTTTCTTCTCTGAAAAACAACCATTTTTTATTAAACATGTCGTATAGCTAAAGTTAACTGTTCTTGAAATATTTGTGCTTTTAGATAAAAAAATTATCATTTTTCGTCGTAGTTCAAAAATTTATTTTGAGCTTACTACCAATCTATGAATTTGTAACTCCGCATGTAATTAGTGTAGACATTGATCTTTTAAGAAATATTATAACTTATTTGAAATACAACACCATGTATATTATTACATTATTCGAAAGAAAGACCATTTTTTGTAATCAGCAAATTATGTCTATGTGCGACGGTTTTTGAAATATTTACAATTTTAAGATTTTTGTTTTAATTCTTCATGGTATAATCAATGTGCACCCTGTATTATATTAGGTATATTGACCAAAAAACGATCATAACAGTTGCCACACTTAAATAAATGGTAAAATGTATTGACTTTTGTATTACGTATGTGAGTAAGAATGCACTTTTATAAAAAAACTTTTAATGGAATTAAAAATAATACTACGTAAGAAGAATTTTTTTAAAAAGCACGCTTTGTTTACGCGTAGAAGGTGCACCAAAAAGTGATCAAAATCTTTACGACTAAAAATAAAAGCGTGGGGCGCTCATCTAAATTCATTTCTCTCCGTCACATGTTAATAATATGACTTAAAAATTTTATGCGCTATAAACTCTCATGAAACGAGTTCTTTCTATATTGCATACTTTAGGTCAAATAATTTTAATTTAAATTAGTAAATTTCGGTGTGACTGATAAGTTATAATATTTTGATCGTCAATGAATTTTATTAGCATAGTGGATGGTTTTCGGTCTTGTTGCATGCCTTTGATACTGTGATAACCATTTAAACTTATATAGGATTTCATAAAAAATCCATCGAATTTTTTCAGTTTTATTTGTCGTTTACATACCAAAAGCTTCAATTATGTAACAGTACCTTTTCAATTCTCGGGGAATTCACCTAAAGGTGACTCTATTACAATGTTGCTGAAGAGGACTGCAATATTTCATTGGAACAAAATGAATGAAGACCTTTTGAATACTTTCTGTTTAGCACGCACAGAAACACTAAACACTATAAATCCCACTAAATCTTGTGCTATTGTGTTTGGTTCTCATTCTAAGGTAGAGAATGTGTTCAAAATAATTATTAATGATTTTTTTCTGTCCCAATTCCACCTTAAGTTAGAAATTAGGGCGTTTATGTAGATAATGAGTTAAGATTCCAGTAACACATACCAAAATGATTGCAAAAGGTTTATTGTGTATTAATAGGCATTCCGTAACAAAAAAAGTTAATATTTTATTATGTGAATCTTTGATTCTCTCACACTTGCATATTCTCATCGTGCAGTGTAAACGCGTTACCCCTTTTTTATATTCACTATTCAACACTACCTCCTTCGTTTTCCTTTAAATCCATACCCTCACAGATTGATTTAATCTCCTCACCATTGTTTGCTCCATCGTATTTTCGCTTAGTAAAACTGTACCATTGGCATACACCAGAACTGATACATTCATCATTAAAACATTTGCATCACTAAATGCTTGTCTAACACGTTTATTCACGAATATATTAAACTGCCACGGTGACTTCGCGCAGCCTTGTCTAACTCTTTGCTCTATTTTAAAGTATTTCCACGTACCCCCTCTCACCCTGACTCATATCTGCTACCGTCATACACGGCTCTTATTCCATTTACTAGACATTTACTCACTGAAAATGTCCTAAAGCTTCTTCCTATTCTCTCAGACATACACCTTCTCTAAGTCTACAAACGCACAGTTCAGCTTTTTCTTCACATTTAAACACCTTTTAATCATCTGAAAGCACTCCTCTGATCGCATGAACCTTTTAACATACAAAATCTTACTCTTTGTGTGAAGTGAAACGTATTTTTTTACCAAAAAAAAAAGTCATTTTTTTAATAAATAATGCACTTGCCCACCATGAATAAATGGAATGGAAAATAAACTGAAATTCACAAGAATGTATCGGGAATTTTTGTAGAAATTCCCGGACATTTTCTAGGGAAAATGTCCCGGGAATTTCCCGAACACTCCGTTCCCGGAAATTTACCCGTCAGTAAATTATTGAAAATTCTTTCAACCACATACTTTTATTCTGAAAATGTGATTATTATACCTTTTTGTGTACCCTAGTTCGTTTGCGATGTGGTATAATTAGCCAAGATGTACTGGGTGTTTCAAAAAACGTTCCGATAATTTCTAGGGTACATAGAATATTAAAAAATAACGTTAGTTTGATTAATAAACAGGTGTCCGAAAATGCCTCCTTAAGAAGATACGGCCCTGTAAAGGTGACCCAAAATCTGAAACGGTTTAAGATACCTAAATGAAATTTAGATCACAAATAGCTTTGATTAGGTCATAAAAGATAGTGCTGACAAATTTTTAATATTTTGTACAGGAGTGTCGCTAAAGGGGGGATGCCACTTATTTTGACCCCAAACTTTTGTTATGGGGATATTTTTAATTTTCTGGACAAGAATACTATTTTTTAAACAATTTTCCACAAAAAAGGTACTCTTGCTGAAAGTCAAAAAAGTTATTTGAGGTTTTAACATGTTTTACCTAAAATATGAAAATAAAAGAAATATTGAGTTAAATTTGATTTACTTGAATTAAGTAGGCTTAGACTGCAGACTCGCGATTTTCTTTGTTTGACAGATTCATTTGACACATTGTTGTTAATAGTTTTGGTTTGTTTAACAAGTAATAACGCTTTTAAAAACTTTGAAAATGAATGTGTACTAATAGTGACTATACCGTTATGTTGTTAACATTAGGGTTTAGTGAGGCGGTGCCTTGAGACTGGAACCTTTAAACCAAAAAAGGTAAATTCTGTTAAACCACGAGTGACAAGAATTCCTCAAGCAGAAGAAAATATTTTAAATCTAGATGTTGCAGATCCTACGATAAGTGTAAGAAATGTGGCAAGAGCAAGTAACGCAAGTGTTTCTAGTGTACAATAAAAGAACAATTATTGCTTTTGATTTTGATGTTTCACTACAGGCAAGTAAAAGAATTATTGCCTGGTGATCTTTTTTTGAGAAGAGACTTTTGCGAGTTATTACAGGAAAGAATGAGACAGAACCCCGATTTTTTGCCAAATATTCTTTTCACCGATGAATCAACTTTTACGAGACTAGGTATGTTTAATAGTTATAACTGTCACTTCTGGGCAGAGGAAAATCCAAAGATTAAAGGTGCAATGCATTATCAACGTAATTTTAAGTTGGATGCATGGGTTGCTTCAATAGACAACCGCCTCGTTGCATACCATATTTTTTATAGAAATTTAAATGGTGATGATTACTATGAATTTTTGGATAATCGTCTATTTCCACTATTAGAAGATTTGCCTCTTGATCTACGAAGAAATATGGTTTTTATGCATGATGGTGCCCCACCTCTACTGTTCTACATTTCAGTAGACAAGCTAGAAGATTGCCCAACGAACACTTTCCAAATCGTTGGATTGGTCGAGGCGCTAATGCTCCTATCCACTGGCCACCAAGGTCCCCTGACCTAAATCCCTTGGATTTCGATGTGTTGTAACAACCCATTTTGAGTTGTATTAAAATATACCGTAATTTATGTCTTCGTTCATTTAGTTGTAAATATAAGAAAAATTTTAATGATTTATAATTATGTGGCAGGCAACTTAATTTGCATTTTGGTGTAACTTAAGTGCATATCTTTTTAGGGGTTCATGCTTCTATATCGTTGACTTAATTCTTTGCCCCAATATTTTCGCGCAACGCGTCATCATCATCTGACTTCCTAAGTATCCATTTTTTCCTCACTTCTTGTGGTACGCTGTGAGATGCAGAAAGTTTTTTTAGGTTTCCACCTAAATTTTGTGAAAGTGCCATTGATTTGTTGGTAAGATATATTTTAACGCATTATACTAAAAATTTTGCCCTTTTCAGGCACTTACTTTCTTTTTCTTTACTTTGATTTACACTTTTATTACTTTTACTTTTCTACTTTAATTACATTTTAAGTACGCATTTAATTTTACTGTTGCGCACGCTTTCATTTTATGGTTCCAATTTTCCTTTTGAAAATTTCAAGAAAATGCAATAAACGGATTATTCAATCTCATGAAGATAAATTTATAAGAAGGAAAATTCCATGGTTGGGTGTGGTTTACAACGTAAAGCATTATTTCAAGACATTGCGCAATATTGGTGCAAAGATGACATCACTTTGGTTGACATTTCCGTAATCGTTTAGATACCAGAGGTTATTAAAAACTTTGTGTACAAAATTTTACGAACAGGTATTTATTTTTATAACAATTAATTAGTAATTTAAGGCTATAACTAGTTTTAAGATATATTTTATTTAACCCTATCGTTTTAACTGTTAATAAACATAGTCTGTATATTTTTTTATTTTTTTACATTTTGATAAAATTTTTATTGTAAACCTCGGTTTAGTTATTCCGAGCATTATTAAAAAATAACTTGGCGTCCGAGATGATTTTATTAATGTTACATTGCATTTTTATTATTTATGTTAAGCGAAAATAACACAGCAGAAATTGTGGTAATTAAGCAAATCAAAAGAATGAGCCACCCTACGTTAATCTACCGATTGAGTCAAAGGCATTATTTTTAGTGAATGGTTCGTATCTCCAGTTAGTTTAACGATTTGTTTTGGAGAACTTTTACACTTATTTCTTTATTATATTATTAAAACACTTTTTATACCGTATACCATAATACCACTTATTACAGTGTGGAGTTTAGAACTTCAAGCGATAGTTGAAAATAATTTAAGAATGTTAATTCAAGAACCACGGCCACTCCAAAGGATTATGTTTTCACTAGAAAAACGTTTACGATTATGTATTCCTGAAAATGGTAGGCATTTAGAACATAGAAAGTAAAAGTCCGTACCTACTGTTTGTTTTGTGTTATTCGTTGTTTTTTTTTATTGTTTCCTTTGTCTGTTCTCTGTTAAAGTCATACATTTAAAACCTCTTTTAAGTTCTAAATAATTTACAATATTTTTACCTCATAGTTAGTTGTTTCTGAAACAATCATTATTCGCTGAGGTAGTTCGTTCTCGCGCATGAAAATGATTAATTGTTTCATTTTAAAATAATTTATTAATTTGGCCAGCATTACTTGCTAAAACCTCAAATAACTCCAAAACCTGTAATTTTTTTGACTTTCAACGAGAATATCTTTTTGTGGCAAATTGTTTAAAAAATACTATTCTTGCCCATAAAATTAAAAATATCCCCATTAAAAAAAGTTTGGGGACAAAATAAATGACACACCCCTTTAGCGACGCTCCTGTACAAAATATTGAAGGATTTTTGGGGCCACTTTGACAGGGCCGTATCTTCTTAAGGAGGCATTTTCGGATACGTGTTTATGAAACAAACTCACATTATTGTTTCATATTCTATTTACCCTAGAAATTAGCGGAACGTTTTTTGAAACACCCTGTATGTAAAATTGGTCAATTATTTGCTTTATTTACGTCCTAACGTTTATTCTATGATTTATCACATGGCGTATTTAATTTGATAAAGTGATAGTATGGTTAAAAAATAGTGTAATTGGCCTTTTGATTCATTATTATATTTCATGGAACATGTGTATACTGTATGGTAACATAAATAGTTTCTGTATTTTAGATATAACCGATTAACATTAGACAAAAATGAATTTTTTTTACAAAAATATTATTATGACTTTTTACTCTCATGGAAAAATTTGCAATATAGTAATGAGAGAGTGTATGTTAGTAACAGCGACAACCGTAATTTTAATTGCTATCGTATAAGGTAAAACATCGCACAAGTAACGCATATAAAATAGTGAAATTCTAACCATAATTTTAATGCGTAAAAGATGTGCTTATTAACGCCTTAAGCTTCAAAAATTTGACCATAACGAATTATTTAAATTTACTGTAGATAATTGAGGAGCTGATGTAAGTGCAAATAATAACAAATAAACATCTTGTAACACTCATGCCCAAGGTTTTAAATTAATACTAACAATATACGTTTTGTGCAATTATTTTAAATTTAAACACACAGCTAATCAAAAACTCGTTAAGCTTTTTTTGCTAACTTTTAATTAATTATGATTTAATAATAATAGAATATTTAATTTAATGAATAATTGCATTCGAGGATTTCCTTTTTAGTACTTTCATATTCTTACATACTAAAACCAATCCTGTGGATAATCTTAGCTATCCACGAACATACTGATCTTTCATTTAGAAAAAAATGGCATAAATCTTTTTTTAACAATTTGAGATTTTATGTTCTCTGTAACCATATGCTTGAGATTGTATCAATAAGCAGTATATTGTAATTAAAACTGTCAAATTTGAATAATCTTTGTGAAAGGATCAACTTGTTACATGAGAATCTACGATTAATAGGAAACCTAATTTAAGAATAGACACGGCCACTTCTATTTTGTTTGGTTTTCATTGTGTGCTTTGATTTTTA
Source organism: Vesta saturnalis (assembly GCA_036346205.1). Classification (NCBI taxonomy): domain Eukaryota; kingdom Metazoa; phylum Arthropoda; class Insecta; order Coleoptera; family Lampyridae; genus Vesta; species Vesta saturnalis. The sequence continues at coordinate 1,668,080 of JARFJB010000513.1, forward strand.
ATTATTGAATAAATATGTTATGTCACTTCATTACTCTGTATTTTGAGTAATCTCATCAATAAATTTACACTGTCTTGTATTGCCCCTATTATCTGATTTATCTCTACTAGGTGATCTACGTTTCGGTGCTACTTATGTAAGTATTGCGCCCTTCTGGTTTGGTAACCCAACGCGGTTTTACTTTGCCTCGGCTTTGCTCAATCGGGTTTATTTTATAAACGTGTGGTTCGTGATAAGTACAGGATGGGCTTAACACTGTCACCTTAAATAAAAATTGTAAAGCATTTTTAACACGTATATTATCAAATATTTACAATAAAATAAAATCAAACAAAGGTAATTAACAAAAGGTGTATCGGAGAATCTCTTGGTCCGTGTCCTGGGGGTCACTGGGTACGAAGTCGCTTCGGAACACAAGATAGTATTTTACATCTATTCCTTACCTAAGAAATACAAATTTAAGTTACGGTCCTGTATGTACAGTAGCGCGAGTGTTATGCTCGCTGCAGTGGTTGATCGAAGCGCCAGCGCACTGAACTTGAATCGTTTAAGAAAATCGATATCGTGTTTGTAGGTCAGTAACTCTGAAGCGCTGAAGCAAGGATGTTCTACTCCGAATTATTACACGCGAAATGCACGTATACAAACGCGAGATCTAAGGACTGTCTTTCTCTAATTATAACCGGTTTAATGCAGACAATTAGATTGTTTATCTAACTAAATGAATTACTGGTCTCTATACTAAGTTTAATTATTGATAATTAAACAAGGGAACGAAATACTTAATATTACTTTAATCGGTTTACGTCAAGATCTAATAATCTACGTACTCTTTAATTTATTTACAAACGTTCTCGCACCAGGTATTTACGATGGTTATATTGACTACTAATTTATACTTTAGGTTATGGAGGTATTCCTCTGCAATTCAAAGACACCGTGTATGGTTATTACGTGTTATCTGTATGTAGTAAGTGTGTGAGTTTTGAGCGGGCTTTCAGTAATGTCCAGAAGACGAAGGCGACGGCCTGTCTTTACTGTATATACTGAGAGAAAGGTCGTAGGTCTTTACAGCCCTGTAACAACCCTTCACCCTCAAGTGTTTTTGCGAGATCCGGCGGGGGTTACCCCTGCGTTTCTCTAGGTATACTTTGTGGTGGAGAGTGACGATGGGATCTACCCTGCGTGCTACTCTAGGTGTTAGTGTAGTTGGTATTACGGCGGGGGTTACCCCTGCGTATTACTCTAGGTATACTGTGTGTAGTATAACTCCTGGAGCTCAGCCCGGAATTATTTACGGTCTGTAGTGTTTGAGTGTAAATTGTCAGAATGTATAACTTTACAACTTACGTGTCTATTAAATAGCAGTACAGAATTTGAACTTTAGGTTGCCCGATCGCGACGGACTCTTCGTCGACGAACAACAAGTCGGTGCTTACTCTAAGCAAACGGAGCGGCTGCGGCTACTGGTTTCTGGAACGGTCAACGGTACGGTGCTATCAGGTCGGTGCTTACTCTAAGCAAACGGAGCGGCTGCGGCTACTGGTTTCTGGAACGGCTTGACGAGAATCTACTGAGATTCAACTCCCTTTTTCTATGCGCGTCGCGAGTTTATAAAGGTGCATCCGTGGGCGGTTTCGTGGCTACCGTGCGGGGGATGCCATTATGCGATTGGTTAAAATCGTTCTGACGTGCAGAAACTTACGGTTTCTTAGAACTACACGTCAGCGGTGATGAATAAATTATTGGTTGTGCAATATCGCGTAAACTTATGAAATCTTACATACAGGATGGTCCGCACATAATTTATTCTAAAACATATAAGTACAAGACTCTGGTTCTTTACAGTCTAGTTCACATTGAATTCCTTCAAATCGTTTAAATATAACAAAAATAAATAAAAATTGGGTACTCCGGAAACTCGCCAGATATACAATGGTGCATAAAAAATTGAAACATAAGTTGGCACCTAGCGCCTACATATTTTTTAATATCGTTTGTAGGATAACTACATTCAGAGTTATTTGGATGCATTAGTAAGAGGATTGTTATTTGATGACGAATTGAACATTCACACATTTTTGAAATCCAATAAACAAGTCTTTCAAGCTAAGTCGTTCTTTATCTTCAGCTAAGGCTCGACCAAATTAGCAAATTTGAGTATGTTTTTGCGCTGGGTTGAAATAGTTAACAACACTGGAAAAGCTTCAAAATATCAATAGAAAATACTTTTCTGTCATTTTTATTGCATACTAAAGGAAAGTCAATATAATGGCTGGGAAGGATGCGACAGTAGAATAGAGCATAAAACAATAAAATGATGGTCTCTCAGGTTCGTGTATTCCAGCAGAATACCAATAATCACCTAAAATACAACAATCTAAAATTCAGTAAACAATCAATATGGACAGACTTCACACGTAAATCTCCTCTATTAAACGTTTAAACATCTAACCTCACCTACACAATATCCATATTTACCATTAGCATAACATGGATTCAGTTTGGTTACTGATCGGGATGTTGGCTAACGTAAATCCTAGAGAATAAGTTCAATCAAAATTTATGTATTATTTATTTCCGCAACCATTTTCCCGTTTGGTTTACAAATCCTATCGGTAACTCGAACTTTTTCCCACTTCTGCTCTGGTTTAATTTCTACCGCTTCTTTTTTGACTTTTATTCTCGAAACCTGTCGTTTTACCTGGGCGAACCTACTATGTTTTTCGACTTTATAATATTAATTATTTACAATCGTCTTAACCTGCGTTCCTAATTATTATCCTGCAGCCAACCAAAAATATAGTTTTTAATACATTCGCTCGTGTTCGTACTTGTGGAATATATTATTTAGACGAACTTTTTTCCCAACGATGGTTTTGGCTCCGAATGAAATAAATTATTCGACGGCACTTCATATCCCCTTTCATCAATTCCACGGCTTTGTCACCAAGGGTTGGTAATCTTTAACTGTAAGTGGTTCTCCCTTTTTACAAAATTACCAAAAATACGTCCACCATTTCCAGACCCAAAACGATTAATCTTTATTCGCCCGCTCTTGCCATCTCGTCTATCATTTCTTTCATACCACTTTCATCCATATTTTCGTCATTCCGTGCACTGAAACGCAATATCTGTATTATTAAAATTTGCATCCATTTCATTTTAAGCAAAACTCTTCTACACCACGTAATTGAGAATATTGTCCCTTGTCTAAAACCACCATACACCATTGCGCCCACGTAACAGTACTTGAAACAATTCGCGAATCTAATTACATTAAATTATTATAAGTTTTTGTTATGAACGAATAAGTTCAAAGGTAAATATGTAATTAAAAACTATTATTAATTTTATTAAATACATAAATAAAAAGTTTACCTCGAGTAGGATTTGAACCTACGACCTGTACTTTGCTAGAGTACCGCGCTAACCAACTGCGCCGTCAAGGTTCACGCCTCAATGGATGTAAATTTTGTCTTTATGTATGTAGAACTGATTTTTAATTACATTGAAGTATAAAATGTGTTCAATTCAATATACCATTCATAAATTAACAATTTTAATTAAGTCACCCTTATTGTGCAAACAATTGATGTTGTAAAATTTAAATCGACCGAGGTCACATATGGTATTTACGTCTGAATAAACCAAACATTTAATTCTCGTTTACTTTAACTGTCATATACCCTTCTTCATCGGTAAAATAACTTCCACTAAATCACTCTACTTCACTTTGGTTTTTACTTATACAATTTTATCTGGACACGATTGGTTATACCTTAATCAGAATGGCAATACTGTATCAATAATATACAACATAAAAGTTTCTCTCAATGCCTTCACAACGAAACAATTTTCAAATATGCAAGATACATTTTAATTGCAATAAACGTTTAAACCCTACCTAAACATTCATCTAAAATGACGCCACTGGCAAGCATGATTAAATACAGATAGAAAGTAGAAAGAAATTAGTTACATCATCAAATTATGTATACAGGGTGTGGCGCGAAGAGTTTTGATTAACAGTAATGACGGATACAGTTATGTTAAAAATCTGAAATTACGAAGCTGTAGGTTTTGAATGACGCTGAGTTCAAATATAACATTGTCCTGAATGTGTCACTTCCGGTTATACTGGAAGTAGACGTCAACTTTCTTATTTTAAATGGAACCTAATATTTTTTATTTTATTTTCGAATTCTACATGAAATTCTAGATAAAATTTGTGCACAATGTCCTATACCAAAAATGAAGCATTTTCGAGATATTTCGATTTTTTTTAAATTTTGAAAAAATCCTAGTCCACATTGAATAACGATATCTCCATTAATATCGAAGCTAGTGACGTGAAATTGTAACAAATAAACAACAAGTGTTTGTCTGTTAACTCCATATATCCATCTCATTGATATTTCATACAGGGTGTTTTAAACTTAGCCGTCAACATGCACGATTTAAATCATTTATAAGTTGCTTATTTAAATAGAACACCCTGTATTTTATTACATTTTCCGCTGTATTTTTTAAGCCAATTCGTTTGGTATCAGTATTCCTATACCTAAATCCAACCACTTTTGAATATTTCATTATCTTAGTTAAAACATAACAACATAATTATTTCAACATTAGTAAAGGGTAGGCCATGATTTCCATTATTTAAGGTGATATTTTGTTATTTTTCATAAGTTATTAATTCTGAAAAGTAACCAATAGCCTGAAAGGATTATTAATTGTGGATATCATTAAAATTTGACTAGGTATTTTGTATTAATTTAATTAGATAACTTACAAACAAAAATAACTAAATGTAAATTAAAATAGTTTTATAATAAGTGTTCAAAATTAGCACCATCTATTTCTAAACATTTATGAATCCTTTTCATTAAGTTATGTCTTGTATTCTGGAAATGGTCGGTGGAGAATTAAAAGCAAGTAAGACCTCTGCATCATATCTTCCTTTGTCGTAACAGGTTTGGAAAATACCTGATTTTTAATGTAACCCCAAATAAAAATCTAGAGGAGCCAAATCAAGAGACTGGCCAAGAAAACCCGATTGGCAATCCATCTATCATCAAACATGTCGTAAAGATGCTGAGCAACAGGCCCAAAGTTATGAGGAGGTGCTCCATCTTGCTGATACCAAATGAATTCTCCATTTCTTAAAGTATGTAACGCCGGTCGTATGGCTTCTTCTAAAATGTGGCAATATCTTGTACCATTTAAATTTTTCAAAAAATCAAAATTCTTTTATTGCACAAAAACATTAAAACTCCAACTATCTTGGAAATAACGTTCTCTACTAACATTGGATTTTCATTAGACCAAAATGGGAATTATGTCGATTAAATAATTCATTTTGCTAAACGTTCTTATCACACCATATAACTTTTTTGAATTTTCATTTTCTTGGTCTTCATTAAAACCATTCACAAATTCTACCCTTCGAGAAGATCACCTAATTGAAAGTGTTGCACCAAATGATATGAAAATGGTTTCCATTTGTTTTTTAAATGGAAGAATTGTTCTCTCGACAAAGTAAGATCTCTCACAATCTCTAAGGAGGCATTTGGAGGCCGTAAAATAACCCAAAACATTAATTTCGTTTATGTCACTGTCCACTAGTGGTTTTTTTATTAATTTTGTCTTAAATTGACCAAACTGACGGCAGTTTTAAGCAATTTCTTACAATATCACCAGTTGCATTAAATTATTTTAAGTTTTTGTTATGAACGAATAAGTTCAAAGGTAAATATGTAATTAAAAATTATTATTAATTTTATTAAATACATAAAAAAAGTTTACCTCGAGTAGGATTTGATCCTACACCGTACTTTCTAGAGTAGGCTAACCAACTGCGCCATCAAGGTTCAAGCCCCAATCGTTGTAATTTTGTCTTTATGTTGTAAACTGATTTTAATTACATTAAAGTATAAAATGTGTTCAATTCAAATAGCATTCATAAATTAACAATTTTAATTAAGTCACCCTTATTTGCAAACAATTGATGTTGTAAAATTAAAATCGACCGAGGTCACATATGGTATTTACGTCTGAATAAACCAAACATTTAATTCTCGTTTACTTTAACTGTCATATACCCTTCTTCATCGGTAAAATGACTTCCCTAAATCACTCTACTTCACTTTGGTTTTTACTTATACAATTTTATCTGGACACGATTAGTTATAAATCAGAATGGCAATACTGTATCAATAATATAACATAAAAGTTTTTCTCAATGCCTTCACAACGAAACAATTTTCAAATATGCAAAACATTTTAATTTAATTTTAAACCCTACCTAAACATTCATCTAAAATGACGCCACTGGCATGAATGATTAAATACAGATAGAAAGTAAAAAGAAATTAGTTACATTTTTATGTATAAGGGGTGGCGCGAAGAGTTTTGATTAAAAGTAATGGCGGATACAGTTATGTTAAAATCTGAAATTACGAAGCTGTAGGTTTTGAATGACGCTGAGTTCAAATATAACATTGTCCTGAATTGTCACTTCCGGTTATACGGAAGTAGACGTCAACTTTCTTATTTTAAATGGAACCTAATATTTTTATTTTATTTTCGAATTCTACATGAAATTCTAGATAAAATTTGTGCACAATGTCCTATACCAAAAATGAAGATTTTCGAGATATTTCGATTTTTTTAATTTTGAAAAATCCTAGTCCACATTGAATAACGATATCTCCATTAATATCGAATAGCGTCGTGAAATTGTAACAAAAAACAACAAGCGTTTGTCCGTTAACTCCATATATCCATCTCATTGATATTTCATACAGGGTGTTTAAACTTAGCCGTCAACATGCACGATTTAAATCATTTATAAGTTGCTTATTTTAAATAGAACACCCTGTATTTTATTACATTTTCCGCTGTATTTTTTTAAGCCAATTCGTTTGGTATCAGTATTCTCTATACCTAAATCCAACCACTTTTGAGATATTTCATTATCTTAGTTAAAACATAACAACACTTAATTATTTCAACATTAGTAAAGGGTAGGCCATGATTTCCATTATTTAAGGTGATATTTTGTTACTTTTTTCATAAGTTATTAATTCTGAAAAGTAACCAGTAGCCTGAAAGGATTATTAATTGTGGATATCATTAAAAATGTTGACTAGGTATTTTGTTTTAATTTAATTAGATAACTTACAAACAAAAATAACTAAATGTAATATTAAACAAATAAAGTTTTATAATAAGTGTTCAAAATTAGCACCATCTACTTCTAAACATTTATGAATCCTTTTCATTAAGTTATGTCTTGTAATTCTGGAAATATGGTCGGGTGGAGAATTAAAAGCAAGTAAGACTCTCTGCATCATATCTTCCTTTGTCGTAACAGGTTTGGAAAATACCTGATTTTTAATGTAACCCCAAATATGAAAATCTAGAGGAGCAAATCAGGAGAGCGGGCTGGCCAACGAAACGGACCCCGATTGGCAATCCATCTATCATCAAACATGTCGTAAAGATACTGAGCAACAGGCCCAAAGTTATGAGGAGGTGCTCTATCTTGTTGATACCAAGATGAAGCCGCTTCTCCATTTCTTAAAGTATGTAACGCCGGTCGTATGGCTTCTTCTATAATGTGGCAATATCTTGTACCATTTAAATTTTCATCATTCTTTTATTGCACAAAAAACATTAAAACTTCAACTATCTTGGAAATAACGTTCTCTACTAACATGTGGATTTTCATTAGACCAAAAATGGGAATTATGTCGATTAAATAATCCATTTTTGCTAAACGTTGCTTTATCACACCATATAACTTTTTTTATGAAGATTTCATCCTCTTGGGTCTTCATTAAAAACCATTCACAGAATTCTACCCTTCGAGGAAGATCACCTAATTGTAAGTGTTGCACCAAATGATATGAAAATGCTTTCCATTTGTTTTTTTAAAATGTGATGAATTGTTCTCGTCGACAAAGTAAGATCTCTCTCACAATCTCTAAAGGAGGCATTTGGAGAGGCGTAAAATAACCCAAAACATTAATTTCGTTTATGTCACTGTCCACTAGTGGTTTATTTTTATTAACTTTTGTCTTAAATTGACCAAACTGACGGCAGTGTTTAAGCAATCTTCTTACAATATCACCAGTTGCATTTGTTCGATTTGGATATCTTTCTGTAAAAACACGGCAAGTCTGTTCAACAATTCTATTACACTCGCCGTAAATAATAATAAAATTTAAAAAATCATCATTAGTAAATCGTACATTTGCCATTATTTACTATGAAATACAAACTGGTAAAGAAAACTGTCAAAACAACATAAACAATTAACGTTCTAACTATCAAATATTTGACAGCCATGGCCTACCCTTTACTAATGTTGAAATAATTAAGTGTTGTTATGTTTTAACTAAAATAATGAAATATCTCAAAAGTGGTTGGATTTAGGTATAGGGAATACTGATACCAAACGAATTGGCTTAAAAAAATACAGCAGAAAATGTAATAAAATACAGGGTGTTCTATTTAAAGTAAGCAACTTATAAATGATTTAAATTGTGCATGTTGGCGGCTAAGTTTAAAACACCCATGAAATATCAATGAGATGGATATATGGAGTTAACGGAAAGCGCTTGTTGTTTATTGGTTACAATTCACGTCACTAGCTTCGTTATTAATGGAGATATCGTTATTCAATGTGGATTAGGATTTTTCAAAATTTAAAAAAAATCGAAATATCTCAAAAAATACTTCATTTTGGTATAACAATTTTGAACAAATTTTATCAAGAATTTTCATTAAATTCGAAAAAAAATAAAAATATTATTATTTAAAATAAAAAGGTTTGACCGTCCTACTTTATAACCAAACTTCAGGACAAATTTAAGAATAGCTCATAAAAACCAGAATAATTTGATTTTTAACTAATGATCCCTTTTTTAATCAAAAGCCCACCTTATTTTTTAATTTAAATAATATAAATTTAATATTTAATAGGAAATTTGGAAAATTTTGACCGTAACCCAATTTTATACAAAACCAAAAAACAACAAATAATGTAATTTCAATTGTCAAAAATTTTTTATTCAATTTGAAAACTCTCCAGTTTTTTAAACCCATTTTTGTTTACCTTTTATTTCTTTTTGTAAGATGCAGTTAAAAATTTTGAATTTACAAAGAAAATTTTTAAAAAAAATTATTGAACGTTGAAAACAAAATTTTATTCCCAAAAAACCAAAAAAAAACCAAATCAAGAAAATTCAAAGGTGTAATTTTTAAATATTTAATTTTTCCAAAACCTTCCAATTTTCAATAAAAACCTTTTAAAAAAACCATTAAATTTCGGATTTTAAAGTAGGCTAGTCAAACATGGACTTTAAGAAACCAAGAATCCGAAAAATGGCATTATGGAACTTAAGAGGCAAGAATAAGCGTGTTTTGTGGTTTAAAAATGAGCACCAATTACTCAATCAAAATTTTGAAAGGTCTTTAAGGACCCCAAAATTTAAATGAAAGAAATGGAAAATTGGGTATAGTTCTGAAAATCCACGATTCAACCGGCATACCAAACCAACAATAAAGTTATACAAGTTCTGAAAAAAATGTCCTAAAATATTTTACTGGGGGGCCACTTTTGAGATATTTCATTATCTTAGTTAAAACATAACAACACTCAATTATTTCAACATTAGTAAAGGGTAGGCCATGATTTCCATTATTTAAGGTGATATTTTGTTATTTTTCATAAGTTATTAATTCTGAAAAGTAACCAATAGCCTGAAAGGATTATTAATTGTGGATATCATTAAAATGTTGACTAGGTATTTTGTATTAATTTAATTAGATAACTTACAAACAAAAATAACTAAATGTAATAATATGCAGTTTTATAATAAGTGTTCAAAATTAGCACCATCTATTTCTAAACATTTATGAATCCTTTTCATTAAGTTATGTCTTGTCATTCTGGTAATATGGTCGGTGGAGAATTAAAAGCAAGTAAGACTCTCTGCATCATATCTTCCTTTGTCGTAACAGGTTTGGGAAATACCTGATTTTTAATGTAACCCCAAATACCAAAATCTAGAGGAGCCAAATCAGGAGAGCGAGCTAGCCAATGAAACGGACCCTGATTGGCAATCCATCTATCATCAAACATGTCGTAAAGATGCTGAGCAACAGGCCCAAAGTTATGAGGAGGTGCTCCATCTTGCTGATACCAAGCTGAAGTCGCCTCTCCATTTCTTAAAGTATGTAACGCCGGTCGTATGGCTTCTTCTAAAATGTGGCAATATCTTGTACCATTTAAATTTTCATCATAAAATTTTAATGCTAAAATTTTATCGTCTTTTATTGCACAAAAAAACATTAAAACTCCAACTATCTTGGAAATAACGTTCTCTACTAACATGTGGATTTTCATTAGACCAAGAATGGGAATTATGTCGATTAAATAATCCATTTTTGCTAAACGTTGCTTGATCACACCATATAACTTTTTTTATGAAGTTTTCATTTTCTTAGGTCTTCATTAAAAACTATTCACACAATTCTACCCTTCGAGTAAGATCACCTAATTGAAAGTGTTGCACCAAATGATATGAAAATGGTTTCCATTTGTGTTTTTTTAAAATGCGATGAATTGTTCTCATCGACAAAGTAAGATCTCTCTCACAATCTCTAATGGAGGCATTTGGAGAGGCCGTAAAATAACCCAAAACATTAATTTCGTTTATGTCACTGTCCACTAGTGGTTTATTTTTATTAATTTTTGTCTTAAATTGACCAAACTGACGGCAGTTTTTAAGCAATCTTCTTACAATATCACCAGTTGCATTTGATCGATTTGGATATCTTTCTGCAAAAACATGGCAAGTCTGTTCAACAATTCTGTTACACTCGCCGTAAATAATAATAAGATTTAAAAAATCATCATTAGTATATCCTACATTTGCCATTATTTACTATGAAATACAAACTAGTAAAGAAAACTGTCAAAACAACATAAACAATTAACGTTCTAACTATCAAATCTTTGACAGCCATGGCCTACCCTTTACTAATGTTGAAATAATTAAGTGTTTTTATGTTTTAACTAAGATAATGAAATATCTCAAAAGTGGTTGGATTTAGGTATAAGGAATACCGATACCAAACGAATTGGCTTAAAAAAATACAGCGGAAAATTTTACGACAAAGGAAGATATGATGCAGAGAGTCTTGCTTGCTTTTAATTCCCTAACACCCGACCATATTTCTACAATTACAAGACATAACTTAATGAAAAGGGTTCATAAATGTTTAGAAGTAGATGATGCTAATTTTGAACACTTATTATAAAACTTTATTTGTTTAATATTACATTTAGTTATTTTGTTTGTAGTTATCTAATTAAATTAATACATAATACCTAGTCAACGTTTTTAATGATATCCACAATTAATAATCCTTTCAGGCTATTGGTTACTTTTCAGAATTAATAACTTATGAAAAAATAACAAAATATCACCTTAAATAATGGAAATGGCGTACCCTTTACTAATGTTGAAATAATTAAGTGTTGTTGTGTTTTAACTAAGATAATGAAATATCTCAAAAGTGGTTGGATTTAGGTATAGGAAATACTATACCAAACGAATTGGCTTAAAAATACAGCGGAAAATGTAATAAAATACAGGGTGTTCTAGTTAAAGTAAGCAACTTATAAATGATTTAAATTGTGCATGTTGGCGGCTAAGTTTAAAACACCCTGTATGAAATATCAATGAGATGGATACATGGAGTTAACGGGCAAGCGCTTGTTGTTTATTGGTTACAATTTCACGACACTAGCTTCGTTATTAATGGAGATATCGTTATTCAATGTGGACTAGGATTTTTTCAAAATTTAAAAATAAAACGAAATATCTCGAAAATACGTCATTTTTGGTGTAGGACATTGTGCAGAAATTTTATCTAGAGTTTCATTTAGAATTCTAAAATAAAATAAAAAATATTAGCTTCCATTTAAAATAACAAAGTTGACGTCTACTTCCGGTATAACTGGAAGTGCCAAATTCAGGACAATATTATATTTGAACTCAGCGTCATCCAAAACCTACAGCTTCCTAATTTCAGATTTTTAACGTAACTGTATCCACCATTACTTTTAATCAAAACTCTTCGCGCCACACCATGTGTATATATATATATATATATATATATATATATATATGGAAATATATGTAATAATGGTTCTGTAGCCGTAACCGTACATTTTATCACAAAACTTTCAAGACAAACGTTAACGAAATAATGCTCATAATTTTGTTTCACGCTTTTATTCCTCTTTCAATTGTCAAAATGACAGTATAAAAATTTTGATATCTTACATAAGAAAATTTTTGAAAAAAAAAATTATTGAACGTTGAAAAACATAAATTTTATTACCAACAAAAACACATAAAAAAACACAACTCAAATCAAGTAGGTAACATTCAAAGAAGTGTCAATCTGTTTATAATATTCTAATTTTTGTACAAAACCTACCTACCAAGCTTTTTGCACATAAAACATCCTTTTTGCACAAATAAAAACCATTAAATTTCTGTGTATTTGTGAAAGTAGTGCTAGTGCAATACTATGGAGCATTTATCAGAAACGCAGAGAATCCAGATTTTAATAATGGTCAGTTATGGAGACTGTAAGAGGACACAGCAATAAGTCTGTGAACTTTTAGTGGTTTAACCAAATCGAGCATCAATTACTCAATCGGTCAGCAAAATAGTAAAGAAATTTAGGGAAACAGACCATGTCAAGGATCCTCCAAAATCTGGTCTGCCAAACGTGACAACAAACGAAGATGGAAAATTCGAGGTATAGATATCATAGAAAATCCACGCACTTCAACGCGCTAGCTAGCTCTAAACCATGACTTAAGTAAAGATTCCATACATAGTATACTGAAAGGGAGAAACTGCATCCATAGAAACGTATTTTACTGCAGGAATTGTCAGGGGACGACTATGACCGACGTGTGGAATTTTGTGAGCTTATGATGGAGCGCATCAATACTCATCCAAACTTCCTCGACAACGTACTCTTTTCAGACGAGGCCACACTTTATTTAAATGGAAGGGTAAATAGACATAATTGTCATTACTGGTCGGCTGAAAATCCTGACTGGATGATCCAACAGCATAACCAAAGACCACAATAGTTAATGTATGAGCAGAGATTTGCCTTGATCACATTATTGGGCCTTTTTTATAAATGACAATTTAACTGGCAACCAGTATTTGCAGTTATTGCAAGAGAAAATTATTCTAGCTGGTAAAGAACAATCTCCAAATGTTGATCTGTGGTTTCAAGTTCGGGCACCACTCCACAACTCGCTAAACGTGCAGAGCTATTTAGCTGAAGTCTTTCCGAATCGTTAGGTAGGTAGACGAGGGACTGTCGAATGGCCTCCGCGATCTCCGGATCCTACAGCGTGCGATTTTTTCTTATGGGTTCATTTAAAATTGAAGGTGTACAGAAACAGACCCGATAATCTGGAAGCACTACAACAAAGAATAATTGACGATGCACAATTATTTGCGCCTAATTCATTAAGAAATTATATTCGTGGCTTTTATGACAGATTGGGGCATTGCGCCGCTGTTAATGGTGAACATTTTGAGCATTTGATGTGTTAAAAACGAAATGTTTTTGTTAGTTACCTGCTTGATTTAAGTTGTGTTTTTTATGTATTTTTGTAGGTAATAAAATTTGTTTTTCAACCTTCAATAATTTTTTTTTCAAAAATTTTCTTATGTAAGATATAAAATTTTGATAATTGCAAGAGGAATAAAATCGTGAAACAAAACTATGGGGTTACGATTTAGGAAAACTCCCGATGGCGTTATATCTCAAGATTGACAGCCAAAATATTTTTTGACATATGTACAATATGCGCATTATTTCGTCAAACAACTGTCAGTATTTACGCAAATATCTGCATAAATACTTGTATGCCATTTTACTTTCTTTCCTGGAAAAAAAATAGATGTCGAGTTTTCAACGGATTTACACTTTTTCAGCATTTTTGGAACCATCTAGACCATTTGTGTGTGTGTGTGTATGTGCGTGTACGGTCGCAAGCGTGGGCGTGTGAGGGGTGGGTAGGGACGTGCATATGTGCGTCGGTGCGTGCGTCTGGGTCCATGCTTGCGTGTGTGGGTGCGTGTGTGCGTGTTTTGGTTAAACTATTCATAATTAAGGGTACCTAATAGAAGGCGCTAAAATACGTTTTGTGAATATCTCGAAAATCATTAACGTTATTGCAAAAATGGAAGACTACTCTATTAAAGACACTTAAATATTAGATACATTTTCTGAATGAAAGTTTTGTGTAGGGTAATAAATAACGGTGAAAAAATATGAGTACCTAAAGCACTTCTTGTCGATATTTCAAAAACCATGATCCTTACGGCAAAAACATTCACAACTTTTTAATTTAATTTAATTTTAAGTAAGTTATTGTAATAAAAGCTTTTAATATAAAATAAGCCTTAAACATTAATTTAATTAATAATTGTCTGTATGTGTGTATAAAACGTTAATTATTGTAGCCATTGTTTTCATAATTGATAACAATCGTCATTTGCATTAATGTATTTAATTTAAACGTCATTTTGATTAACAATTTAAACGAAATTCTATTTAAAAATTATTAAGTTACATAATATGAAAAGAGAAAAGATTTTGTCAAGCAATCAAAATATTATTTAGGGATCTATGTTTGTCATTTCTAAATTGCAAATATAAGTATGTAAAGTTCAAGACTTTTTTGTATATTTAATATATACGAGGAAGGATGAATAAGTTAGAAATAGCGGTTCTACGACTCTTTTTCCTATGTATTTGCTAATGAAGTATGCCCTAAACAGGCATAAGAAAGTTATGTGCTTTCTGTCAGTTTTCAACTGTATGCACAAATATTTTAAATTGTACCAATAAGCAATTATTGCAAATAGCCGACAATCCAACATATAACCAACAGGTTAGGACTCGGTTGAGAGCTACAGAACAAAACCTGCGCATTTTATCATGGTCGAACTCTCATATTCTCTTATTCCATATAAGTAATCACTCACAATCTTCCTTTATTTACTTATAATATTATTTAGTGGTGACTAGTTTCGTTTGACATTTCTGTCATCTTCAAGTGAAACAACGACCAGATACAATACGTTAAAGAGGGCGGGAAAAAATTTAAAAAGGGGGGATTAAAACGTTCCTTCCATCCACCTAAAGTTCTATAGAAAGTAAATCGAAAACAAATCCTGAAAGATATATCTATCTAACAGTCACAAACGTAAAAGCAAATTCAGATGACGTTTTTAAAATACGTCGTGTGGAACACCACACGACCTTCCAACCTACAAAATGGAAATTAAAAGAAATGAAATAATTTTAATAACATTTTTTTAGGATAATTATGCAACCTCTTTTATAAGAAGTTCATTACGAAAATAGGTAATATAGTAAACGCAAAAACAATAATCTATGTCAAACAGACGTTTAAAATTTCATGACACACAGAGGTTAATAGACTTCTAGATGCTAACTTAAATTAAAAGAAATGAAATAAATTTAATTTCAATTAATTTAGGATAACTGTGAAACCTCTTTTTTATACGTTCATAACGAAAACATTGTAAAAACAAAAACAATAATCATGTCAGATAGAGATTAATAGACATAAATACATGTTAACGTAAAAAAAATTCCAAAGCCGCCCGCTTCTATAAAAATATCGATAATACAGCTTCAGGATTTTCAATCATATGTATTTAATTTTACATTTATTTCGCTTTACATTAAAGACTTAAAGAAAATTTATGTAAAATTAAATTTTCTTTAAAAAATACGTCTACACTTTTTCTTATAAAATTAATCGACATTCAGTTAATGAAAAAGTTTAAACTAACAGTTAAATTCTACCTTAGGAATTTTTTTGCCGCTAAATTACGCGCCACATCAAAAAATTCGTAGAACATAATTAATCGACATGTTTAAGATCTATATCTAGGAATTTTTATATCTTTCAAATATGCAGATGTTTTAGAAATATTTGATAAAAACCAAAAACTGCCCTAATAAACCCCCCTCTCCGCCGTTGGATTTTTTCCAAAATCTGATCAGCTTTAAGCCAAATGAAAACAGCCTTAAATGCAAAATTTTAAGTACGTAGGTATTTTCTTTCTGGAGCTATCGTGGATAGTAACCTACAACCACACAGACATACACAGAGATACACACACATACAGACATCCAGACAGGATGGGCAATTTTGGTGAAACTGGGCCAAAAGTTGTAAAACGAGCTAATAAGTCGATTTAGCGATAGTAAAAAAAGTCGACTGCATAACCTTCTTTACCTACATATGTATATGTAGCTTGAAAGGTAAAAACGTCATAAGAATTTGTTTAACCTAACACTGTTGTATTTAATATTAGTCAAGTTGTTTGGTATGTGAATCCTTGCGATATTGCAGGCTCACATTTCATTAATATAAGTAATTTGTTTGTAATCTCATTACATTTAGAATTTACATCAGTTCTACATACATAAAGATAAAATTTACATCGATTGGGGCTTGAACCTTGATGACGTAGTTGGTTAGCGCGGTACTCTAGCAAAGTACAGGTCGTAGGTTCAAATCCTACTCGAGGTAAACTTTTATTTATATATTTAATAAAATTAATAATAATTTTTAATAACACTGTTGTGTTCAAATTCCTTATGTGACGTTTAGTTATTTACCTTTCTGAATTTATTTTACGTCTACCTCTTCTAGGTGTACTTGTTCATATTCACTTCTATCGATAGAACCTTAGGTAGATATAAGGAACACTTCTTTTCATCCTATTCAAGGTTGTCGTGTTCAATTTTTCGTTGATCAATGAATACACAATGGCAAAGCTTGCTATGTTAATCACACTATGGAAATCAAATTTTATTTTACTAAAGATTAGCTACAACTTCAATAAATTATATATTGTCAAACCGCCTTGAAAGTGGTAAATTAGAACACCTTCTAACGGACGAAGGCTAACAACGAAAAACGTCAAAATTTATAGACGAACTGAAAACGCACTTAATCAGATTTATATAACCAGAAAAGATCTTAACAAGAATCAAGATATCTAAATATTTACTTGGCTAGCTTTCATCAAGGTTGGAGTTGGAGTCGATTTAGATATCTCAAAGGCATTTGACCAAGTTTGGCATAAGTGTTTACTTACCAAACGCACTTCGTTTGGGTTAAATCATACACTCGTCAACTGGGTTTCTAGTTTTCTTGGTAAAAGACGAATACGAGTCGTAGTTTATGGCTGTTTTTCAAAAGGCGGGCCACAGGGATCCGTTATAGCGCCTACACTTTTCCTGTTATACATAAATGATCTTAATTCTTCAACAATTAATCCGATTCATTGCGTTGATGACGACAGGACTCTTCAATGTAGTTCATCTCAAGTCTACCCATAATGGTAATATCACACTATGGAAACCAAATTTTATTTTACTAAAGATTAGCTACAACTTCAATAAATTATATATTGTCAAACCGCCTTGAAAGTGGTAAATTAGAATACCTTCTAACGGACGAAGGCTAACAACGAAAAACGTCAAAATTTATAGACGAACTGAAAACGCACTTAATCAGATTTATATAACCAGAAAAGATCTTAACAAGAATCAAGATATCTAAATATTTACTTGGCTAGCTTTCATCAAGGTTGGAGTTGGAGTCGATTTAGATATCTCAAAGGCATTTGACCAAGTTTGGCATAAGTGTTTACTTACCAAACGCATTTCGTTTGGGTTAAATCATACACTCATCAACTGGGTTTCTAGTTTTCTTGGTAAAAGACGAATACGAGTCGTAGTTTATGGCTGTTTTTCAAAAGGCGGGCCACAGGGATCAGTTATAGCGCCTACACTTTTCCTGCTATACATAAATGATCTTAATTCTTCAACAACTAATGCGATCCATTGCGTTACTGACGACAGGACTCTTCAATGTAGTTCATCTCAAGTCTACCAATAACGGTAATCTACCTTCTATGTCTCAAGACATTAAATCTGAAATGTCAAATTCAATCAACCAAGACATTCAATGTATTCTCGAATAGGGAAGCAATAATCTAGTTAAATTTAATTCTAATAAAACTCAGTGTTGCCTCGTGTCCGCCAAAAAAGATCGATCACTTCCTGTTGTAAGTATGATTGGCTAAGAGCTTAAGTTTTCAGACTCTGTTACTCTGTTGGGAATGACTATCTTCAAACTTATCATGGGTTGACCATCTTCTATCAGCCACCAAAACAGCTGCTCGTAAAATAGGCTTTTTGTACAGATCTAAGCAGTACTTTACCTCCCCGCAGCTCTTTCTGCTGTGTAAGGCCCAAATTCGACCACATCTAGAATATAATTCTCACCTCTGGGTTGGTGCTCCCCAGTACGCTCTCGACATTGTTGATCGTATTCAAAAGAGAGCGATTAGGCCTATAAATGACTCGTCCTTAACTTCTGACATACAGTCCCTTGAGCATAGAAGACTCGTTTCAGTGCTTTCTTTGTATTGTCGGTATTACAATGGCTATTGCGTTGCTGAATTACATTATTTGATACTACCTCTGACTACCTTTGCTAGGAATACTCGTTTCGCTCATTCACACCATCAGTATGCAGTACAAATATCCACTTGTCGTACCAAACGGACACAATCCACATCCTTCTACACGGCTTCTAAACTCTGGAATGATCTCCCTAATTCCTGCTTTCCTCTCACTTATGACATGAAAAAATTTAAAGTAGCTGTTTTACCTTTGCTTGCAAACACAACGAATAAAGTTGGTAGAATATTACAAAAGCATAATATAAAAGTAGCTTACAATTGTGATAAAGACCAAATACCATTACATACATTGTGGTGTTACAAAGTACCATGCTCTTGTGGTAAAGTCTACATTCGCGAAACTGGAAGAACCATTAACACCAGGTTAGCAGAACACAAAAGACACTTACGCTTACTTCATCCTACTAAATCAGTAATTAAAAATAAAATTTGAAAACACATGAATTTTGGACAACGATAGGAAAACATTAAATCATCTCTAGGTAATAAAATAACTATTAACGTATCTAATCAAGTTTTTTCAGATCGCACTATTGAAGCATTTGCTAAAAGTGGAAATTTTGCAGTAACACCACAAGTAATACCATTTGAGGATGTAATTTCTAATGTTGAGAGTTCTATTAGATCTTTATCAGTGGACGCTGCCAATAAAGTTAGGTATGAAACTGTTAAGATATCACGCAAAGGAAAACCTGCCAAGAGTAATTTATCCTTACGCCAACCAATTGTTTTATTAAATTATAAACGTAATTAAAAACCTAACACTAATGCAACTGTTACTTTAAATGTGAATGATTATAAACTTAAAATCCAACAATTATTTGAATTAGAAACGAAATTACTAGACCTAATGATCTTTCACAAAAACTATATGGGTTACCAATTTAATGTTTGTTTTACCCATTGTTAGTGTAATTGGTTCTCCTACATATAATCTTGTCAAACATCTTACATTTTTAATACAGTATCATATAAAAAAAATACGTAACATGAATTTACTAGATTCATCGTCAGACTCATTATCAATTTCATCCGAGGACGAATTCATATTTGTCAGGCGATGCAAGGAGTACATACAAGGAGCGTAAAAATTATTTGGAGATTTATGATGATGTAGAATATTATAGAAGGTCTCGGTTGAGAAAAGCAGTGGTGCAAAACGTTTTAGTGATGATTGCGCCTCAAATCAGTTTGCCAACTCAGAGGTAATGATAAATTATATACCTATTTACTATTAAGTATTAAATTATATTTATTTTAGGGGTGGATATGTTATCCAGTTGTTGTAATTTTTAATAACGCATCCGGTAACATGCAAATTACCGTAGCTGATTCATAGGCATTACCCAACCAACTGCTAGTCGAATAATTAAACGTGTTTCATCAGATATTGTATCAAGATGTATTAGACGAATGCGGAAATGGAGAAGGCTTAAGAAGATTTTTGTGAAGTTGCTGCATTTCCACGTGCAATTGGCGCAATAGATTGTACGCTGGTTAAAATTGATGCACCCGGTGAAGAAGACGCATAAATATTTAGGTGTCGTAAAGATTACTTCACGACAAATGTTCAAACCGTCAGCGATGCAAAGCTTAGAAAAGAGAGTTTGAAAGTGGACGATACGGCACTATTTAGTAGTCGGAGATTATTATTATTATAGAGTGAACAAATATCTCATGTTGGAAACTAATAATCGAGCTGAAAATCTGTATAACCAATCGAACTCGGAATGTAGTAGAACGCCAATATGGAGTATGGAAGAGACGTTTTCCAATATTAAGTCTTGGAACATAATAGTTGCAACAACAGTGTTGCACAACATGGAAATTAATAGTAACCAAGAAATTCCTGAAGGCTGGGAAGACGTTGAACCTCACCACGAAGAAGAAATCGAACCTCACCACGAAGAAATTGTTAACCAAAACAACGAAATTTTAGACAGGCAATTTAGACAAGTGTTAATCAATGAGCATTTCGCGCGTTTATAATAATAAAAAAATACTTTTTAATATTCATTAAGCTCTTTTGTTTTAATTCGATTTCTAAATTTATCAGGATCATGTTTTTTTTGGTGCTCCTCTTCCATTTGTTTCAGTTTCATTTGAAATTGTTCCTGTTGTCGCTCATCCATTTTTTCTAAAATCTCTAATTTTCTTTTACAAAATTGAAGCTTTGCCTCACAAATGGGGTTAGCAACCTTTTGCCGTAGTTTTCCAGCGGTACTCCAATCCAATTAAACAGATGTAATACAGGTAATACAGACGAAACTAATTTTAAAAATTACCTGACAGCTGGAACCTGTCTCTTTTTAATTGCAACGTTGTTCGCCCCCTGCACCTCCTAACTGCCCCCTTTGAAAATATATATGTTAAATTATTATTAATTACATTTAATTACAAAATTAGCTGCTTACTACAACTAGCCTGAATATCCTCTTGGACTTCCAAACTGCCCTCCTTTAAAATACATAAGTTATATTTATTATTATTGCATTGAATTATAATTACCTGGTTACTACAACTAGCCTGCGTATTCTGGCCCGAATTTCCAAGTCGCTCCCATTTAAAATACGTAGGTTAGGTGTTTCTAGTTTTATTTATTTACATATTACCTGTCTACTGCTAGACTTGAGTTGCGCTTGGGACCTCTATGGCGATGTACGTCATTTCTGGCTCGATGGGAATCTAAAACGGTTTTTTTTAGAATTACCAACTACAAAAATGATAGCAACAAGAACTTACTATAAAGTTATTGTCTATATTTAAAATAATAACTCCTTCTTCAGGAGATTTACCAAAGCATAATTATTTTTGTAACGCACACTAATATAAATGAGTCATACTCTTACCGCAATGGAATCCGAATCAAAAGTACCTGGTTGACCTATTATTATTTATTAATTTATTAATTGGAAAACAGCTTCTATTACGAGGTCGTAAAAATCTTTTGCAGGTCCACCACCAAAAATGTTGAACAATGACAACAAAGGAACAAAAAACACAAACTTAGTAACTCCAAAAAAATACCAACAAAAAGACTGTTGGGGTAACTTCACGCAGAAAATTTACCACAAAATATTTATCTACAGATCAAGAAGATAATGATCAAGAAGTGTGCAAAACCTTTTTTTTGTCTACTCTGGGTTACAACAAAAAGGTGATAAACGTGTACGTACCTACTATAATGAAAAATACCAGTAACGACGCTTTACAAGCTACATCATATTAATTCTTTTCGGCCCTCATATCACACTACCGTAGGACACATGCTCCTGACAGAAAATATTTACCCACCGAAGGATGTATAAATATTTCAATACACAAAACAAATATTTTAAATGTTGTTACGAATTTTACAGAAAAGCAATGTAAGAAATGAAAATATCTTGCGTCAAGTTAGATCGTGCAGAATGTTTTATGTGCGAGAAGTATTCGCTGCATGAAAAATATTGTGTGCCTAAAAATGAAGCTGATATCGAATACAGATTGTAAAGGGAATGATCTCCATAAAAAAAAAGCTGATGAGGCTCGTGAATTCTATGTAAAGGATAAAAACGACCCAAGCGATGCAATTATACTGGGTGTCCCACATTTTTCGTGCCAAACTTTAAGGGCTAATTCTACAACGATAATATGAAGAAAAGTTCATATAAACAGATGCAGATGCAGAGTGTTCAATTTCTAATTTTTAAACATTTTTGTAATATTTCATAAACGGTTTGAGATACGGGCTTGCAATTTGGGACACGTATGGCGCTTGTTCTGAAGTAGTCAGAAATTTCTATTTTAGTATTTTTACATTCTGGTTTTCTTATTTATATTTTTAATTATATTGATAATTTTTCAAAATAATTTTATTTTGTGCTTATTTCGCACATTATTTTATTTTATATTGTTGTGGCTTTGCAAACCACTTATTTTTTTTTTGCTACATTTGTTAGCATGATTTTTGCTACATTTGTTAGCACGATGGTTGATATTTAGATCCCATCGTGCGATTGATTTGTTTAGCATGATGTTTGATATGTAGATCACATCATGCGATTGTTCTCAGGCAGATTATCTTCCTTTATTGGATTTACAATTTGGTATTGTTACAATAGTAAAATTGAAGATAACTATTTTGAGTTTACTTCTGATCGTTAATTTGACGTGTAAAACTCATAACCATTGATAAGAAAACTAGTAATGCTTCTATACATTTTTATTTTTTGATTAATTTAGTTATTTTGTTTTTCCTGATTTGTGTGGTGTTACTATTCTTGGACGGTGCTTGAGGACTTCGGCTCGCCTCGTGTCAACCTCGATTAGTTCACTTCCTGATTATGACGTTTTGGTAGTTTTAGGAGGGGGTTGTTGTGTTCGTAAGAGTGCTTCATCTTTCTCTTTGCTATCTCACCTAGATTTCGATTTATTTATAAAACGTGCGTGTTAGTTAGGGGTATGTTTGGTTTTGGACGATGACTGGAACAACATGAAACCTGAATCTCGTGAAGGGTAGAGTGGCCTCTCTTGTTCTCCACGACGAAGCATCCTGAGCTAATTTGCCAAGGAAATAGTCGTATCTTGGATTTACCGATTTTGACTCACTTATCGAACGTGACAGTGGTAGTTGTGTTATGTACCTAGGAGGCTTGGTTTGAGACCACCGGGGTAGGGTAATTGAACCGCTCTCTCGACCTCAAGTCTCGCGATTATTTATTGTTAGTCCGGAAGGATTTTTTTTTATTTTTATACTCTCGAGTAGAGTGGCGTTTAGCCTTGATTTTTTATAAAGTTGCACGATAACCGTTTCCTGATTCTCTGCCCACTGTCCCTTCAGGTCATGGTAGGTTTCGGTTTCCGTTCGTTTTTTATACTCATTTTGCTCTTCTGATGGTGGTTTGCTTCACTAACCCCACCAGTTAAAGTTTTTTACTTTATTTAAGGTTTCGGGTCCTTGATTCTCGACTAGTGGCGTGTGCGGGTGGTAGCGCGTCATTAGCTTTTTTGGTGTTGCGAGGGGTCTTTCATGACCGACATCACCACATTTTCCGTACTTTTTCGTACATTTTCTTGTTATTTTTTAAATATTGCTTATATTTTAATTAGCTTAACATTTTGTATTTTTTAAATTTTAATAATTTCATTTATTAGCTTAGTGTTTGGAATCTCCGCTTTGGTGATCTCCGAGTCCAAATTTTAGGAGGGGGGTGTGTAACAACCTTTTTTTGTGGTTGTATTAAAAAGTACATTAATTTAAGAATCGTTCATTTATTTGGCGTAATATTAGAAAAGTTTTTAATTATTAATATGTAGAATTGAGAATGACAATTTAATTTGCATTTCCTAGAACATATCTTTTGGGTGTAATATTACATAAAGAGTTATAGTTCCCTTTCTTAAAAAATTGGATTTATATTATGGTATCCGCGCAACGCCTGAAAACTTTTAGGGGGAAATACTCATTTGAGTTATTCTGAAAGCTTTTTTTTAATTCACTTAATGCTGAATGTTACAGCAGTAAGCATGATTTTTACCTAATTTTTTTATGTTTGGTGCCATCAGATTTTGCTGGTAAGTTATTTTTTAATTCATTATATTTGAAACTAAAGCCTTTGCTTTTTTTAGGCACCTTTTAAGTACTCACCTTTTAAGTACTCACCTTTTAAGTACTCACCTTTTAAGTACTCACTTTTAAGTACTCACTTTTAAGTACTTACTTTTATTTTTTTTACTTTTAATTACTTACTTTGCGCTTACTTTGCAATTATTTTACTCATATTTTTTTAATGCATACTTTTATATCTTTAATGGCACTTATAAGTCAATAATTTACTATTCTATTAATTTAAATGGCAATTTTTATTTGAATTACATTTTACAACGCAAGTTCTACATACTTTTATAAATAAATTTGGCGAATTAAACTTCAAAGAAATTCAATAAAGTTATGGACACAATATATAAAGGGAAATAAGCAAGACATTGACCTCACCAAGTTCACCATTCTGCTTCATAGTTACCAGTTAATGGTAAGGTAATGTTTTTATATAATTTTAGAATAGTATAAGACTTCTGATTTTTAACCTTTTCAATCAGATATTAAACAAACTTAAGTATTTCATGTTATTTTATTTTCATTTTGATAAATTGTTTATTATTATTCCTTAACTAGGTTTTGTTGTTCCTATGTATATATATATATATATATATATATATATATATATATATATATATATATATATATATAAAGACAACATGGCGCTCGAGATTTTATCATTTTTTCATAATTTTTAGATAACATTTTTTTTATGAATTAAGTATAAGTGAAAATAATTAAGCTTATGAGAAGCAGGCAGTATTTCAGGTATGTTAATTAAACTCTAAATTAGAACCTACCCTATCTCAATTTACCGATGAGCCGACGGCAGTAGCGATTGTTATTTGGTAATATTTTTTATATTAATTAAAATGATTTGATCAATTAAAAATTGGTTATTACATCATCGCTTTTGTGTTAATGTTATAAGTTGGCCCAGTTTTAGTGTTTATACACTACCGCTTTTAATGTTATAGCGTGCGTGGGTGTGTGTGTGGGTGGGTGGTTGCGTGCGTGCGCGTGCGAGTGTGTGTGTGTGGGTGGGTGTGCGGGTGTGAGCGTGGGCGTGCGCGTGAGCGTGCGCGTGTGCGTGTGCGTTCGTGTGCACGTGCGTGTAAGTGTGGGTGTGGGTGTGTGTGGGTGTGGGTGTGTGTGCGTGTGCGTGTGCGTGTGCGTGTGCGCCTGTGGTCACTCGCCAGCCGAAACTATACGGACGATTTTGATGAAATTTGGAATGAAGGCCTATGAGACAATTATGTCTACAAAACAAGCTTTTAAACGCAATAGGTATACAGGGGGTGAAAATAAGGGTGTTAGTTCGGGGACAAATTTTCAAATTTTAACATAGAAGATTGTAATGCAGTTCATCAATAACTCGCATGAAGTGCAATTTTTTGCAATTTTTTAAAACTTGCAAAATTGAATATGGCCGTAGCTACAGTCGTATATACATTTTTTTTTTTTTTTGGAGAAATATGTATTTCCGATACTGTTCAAGATATAAAAGAATTGGAAATAGTTAAATAAAGGGTCTTTACAGAGATTTCTTTACGTAATAAATTATGGTATAAATTTGCCTACATTTAAGGAGCCAAACTTAAGTAATTATTCGAAATTGATTTATTCAAAATCTCCAAGCATTTTTTGTTTTTTATATTTTGTAGGCAACCAGCCACTCTTATGAATTCAACTAACTGCTTCTTCTAAAGCTACTAGTATAGGAGATATGAATTTTCAAATATTTAATATTGATATTGTTAAACTTTCAACTATTTTCGGTTCAAACTTGGGATTTTGGAAATAAACTTTGTTCATTTGCGTAATGAAATGATATCCTGATGAAACACTACTTCCGTGTTTCCGGAAATTGAAAACATTAAAACTCTAAAATTTAATTTTAGTGAAGAATAATAGGTCATTAAAATTATTATTGTTAAACTGCAAACTGTATATTAAACAGCTGATGTTTATGTTAACTTGAAAAATTGTTTTACAACATCTTTAACAAGTTTACAATATTATTGACCAAGATAACTGTAAGTGTTATCGAAATGTTTAGATTGTTATTAAATTCACCATTTAAACCCCAAATAAGATAAGTATTGTTATGAGTGATAATGGTGAAGGTTTCATTTCAACATGTACATATGGAGGTGTAGAAGGTTATGCAAGGACATTTTTCACTATCGCTAAATCGACTTATTAGCTCATTTAAAATTTTGGCCAAGTTTCGTCAATATCGGCCATGATGTCTGGGAACAAGATTATTAGACTTCAGTTTTGATGTTAATTAAATATTTCAAAGATATAAAAATACCCCATATATTTTTTAGTATTTTTCAAGAAAGTCCTGTAATGCACTAGCATTCACCTAGTTGTTTTAGTTGTTGGAAGAGTAACTAATAAAGCTTCCTGTAAACTTTTTACGTTATCAATAGTTAATTTCCATAATTCTTCCCTCCGACATGCTCCGGCTAATCCAAAAACCATAGCAACCTACTAGTAAATCATTGATTAAAATTAAAATTGTATTCTTGTTTTAAAATTAAGGTAAAAAGATTAAATAAATTGCAAATACATAAAAAAAAATAAAAAAAAAAGGTGTTTGACGGGGATTTGAACCCGGGACTCCTGCATGAAAGGCAGATGTATTATCAACTAAGCTACCGAGGCAACACATTAAATTTACTGTATTAAGGTTTTTCTTCTTTTTATATTAAATTTTTTATTTTGATTTTGAAAAAATTTTGTTCATATGGTGATAGGTATATTGGTTACTAAATAAATAATAGATTGAATAACTAAATAATCTTTAAAATTATGACTTACTTTGACGAGTAGATAGATATCTGGCGCTTATTCTAAAAATTTATGGATTTCAGCAGATGCCAATGTAAGGGATTTTTCCTGTTGCTGCTTTTTTCGTTTTACTTTGCTAAATATGCTCCCAGTTTTGTATACTTTGAAATATTTATGTTATTTTTGATACTTATGAGACTCCTTATCATTGAATATATGGACCACAGTGTAGACGGTTTTAAGTTTTGAGAAATTTCTTGAAAATAAGCCAACAAAGCATTTTCTGAAAATGATTTAATGTTGTTTATTTCCCTCCGGTTCATAAATTTGCTGTATTGTTTTTGATATTCGTCTTTCGAAACCTCAGGTAACAAATTTTCGGTTGAATTTCGAGCCTTTTGATAATATCTGGAGGGGTATTTTCAGTGTCGGAATTCGACAACTCGAAAGATAAATTTTGATCTTGGTTCATAATTCCTAAAATAATGCGTAATAAATTAATTTGTTTATAATTAATAAATTAAAATAAATATTCAAATAAATAGTTTACTTACAGAATGTTTAGTTTAAATTTAAAATTTGAACACCTTGAATTTCACTATAATGATAATATTAAATTGTCAAACAAATTTTGATAGGTCAAGCTGTGTTGATGTAACAAAATCAATTGATTATGGTTGTTTGTTGTTTGCAACTATAAAATTTTTTCATTTCCGTGGGGAAAAGTGCCATAGCGTGTAGTTTTACCACTCAAAACTATTACTTTTCCAACGGATATCAAAGAAATTAAGCAAAGGCCTGCTTTGCGTATAACAATTTGTGTAGAAAAGCGTGTTTTGCATAGTGTTTGTAGAAAAATAGTATATTCTTCCACGAGCGTATAATGATAGCTGTTATTCACGAGGATAAAGTTCAGGCCACGACTCGCGAAGCGAGGAGTGGCCTGGTTATCAAGTGAATAACAGCTCATTACTGAGTGAAGACTATACTTTCTCTATGACTACAATAATAAAACTTTATAATAAATATGTTATTAAAAAAATATACAATTTATGCGAACTACATCATTGAAAATTTATAACTAAACAGAAATAAACAATCAAAAACATCAATTCTTGTGAATATTGATTGTAATATTACTACAATTAGTAATGTTCACTACTGGTGGACCTGAATTATGACTTATATTTACTGCACCTATTGCACTATTCGATAGTATATTCGAAGAAGTAGTTGGCTTCATTTCTGTTGATTGGAGTATTTTCTTCGCAGTGTTCGTTTTATTGGTCATGGAATCCTATATATACCCTTCAGCTGCTGATGTGCTCTTCCAGCCGCCATGCCTTTTGAGGACTGTAATATCTCCCCCTGCTACTACTAATATAGTAGCTGAAGTCCTACGAAAAGTATGTCGAGTGTATAATTCAGCACTCGGCAAATTTAAATAAGTGGCTATTTGTTTTCCCATGAATCCGAATTTATTAATGCCAATGTTTTGCACAGTGGATTTTCCATGTTGATCTGTTTGCATTAGCTGGACGAAGATTGATATATTTCTTACACATGTCGTAAAATTTGCCTGTAATGGTAAATTTTCGTACAGTTTTTGTTTTCGTATTTGGTATCGTAATTAAATAGGCTGATGAAAGATCTTGGATATCATCAATATTCATAGAACGGAGTTCCATACTGCGACATGCGCCCATTATGCCTATTATCAATGCAACCTTAAAAATATTTTATATAAAAATAACGCATGGCAAATTTGAATTGATTACCTTTGTTGCAAGATATATATTATCCTGTGCTTCACTAATAAATTTATTTATCTCGTTAGGAGTAAATGGTTTGGATTTCTTCGCGTGATAGCCTTCCGACTGACGTTTCAGGAAAGCGCGCAGTTTGGAATAATGTTCTATATTTATTTCGTTATTTACGGTTAATGTACTTCGTAACATTGAGTATATTTTCCACATGAACGAAGATTTGTATTTTTCAGAAAGTTGTGTAAAGTATGCTAATAGAACGTTCTCAGAAAACGAATTTATCTTATTAATACTTCTCCATTCCATAAATCTGTCATACGTTTCTTTATATTGTTTCCTTGATTTTTCGGGTGACAAATTATTTACTGTGGATTTTGCTGCTTGCAGGCGGTTTACATGTTTCACTAATGCTACTTTCGCCATCCGAATTGATTTTGAAAAGAATGAAAGACAAACTGCGGAAATTTAATAATGGCGTCGTACAATTTGAACTTATTTATCGATTGCTAGGAGACGATGCGCCCATTGTATTCCACAAATGCAACAATATGATTGGTGTTCAGGTCGTGGATTCTAGTTGAGAATACAACGGGCGTGTAGAATTAATATAATTATTATATATGATGCTTTCAAAGAATGCCTAGATTATTTAATAGTCATTAGAAATACATTTTGTTACCATAGTTGACTTTTAAATATATGTGTCGAACATAGCAGGCTTTTTCATTACGTTTTCATATTTTATCGGCCTGTTTTGACACGTTAATTACATAATTGTAATTCTGTTATTACTATTGTTGGCGATGAGTGCTATCGACACATCTAAATTTGTATAAGTGACCTTAAAACATACGATTTAAAACAATATTAATTAAACCTAAAAAACTAATATAACAGATATTATGTCTCTAAATGCCATGCATGCATTAATTATTAGTGAACATTTCGATTACTGCCATTCCCCGTCCGTCATACTGTATGATTTGGGTCCGTGCACACTTCCACAAGTTAAAAATAGATTTGAAAGGTCAACATTTTGATACCATTGAAGGAATTCGATCAAAATCGCAGGTAATAGCTTTCGCTCATTCACAAAACCAGTTCATTTCAGGATTCTTTGGAAATCACCTTTAGAATGTACTTATTTACGCATATGAAGACACGTGTCTAATAATAAATACATATTAATATGCTCACATTCATTAACAATAGGATAGAAACTAATTCAATTTCTAATTCTAATTCCGGCATCCATCAATTAATAGTCACTCCTCGGCATGGATTAATGAAATCTTGCTGATCTTGACTCCACTTTAATCTTTTAATCTAAAATGTGATTGTTCCCATAGACTTTCAAAATTTAAAGTTTATCAATTATAGGGGACTGTTCCAGGATGTCACGATTAGGATATCGTTTCTTACACCAAAAGGGTCATGAGCGTGAATGCAAACAAAACTATTGTTTTATGAAATATAATGGTCAACATTTTTTGCACGGTTACGATAAGCGTGCGCAGGAAAATTTTAAAATGTTCCAATGGTACAGTTTAGTCTTAACAATTTTGATAGCAGAAAAATGAACTGCTAGTAATGCTCAACACAAACTTCCACTTCGTGATGAGAAAATTAATAGGTATTAATTTGTGCCATATTGATTAAAACGTGCTATTGTATCTGCAACTAACTGCCAATCAGTTTTTTCTTAATTGAAGGTAACCGTTTATTTAACTCCAATTTAGTAATTAATCGAATTTATGGTTTCTCCTGTGGATTCATTAATTTTAATACAAATTTAATATCAGTCTTAATAAAAATTGCATTAATGGTTTGATTTAAATGAACTTTAAATAGGTCAGTCACTGTAAGATGAGATGCGTACACGAATATCGTTATTTGTGAAAATGCAATAAAAATAATTTATATAACGTCTATAAGGAATTTAAGATAAATTTTAAAGACCAAATCGTGTAATAATTATTACCTCACAACCTTGTCACGAACTGACAAATTATAATGAAAGTGAATTAAGGTTTGTTACAATAAATCAGTGGTTTCAAAGTGGAAACAATTTTCGATTTTGTATCAGTATTTATAAGTGAATTGTTTTATTTTATCATGTGATGATGGTAACAATCCCAGTTGTATTTTGCGGTTATAATTTATAAAAATGTACCCTTTTTTGAAATGCTTTAATACTCTCTCATAACTAAAGTAAAAGTGAAATTTATTAATTTGATATGTTTGTGTGAAATATCCTGTCTTTAGATTTTTCTCTTAAAATTAATGGTTCGATTGTATTCAAAAATCTCCAGTTAAATTACCATAATAGTGGATATCTGTAACAACTTTTTTTCTAATAAACTTTCTTTACTATATATATTTTTCAGATGAAATCAGTATTTTGTTTATTAATACAATGCTGTGATGAAGGGTTGGAAAATCAGACAATAAAAAAATTGAAAAGGCCTACCAGAAAATAGCTTATGGCGGTGAAACTTTAGGTGTGTTACAATTGATAATTTTGGTTACAATTTATTATCTTTTGTTTACTTTCTTTAATATTTAACTGGAGTAGTTTTCAATATTTTAGTCACGAATTCAATTGAACAAGTGATTACTTCTCCTTATTATACTTTCTGAAAAGGAATGCAAGACATGAACAATTTAGATCACTACACCTTTAATGAATGTCATTAATTTCATATTTCGATGTTGCACCATGCTATACGCCATTTAACATGTTAATAATTTATAAAAATAATATAAAAATATTGCTAAACTTTATTGTTTAATATCGGTTTACGGTTTTTTTTATGCGAGAGAAAGGATTTTTATCTCTTAAGTACTTATTTTGAAGTTGAGCACTTGAAAATATTCAGCATTGCTTTAATGGAAGCAGGTCTTAATAATTATAGAGAAATCTATTTCTCTACTGAATAGTGGTTCAATAGCTTCGTTTTTAAAAATAACAGTTTAATTATTTGACCACCTTGTATATATGACAAATATCTGGGGAAATTGAATATTACCAACAAATGTGTATCCGAGGTTACTGGGAAATTCGATATTTATCCGAGTAGCTAAACTCCGTTCAAATATCTTTTGATCCCGACATATTTTGAAGAATTAAGATAATACTTTAAAATATTTAGCATTGTTTAAACGCAATCAGATCTTAATACATGAGTAGAAATAAAACAAACTCTGTTTTTAAAGTTTCACTGTATTACTTAAAATGACCATTGTTTCGACAACACTGTGTCTTCATCAGATTGAGTATTTAAACTAAATTTACTTCAATTCATTTGAATAGGGTATACTAAAGTTTTAGATATTTGACAATACATAACCATTATAATACAAAATACAATTATAACTAAATAATATATACAGGGTGTGGCGCGAAGAGTTTTGATTAAAAGTAATGGCGGATACAGTTATGTTAAAAATCTGAAATTACGAAGCTGTAGGTTTTGGATGACGCTAAGTTCAGATATAATATTGGCCTGAATGTGGCACTTCCGGTTATACCGGGAGTAGACGTCAACTTTGTTATTTTCAATGGAACCTAATATTTTTTTATTTTATTTTCGAATTCTACATGAAATTCTAGATAAAATTTGTGCACAATGTCCTATACCAAAAATGAAGTATTTTCGAGATATTTCGATTTTTTTTTAAATTTTGAAAAAATTCTAGTCCACATTGAATAACGATATCTCCATTAATAACGAAGCTAGTGACGTGAAATTGTAACCAATAAACAACAAGCGCTTGCCCGTTAACTCCATATATCCATCTCATTGATATTTCATACAGGGTGTTTTAAACTTAGCCGCCAACATGCACAATTTAAATCATTTATAAGTTGCTAGCTTTAAATAGAACACCCTGTATTTTATTACATTTTCCGCTGTATTTTTTTAAGCCAATTCGTTTGGTATCGGTATTTCTTATACCTAAATCCAATCACTTTTGAGATATTTCATTATCATAGTTAAAACATAACAACACTTAATTATTTCAACATTAGTAAAGGGTAGGCCATGGCGGTCAAAGATTTGATAGTTAGAACATTAATTGTTTATGTTGTTTTGACAGTTTTCTTTACCAGTTTGTATTTCATAGTAAATAATGGCAAATGTAGGACTCACTAATGATGATTTTTTAAATCTTATTATTATTATTTACGGCGAGTGTAATAGAATTGTTGAACGGACTTACCGTGTTTTTGCAGAAAGATATCCAAATCGACCAAATGCAACTGGCGATATTGTAAGAAGATTGCTTAAAAACTGCCGTTAGTTTGGTGAATTTAAGACAAAAATCAATAAAAATAAACCACTAGTGGACAGTGACATAAACGAAATTAATGTTTTGGGTTATTTTACGGCCTCTCCAAATCCCTCCATTAGAGATTGTGAGAGAGATCTTACTTCGTCGACGAGAACAATTCATCGAATTTTGAAAAAACATAAATGGAAACCATTTTCATATGATTTGGTGCAATACTTACTTCCTCGAAGCGTAGAATTCTGTGAATGGTTTTTAATGAAGACCCAAGAGGATGAAAACTTCATAAAAAAAGTTATACGGTGTGATGAAGCAAAGTTTAGCAAAAATGGATTATTTAATGGACATAATTCCCATTTTTGGTCTAATGAAAATCCACATGTTAATAGAGAACGTTATTTCCAAGATAGTTGGAGTTTTAATGTTTTTTGTGAAATAAAAGACGATAAAATTTTAGCATTAAAATTTTGTGATGAAAATTTAAATGGTACAAGATATTGCCACATTTTAGAAGAAGTCATGCGACCGGCGTTACATACTTTAAGAAATGGAGAGACTGCTTAGCTTGGTATCAGCAAGATAGAGCACCTCCTCATAACTTTGGGCCTGTTGCTCAGCATCTTTACGACATGTTTGATGATGGATGGATTACCAATCAGGGTCCGTTTCGTTGCCCAGCTCGCTCTCCTGATTTGGCTCCTCTAGATTTTGGTATTTGGGGTTACATTAAAAATCAGGTATTTTCCAAACCCGTTACGACAAATTTTGAACACTTATTATAAAACTTTATTTGTTTAATATTACATTTAGTTATTTTTGTTTGTAAGTTATCTAATTAAATTAATACAAAATACCTAGTCAACGTTTTTAATGATATCCACAATTAATAATCCTTTCAGGCTATTGGTTACTTTTCAGAATTAATAACTATGAAAAAATAAAAAATATCACCTTAAATAATGGAAATCATGGCCTACCCTTTACTAATGTTGAAATAATTAAGTGTTGTTATGTTTTAACTAAGATAATGAAATATCTCAAAAGTGGTTGGACTTAGGTATAGGGAATACTGATACCAAACGAATTGGCTTAAAAATACAGCGGAAAATGTAATAAAATACAGGGTGTTCTATTTAAAGTAAGCAACTTATAAATGATTTAAATTGTGCATGTTGGCGGCTAAGTTTAAAACACCCCGTATGAAATATCAATGAGATGAATATATGGAGTTAACGGGCAAGCGCGTGTTGTTTATTGGTTACAATTTCACGTCACTAGCTTCGTTATTAATGGGCATATCGTTATTCAATGTGGACTAGGATTTTTTCAAAATTTAAAAAAAAATCGAAATATCTCGAAAATACTTCATTTTTGGTGTAGGACATTGTGCACAAATTGTATTTAGAATTTCATGTAGAATTCGAAAATAAAATAAAAAATATTAGGTTCCATTTAAAATAACAAAGTTGACGTCTACTTCCGTATAACCGGAAGTGCCAATTCAGGACAATATTATATTTGAACTCAGCGTCATCCAAAACCCACAGCTTCGCAATTTCAGATTTTTAACATAACTGTATCCGCCATTACTTTTAATCAAAACTCATCGCGCCACATCCTGTATAAAGTATCGTATTATGGGGTCTAGGAAAGTTTACCGAATCTCAATTTATCGAATTCAATTGACCGAACTGGTCGAAAATCAATTTATCGAAAACGCAATTAATCGAATGGCAATTTATCGAATCACAATTAATCGAAACGCAATTTATCGAATCGTAAATCTAAAATGGTAAAATAAATACTACTGCAAAGCGTTTTAGGAAATAATATATCCAATTATCTACGTGGTATTGCGCATAACACCAATTATAGTAGTAGACTATAGTGGGGCTATTACTGCGCAGTAGCAGAATGGAATTTCTGTACCTTGTGGAGGTACAGGAAATAGATATAGAACGTCGATACTAATATACTTATCCGAGGTATTCCTTCTCGTCGCCGTTACGGAGAGTGCGTACCCAAAAAAAGCAGACACATCCTGACCGTGCGTAAGGACCACTCCCCACAGGTCAGTCGCAGTTTGCGCCTTCACTAGTGCTCCTCCCACCTTACAGATGACAGGTAGGGCCTTTGCCAAATCCCACCTTCCGAGAAAGCCTACAATGGCGTTGAACCCTAAAGCGGGTGCAACGGGCGTTTTCTCGTCTGCGGCTCTAACCGCATTCGGTACTTCCGCCTTCTCACTACCGCTCGCCGTCGCTTTGCCGTAACTAACGCCGGGTCGGTGTGGAGAGGGTGCCGCTGTCGGCGGTGTCCTTTTTGGTCGCTGTTGATGTGGTGCGTCCGCGTGCTTCCGCTATGGCTGCGGGAGACGTGGGAACTTCGGGCATCCCCGATAATTGGCCGAGTGATCACCACCGCAGTTCACGCGCTTAGTCCGGTCGGTACGGAGTTTACTGCATTCGTTGGACTGGTGGTTTCCTGCGCAATTTCCACAGCGTGCCGCTGCTCTACAGCAACGTTGTGCGTGACGGAATCTCTGGCACTGGTGAGACTCTCCGATGTCGAATTTCCACCTCAAGTCTTTGATTGAGATACGAATCCGAACCACGCCAGATCCTCCTAAGTACTCTTCTGTTGGGAGCGTCACCACCAGAAGCAGGATAGGTCATCCATGTCCCTTCATGCTCGGAACAAACGTCGCTCTACGGTACTCCAGGTAGAACCGCCTTGAACACACGCTCGCTCCTTGTCTGCCTATTCATATACCGCATCATCCTATCACGGTCCTTGGATGTAGCAGGCTGTATCCTGTATCAATCGCGGATCCTTTGCTCGAGTGAAGGCGATCCCGCGTTGGTCCAGTTCTCGAGAGAAAGTTATCAAATTCTCCTTCTGACGCAGGATTCCCGGCGACACCCTCTCCCTGGTAACGGCGGATTCCATGATTTCCGGGTGGTCTGTGATGTCTGCAAGCGCCCCGAAACGTTGACGGTCGGTGTGGGCGTGGTCAAGCAGTCCATCGAGGTCTTCTTTGGCTTCTTCTTCTGTAGCCGGAAGTCCTTGTCTGCCGATGAGGACTCGTCTACGGCGTCGTGGATCTGTGGCGGTAACCGGAGTCTCTTCGAGTCTCTTCTGCCTTCTGTTCCTGTTGTCCTGGCTGCTACGAGAATGCCAAGGCAGGTCTGACAGCGACGAGATCTCCTACGGGGCTTGCAAGTTGCTTATCGGTCCTCCTTCCAACAACGATAACTGTCGCTCGGCAGAGTATACATGCAGCAGCGCTATTACTGATGCGCTCTACCCAGCATCGTATAACGATGCGGATAGATGTTAGTCGATTTAGTTCTTTCTTAACGCTTACCGCGATTAACGATGTTCGCTGTTCCGAACACAGACATCGATTGAAATTTACTTATAATACATATGTTTTTATATAATATTTAACAAGTTATTAAGAAAGTGGCAAACAAGAATTTATCAATTAAAAAGTGGTGAATTGTATACATCTAGTTGTTCGTTTAATAACTGATCTGAGTATTTTCTCTTATTAATTTCTAGAGCATCTAATAAATCCAGTGTTATACTTTTGTTCTGATTGTGTAAAATTACTATTTTATTATTAAAATTATGGTTTTTTGTATTCAAGTATGTATCACAGTTAGGTTTATTATTATTACATTGAAAAGATATTCTAATCTTAAAACTTCCTAGTAATTGACTGATATAACATTTATTGCAATCACCACAATTCAGCTTATAAACTCCTGACTTATCTCCTCTATCAGTTTTGACTAATTATTATTTGTATAAAGTACTAATTTACTACAAAAGTTAACTAAAAAAATTATTACAAAAAAATTACCTACAAGATGCTCACGAATCTTGACGGGATTTTTTAGTATACCTCAGCCTCAAAAATTCATAGGTGTGATATGTGGGGATCGTGGAGGCCATTCGATAGTGCCCCGTCTGCCAATACATTGATCAAAGTTTTCATTGATAAAGTTTCTCCCAATAAGTTCATAATGGGGGGGGGGGGGGCTTCATCTTGTTGCCGACTTTTCCTTAACCGGCTGGAGATTGTCAAATAATGGATTGTTTTCCAGTTCTATGAACCCTTCATTGAATCATATCTAAGTAATTTTTAGCATTGACAGTCCCGTCGCTGAAAATCTCTGCCCACACACTCACGCCAGGAGCGTTCAATTCTGTCTGCAACACCGCATGTGGATTCGTAGAATCCCAGTAGAAACAAGTTATGTTCACTCTATCATTCATCTTAAAACTCGCTCCAAATAATGCTTTTGTAAAACATAGGATTAGCTTTATGTCGGATTGTGTACCACTCGCTGTATTCCAAACACCTGTCCGGATCATCTTCATGTAGGGCTTGAAGTAAAGTAGGCCTATATGCTCTCAATTTCAGCTTCGTAGACTTGTTCTTGCTATTCCATACTTCTTGGACGCTTTCCTTTGAGATTTAATAGGTGATTGCACAAAACATTGCGCAAGAAGATTCTCTGTAGTTACTGACCTCAAATTGCTAGCGCCAACTAAATTTAATTTCCGAATACCTTGTCGAGATTGGATTGGAGTTCACAACGAATACGAACATCACTGTAATTATGGTCATAACATGACTGTAACACAAATATACGCTATTCTGTACTTTATTAATCGTGACTAACTAAATAACCTCAACTACTAATTGTCGAGTTCACAACATACTACGACTAATCTAGGAAAAACAACTTCTAAGGATTGCTAGTGACAACTGACTTATGGCCCACCTTGTATTTTCCTAGTGTACTGTTACATTTAAAGGCTATATTCAAATCAGGTTTTCTTAATTCGTCAGAAATTATTTTGGTAGATTTTCTTATATATACCAAAACTGGGTTATTAAGATAAACTAAATTTAACGCTTGTTTTAATTGTTTTTTATGTAATATTTTATTGATATCCCTGTCGTGGTATCCGTTATTTACTGCTATTTATTTTATTAAATTAAGTTCTTTCTGGAAATGGGATTCTGATAAAGGTATATTTAATAATTATGTATATAAAAATTAAACGTCGCCATTTTATAATTATATGGATGGGCAGATGACTTATAAACTACTGAGTCTGTATGGTAGGGTTTGTAAAAAATAGAAAAATCTAGTCTATTAACTATTTTAGTGATAGTTAAACCTAAAAAATTAATGATCTCATCGATATACCAATTTTATAGTGACTTTTTACTACTTTAGCAAATTCGTTCTTGTTTCCTTCGCGACAGGCTATCACCAAATCTCTTGTTAAGTGTATGAAGGGCCAGGTTTTCTTGTTCCGCGATATCGGAGTGAAAATCGTAGTAATCTATTCTCTGACCTTTGTCAACGGCGTCGAGGTCGCTTTACTTCATTGTATAATCCGCGCGCTGATCATGCTGAACACGTAAATCGATTGGACAAACAGTTATTAGCTACAAGATCATCCTCATCCTTGGGACATCAACTTGTCTTCGATTTCGTGTGCAATACGTACGGCTAAAAACGAATCCTCCTTACTCTGTCAATTTTAGTAAACAACATCGATCTTAGTTTAAAAACTGATATCCACCTGCAGAATTCTGAACGTACTCAAGAGGTCAAAAAACATCACGCCTTAATTTGAGAAAGGTTTGTTTGCTCGTGTGTAAGAACGTCTCAAAGCTACTCACCAAAGTTGTAAAAGAACCTATTACATTCGTCGTCGACACCTTGAACTCGAAGGTGTGGTGTAAAAACAAATGTATCTCTGGTACCACTAAAGACTCCGCCAAATTGTCTCCCAAGTTCGCCGAGCCGTCTCGAATTAAACGTAAGGAAGATACATGTACACTTATGTATTACTTAATTATTAAAAAATTGATTATATAAAACATCAATCTAAATAAGATAAATTTCTTTCATATATAGCTCTGATTAGATATGATTTGACAACAAATTTATCTATTTAATTTGTTTTTCTCTCAAGGTTTTGGCATGTATAAGGCTTAGGAAACGTTTACCCCACCTTAAAGATGTATCTTGCTTAGATACATTGAATTGGTGGCTTCGGTTATAAAACATACATCGTACACGTGCATGTAGATAAAGGTTTACTCCCTTCATTCGATAACTGATCCAAACGTAATGATTAATAGAATATTTCAAATGTACACTTGATCTTAAAAACTATGCCGTTTTACAACTAAAAGTACAAACTCCTTTAAGTTATTAAATAATAATTACATTCTGCCCTCACCTTATAGTATTACTTTCAGGAGTGTTATTTCCGCTCTTAGTTTGAAGCTTTGATCTCAATTTCTAACTGGGTCTTACTCGTGCCCATTTTTAAACATGTCATTACGTTAATGCTGCATTTTTACAGCTTCACATATCGGACAAGTTTGGCGACTTTTGGACGTACAAATTTAAGTAACGGCCAGATTCCATAGTTTGTGCCTTTGTGTGTTGTTGAACACGTGTGTGAATATAGAAATGTGTTATTGTTTTACTTTTATGTACACCTACGAATTCTACATACATTTAGTTTAGTTACGTTATCTAGCATTTACAGCTCGTAAAGCTCGTGCGCAATGGGCGCAAGTTACTCGCTCATAATTGGCTACATTGGCACCTTAGAAGTATGTCTACAACACATTGTTGTCAACTTAAAAATGAAGTTACTAAAATAGTTTCCGCGCCGAAATTGTTTAACATTCTATTATAATGAATAACGGTACTCGACTTCGGATTCGTGTCGTTTTAACATAGTAGTAATTAATCTTACTTTTTTTATTATTGCTAATATATATTGCACTATTTTTACTGATAGCGTTCCAGGCATCGTATGTAAATTGTACTGAAATATGCTTAATCTGATACTCAACCTCAAATATTTTAATGACTATCCCAAAGTGGCGTCTTAAAATTAAATTTTTTTTTCCTTCAACTCGTTATACTTTAGTATCCTAAAAATGTAATATACTATTCTTTGTTGTGCGTATTGTATTTTCGTGTTTGGGGATGTTTACTTGTTTGTGTTCGTTTGGTACTAATTTAACTGCATGTTTTAGTTTTTTTGGTACGTTTTCTTGCCTGTTTCGTGCACGTTTGGAGTGTTTGGGAGTTTGCAGAAGTGCTTATTGATAACTAATTTCTTTGTTTTTGTTTGTATGTTTGCGGGTGTTTTGGTGTTTAATTGTTTCTTTGAGCATGTGTTTGCTCTCAACTAGTTTTTCTTCGCAATTTTTAGTTTCATCGGTATGTTTTCTTGCTTGTTTTGTGCAAGTTCGCCGTATTTAGAAAGCTCGTTTCTTTGTGTTGAGGATTTCGTGTTTGGATGTTTACTTGTTTGTGTATTTGTATGTTTGTTAGCTTACATGTTTCGTGCTAGGGAGCGTACTTGACCGCCGGTCTCTGCTTGCTTGCAAGTGTGTATTTATTGGCTACTACTTTTACTCCATGGTTTAGTTTTTTTGGTATGGTTTCTTGCTTGTTTGGGGTTCTTGCAGTTTATTTGTTTTGATGTTAATTGAATTCTTTCTTTACTTGTGTGTATGAGTTTGTCAGTTTACTTGGTTGCTAATTTTTTTGGTTG
Organism: Vesta saturnalis; assembly: GCA_036346205.1. NCBI lineage: Eukaryota > Metazoa > Arthropoda > Insecta > Coleoptera > Lampyridae > Vesta > Vesta saturnalis. Next base: position 1,708,792 of record JARFJB010000513.1, read on the forward strand.
TGTGTATACTTGTGAGGTTTAAGTGTTTGTTTGCTAGTTTCATTGTTTGAGTGTGCGTGTTTGCTATTAGTTTTTGAATGTATCAGTCTCTTTGATATGTATTCTTGCTTGGTTCGTTCATGTTTAGAGTGATTGGGAGTTTATAGCTGCATGTTTGTGGATTTATTGAGTAACTTGTTTATTTGTTTGCTTGAGGTTATTTGTTTGTGTTGGTCGCTTACTGATAGCTAGTTTCCTTGTTTTTATGTTTGCGTGTGTTGTTCTGTTTGGGCGTTTACTTGTTTGCTAATATCTGTTTGCGTATTTCTGTTTCTTTAAACATGTATTTGCTGTCTACTAGTTTTTTTGCATGTTTTAGTTTCTTTGATATGTTTTCTTGCCTTTTTCGTGCAAGTTTGGTAAGTTTACGTGTTTGTTGGTTAGTTTCTTTGTTTTGAGTGTTGTTTGTTTGCATGCTTACTTGTTTGTGTGCATATTTGCTGGCTTACATGTTTGTGCTTCGGATCATACTTATCTAACGGCAGAAAATCTGCGTCATAATGTGCAGAATCCCTATAATTAAAAGTTGTTCTAAATAATGCTAAAACAGGTTAAGGCCACTTTCTGTAGAATGTGATGGATCTTTGCAAAAAAAAGTGATACGCTAACAGGTTCGGTACATTTAGAGATAAATTTATTCAACGTCATAAAAAACATGAACAAATCGCTCCATCTGCGTCCACCTAAATTAAACATTTTCTAAATAACTAAATCCTTGGGAGAGGCCCTTTCGAAAGATTTTTTGAATAATCTTATTTATTTCCAAGAAGTAACTGCTAGATTATTTTTAACGCCTTGTTCTGGTGTATTTAATTTAAATTATGTTGCTGTAATTTTCGGTTAAACTAGAAATTAAATAAAAATACTATTAGCGCCATTTGATTCGCTGATATTAAAAACTTGTCGTTTGATTGTGGTGTGTGTTGTGATGAAACAAGTTTCCTGTGTGATCATAGCAGCGAGTGGTCGTTGTGATCAGAGCATTGAGAAAAAGTGACCGTTGTGATCAAGATTGTCGTTGTGACCAAGGTGGCCGTTGTGGTATGCGGCGGTTTTAGTAGCATTTAGGAAGTGTCGGTTATCGTTGTGATCACGGTGACCGATATCATCATAAAGCTGTTGACCGTTGCGATCCAGTGGCCTTTAATGGAAACGTTCATTCGCCATTATAAATAAGATGGCCGTTGTGATCAGGTCCCGCAAATTTCATTAGTGGAAGCTAAGTATTCTAAAAAAATATACGTAGACTCATGCCGTTCAGTGGACCATTTTTTCACGAATAATTCACAAATTTAACCTGATCCATCACCATCTTACATATTAAATATTTATCACACTAATGTGCTTGTATATAACATGAAATTAGATAATTAGGTTAATGTGCATATTTAATGGATTTTTATTTCATCATGTGTGTACTATTGTAAGTAATAATTTATTTAAATTTTAGTAATAATTAAAGTATATCTTAAACTAAGTTTCACAAAATATAGAAAGCATATGTATGTGAATTTATTTTATATGCCAACAAATTTTTTTTGTATCAAACTGGTATATGTATGAAAATTCTTAAGGAGTGTAATATATACGTATAAGAAAGCGTTATTTATACTGTTATAAATTAGTAATTATGAGAATATTATAATAGTTCCCATCATTTACCGATATTTACATCGTATAAACATTTATACGCATTTAAATAAGTAACTACTGTTTCTTAGTTTTCACATAATATAGGCATTAACATTATAACTCGTAATGAAAGAAAGCTACAGGAAGTTGTCACAAACGTGGTATAACTTCTTACGGGAAAATTCTTTCTTTAGGTGCACTTGTTTAGTTTATTTAAAAAATTAGTAGAACAACACGAAATACTTAAATTTCAATTTACAAGTCTTCTATGCTGATGAGTAAATATAGTATTTTAACACTTCTATTGTTAGTTTATAGTTGAAAAGTCATTTGGACAATGTTATCTTTAAGCTTGTTTAAATCGGGTAGTACTTATGCCTTATCTAAGTCTTATAATGATTTTTTATCATTCTGTCAATTTATTAATTACCTACTGTTCTAAAGTTTCACACTACTCATATTGATAAGGAAATATGTAGAGCGTAAACCATACATGAACTTTTAAAGAGCTAAATTTTAAAAATATTTAGAAAAGTAATAAAAACTGCATTCAACAATGTATTTTATAGTTGAAATTCACAATTTTGCAGCAATATATCCATTATCAAAGTAGATTTATGGTTATTGTTAAATTAATTAATTAATTCATCTCTAAAACTTAATTATTAAGTCTAATTTGCACTCCAAAATTTTGTCGTAATTAGGTATTTCATATTATTTAATTTTCATTTTATATATGTATTTTTACCTAATTGGAATTAATTAATAAAGAGTAGGTAATACTTTATAAGGATTATAACACAGATCGTTAATTAATTAAATGAGAAATTTTAAACGATCTGTGGTTACAAAGACCGAATCTTCTCATCTTTGTATATTACACTAAAAAATTTCACTTCACTTACCTGTCATTATTATTATAAATATTTAAACTGTTGCACTTAAACATAATTGGTTAATTCATTTTTCTACTGTATTAATTTTTTCTTTTTTTTTATTTAGCAGCTATAATTGGGCATTGTTAATTTTTTTTTAATATCCCATATTACACACAATAAAATTCATTAAAAGCAAAATTCGCAGCTTGGATTTTCCACTGAAATATGTTTAAAAATTTCCCAAAAACTTCATAAACTTTGTATCATATCATTTTTAATTAAGCATTACTCATTACAAATAAGTATCGAATGTTTCATGGCCATTAGCAATTACTTAAGATGATTAATAACACTAATAATGTACATTTAATAATTTTTATGACAAATATTTAGCTTTAAAGGGTTTGCAATTACGGCACAAGGCACTTAACGTAAAACGCAGATTAAGACGCGAGCAAATGATTTGTGGAGAAAGAAAATCAATTTGTGTTGTTACTCAATAGTAAACAACATACATTAACCCAATTAAACTGAAGCGATGTAAATTCATTTTTACAAGCTACTAACTTGTAATAGTTATTTACCTACTAGTTAGGAAAGTTAATTTTCCCGCATGAGCACTTTGTTTGTTTGCATTTAGTGCGAATGTGGGGAATATTTACGAAAGAGTTAGGTACAATCTTCTTCTTCTTCTTATTTGTAAGCAATTTGCTTGTTTTTTCGTCTCTTCGCTTGGTTTTAGTCTATTGCGAGGTTGTCACTCCATCGTTTACGGGGTCTGATGATGCTCCTACATCGTATTGATGATTTGTCCCTCGTGATCTTTACTATTCTCTCGTCGGTCATATGGTTGATGTGTTCAGTGCATTCCCTTTTTTCTTTGTAACACCAAGTCATTGGTTTTATCGACTTTACACGTTCTTCTGAGATCCACGCTCCATTTTCGATCCATAAGTGTACTGCCAGCTATTTTGCGCACCACTTTCGTCTCTGTTGTTTCCAGTATTTGTTTTGTTTTCTAGGTTTCTGCGGTGTATGTTAGTATGGGTCTGATACTGGTACTGTTAAGACATGCGGCTGTTCTTGCTGATTTCATGGCTTGCCCCGTCACCTCCGTTTTAGCATCCCCGTACCCGGATATCTCTATTGCGTGATACTTGAACTTCATTTCCTGCTGCATAATTTTATTGTCTTTTCTAATTTAAATATGAGTGGTGTTCTAGATGTAGTCATGCCTTTAGTTTTTGTCGCTGATATATTCATTTATATTCATTTTATACTTTTTCGCTTTTGTGTTAAATTGGTGCAGCAGTCTTTGCAAATTGTCTTCGCTTTCAGCTATTAATGCTGCATGGTCGGCGTAGCACAGTATTTTGATTTTCCCACCTGCTTTATCAGCTCGTACATGATGATTTTAAATAGTAGGAGGCTAAGAGAGTCACCTTGTCGGATGCCATTATTTACTTCTATTTTTTCGCTCAATTCACCGTTTAACCTACCTTGAATCGTATTGGCCATATATATATATATATATATATATATATATATATATACAGTGCGGATGATAAGTCTTCCCCTTTAATCTCCATTACTGAAGACAAAATTGGAAAACGCTCGGACACGTCAATTTTGATTTCAAACGAGGTATTTTTAACAAAAAAAATTGTCACCCTTTCACCTCCTCCCTTGACAGCTTCCTCCATTTTTTAAATAGCAAGGGGTCTTGCGACACATCGTTTGAAAAGATTTTAAAAGTAGAATTCAAAATTATCATTTTTAATTTTTTTAAATAAAAATACAAATAAAAATAAACAAACAAATAATATTAAATTAAATCTTCAAAAATAAATGAACTGGACAAATTATTCTAATTAACAACTTAATTACTGCATGAGGTGTTCATTTACTTCCTGGCAGAAGTAGATTCTTTGTTTGGTTTCCTCCCTAACACTTTATTTTAAGCTCAGTTGTCTCCTCGTTAATAACAATATATTCCTTTAAGATCCTCAACAATACCAAATCAGGTACACTGGTTTTACTTTCATATGGGACAAACTATTAACAAAGTTTATTTAATTTTTATTGTTACTTATTGCCGAATAAATACTTTGTTGGTAAGAAAGTATCATTGTTAGAAAACTTTTTTTAAACAATCTAGTTGGCGTGTCTAGTTTTTGACAAGTATTGTCAAAAATAACAAACATTTAGCACTATTGAGTCTAAACAATATTTACAACAGCAAAGCGTAATTATTAACAATTGGTGAGTTTTGGTGGTACCCTGTAAATTTTTGTGTTCCAAACAGACAAAATGGTACAACCTCGTGATTTAGTGGAAAAATGTGAAGCCGTTTTAATATTTAGTGAAGCTGGCCGTAACTTTCATGAAGCGGTAAGAATCGAAGGTAACTTAACGGGGGATAGCTACCTTAACCTGTTGGAAACAAATAATCCCTGCAATTAATGATGTGGTTAGAACCAACCCAGGTGAATTCAATCAAGATATTGTTTTTCAACAAGATGGAGCTACACTACATTACGCTGCTTGAGTTTTTTAAACAATTTATATCCGAGGAGATGGATTGGGCGTCGTGGGTTCATTGAGTGGCCACCTAGGTCTCCAAATATGACTCCTATGGATTTTTTCCTATGGGGTTACCTTAAATCCAAAGTGTATGCGAACCAGTTGATGACACTTGATGAGCTTCGTCAAAAAATATTCGAACAATGCAACAGAATTGATATGCAGACCCTACAAAGGGTTAGGGAGGAAACCAAACAAATAATCTACTTCTACCAGGAAGTAAATGGAGAACATTTTGAACACCTCATGCAGTAATTAAGTTGTTAATTAGAACAATTTGTACAGTTCATTTATTTTTGAAGATTTAATTTAATATTATTTGTTTGTTTATTTTTATTTGTATTTTTATTTAAAAAATGGAGGGGGTAGCTGTCAAGGGGAGGGGGTGAAAGGGGTGACAATTTGTTTCTTGTTAAAAAAACACCTCGTTTGAAATAAAAATTGACGTGTCCGAGCGTTTTTCAATTTTGTTTTCAGTAACGATGATTAAAGGGGGGAGGGGAGTAAGACTTATCATATATATATATATATATATATATATATATATATCAATCGTTTTTATGATGTTTTGAGCTATTTGTCTGTAGTATACAGTAGGTGTGTTACATCTTCCAGCTGTATGCGATCGAACGCCTTTTCTGGATCGATGAAATACATGAAAGATGGACGATTATATTCAATTGAGTTTTTTATTATTTGTCTTACGGCATCCGTACATGATCTTCCTGACCGTAATACCTGCAGTTCGTCTGCTAAGGAACTGTGTTCATTAATTTTGCTTGTAAGAATTGATTGCGCTGTACTTGGCCGGCACTTCTTTATTGCCTTTTTTTAATATTGTTGTGCTATTTCTCCATTCATCGGGGATTCTGTGATTGTATGGAATTTTATGGATGAGAATTTTCAGTTGTTCTGTCAGGCTCTCTCCTCCGTGTTTTAGCAGCTCGTTGATAATTCCGTTAGGTCCCGCACTTTTCCTGTTTTTTAGTTTGTTTTTTTTGCTAGTTCTACGTCTTCCTTTTCTGCAAGTATATCGTTAATTATAATTTCGGGTGTGTTAGGTTCGATTTCGGTCTGCTGTTTCTTGTATGACTCCTTCAAGTAATTCACCCAAGTTTCCTTTGGTATGCGGTTACTGCTAAGTAACTCATGTATTTCCTTCCTCAGCCACTGTGTATGTTTCTGGAGTTCATAGAAATCCCTTTCCATCCTTTTTGAAAAGCTTTCCCAGTGCTTGTTTTTAACTTATGTGTTGGTGATATTTCTAATTCTTTTGTACTATTGATAATCTCCCGGAGACTGCGTTGTCCTGTATTTTAATTAGGCTTTCTTTCTTTTTGCATTGTAGCTTAAGTTTCTTACAGATCCATTCTTTTTTGATAGAATGAGTGCAAAATAGTATATTATGTACCAAGGTGGAAAGAACGTCATTATTCTCGAGAGAAAAGATAGTTCGCCGAGACACGCAGTGTCGAGGTGAACTATTTCTCGAAAGAATAACAATGATGTTCTTCCATCGAGGTACGTATACTATTTTATTCACAATCATTTGGAAATAAATTAATAATCAATAGAAATTCGTTGTAGTTACTCATATGATAATCATATCGGTATTGCGCAAATGCTTCAGTGTCATTTAAAAATCAGTTGATTATTTTGAAAGCTATTCAGAACATTATAGTTTTATAATGTTAATTTATAATTAATTTTATATCTCAAGACCGCACTGATACTACGAAAATTAAATTAAATTTTATTTTTTTCTACCCGGGTGGAAACAAACTAAATATGTGTCCGCCCGGATGGTAACCTTGGTGAGGAATGGCTTGTTTTCAAACTTTTCAAATGCCGATAATACGCTCATTACATTTATGATTGGGAATAATAGTACATTTCAAACCTAGGTAAGAAAGTACTATTTTGCAATAGTACTTTCTACAGAGGTTTGAATACTATTTTTCTCCCGGCCGGTCTCATTATGGTATAATTATACATATTAGAGCTTAAAAACAAATAATAGTAATTGCAAGAATAAATAGGTATTAATTATAAATTAATGAATTAAATTCTGAAGTTCACATATCCCTTAATAATTTAAAAACTGGAATTACATTCCAAAATTGTGCAAATTGTAATTTTCAATTTCATTTTAATTCACTACAGTGTTAATTACCTTCTGTTCTTTTTAGATGTAAGATGTTTGTTTGAACTATTTGTTTACTATGTTGTTTTGAATTAATAAGGTTCTTCAAGAGCCGTTTTCGATTACACGAATGCTTGTTTCGCTTTAATTTACTATCCACTTCTCGCGTACACGCTATTTAAGGTTAGGTTTTGTTTCTAAAGTAATGTAAGTAATTCGTTAATTCAATCCTAGCTTCCGTAAATTTCTCTGGAAGTCCATCTAATCTCATGTTTGATACAAACGAAATGTAGGTCAGAATAAATTGTCATTTGTTAGTTGTCACATTGTTGGTACAGTTGTCAGCATAAGAAAATATCAATTCCTTTGCACACCTAGATATACAAAATGAGACTTTCAAGCCTCAAATGTAGTGAGGTACTTTTCTAATCGGCCGGGAGAAAAAAAATATACAAGTCAACTGTTATTAATAGCATGTGTATGTGTGACGGTAATTTGACAGTTAGTAACCCGTTGTCGTAGTAATACTTCACGGCTGACAGATATTTAGAAACTTATATCATAAATTCACATTTTTAAAATTATTATGAATGAATAACAAATAAAATAAATTACATTATACGCAAGCTGAGAGTTTTTACAGGCTGGAGATTACGGGCTCGTCTAACGGCTCGCCAATAAATTTCTCTCGCCAGTAAAAACCCATTTTCCTTGCTAATAATGTAAAATACTATTACTAATCACTAAGATATGTGTAAATTTTTGTTTGTATACAATTTTGACTTGTGTGATTAAACTAGACTAGTAGGTATGTCTTTATTCTTAAAACTAATACTTGTAATTACTTGTAATAAGTAGTATGTAAATGAAAATGTTGAAATGTACCAGTAACAAGTTTTTATAATTTTAAAGCGTTCCACTTTACTTCCTTCTGTATTAAGATTAACGCTAAGGAAGAGCTGTACGCTTATTATCTAATTATGCAACCATAAATTTAACAACATAAAGTTATAATTCTGTTGCAATTTTTTCATTCTAAATACCAAGGCATCTTCATACGTACGCGATTTATTTTAGTCATCAATCTCAAAGTTCAGAAAAATAATTATTTCAAGTTTTATGTATAAATATTGTTATCTCCGTAAGTGAAGGTCTTACGTATAGTTGAGTAGAGGTAAATATCATTAGTTTACCTTATACAGGTAGGAATAGTCAGTTATAGGAGAGCAATGTTCGAGTAAGCACCGCTTCTGGTAGCGGTGATAGAACGCGTTAGAAGTGTAAGTTTCAGTAACACTAACAGTGAGTGGTAAAACAAATTAATCATGTAATCTTAATTTTAATTTTATTTCTAATTAAAAATGAGTGAAAAAGATCTGGATTCGCTTCAAAATTTCAGTTCATTGGAATGCTGGGATTACTCTATTGAGCTTGAATGTATACAAGGAACACAAGGTATTTTTTTTTTAATTTTTGGCATACAGTTGTTCCGTTATATATTATTAATAGGCCGACCAGGTAGTAATTTGAATGGGTATAGTTAAGGTCGTTGCCAAATGTTTTAAATTTAACTTTGTAATAATTTAAATTGTAACGCTCTTAGCAATTGTTTCTTATATAAGAAATGCTCACGAGGAATTTTTAGTCTATTTGCTATTCTTGACTGCACTAATGGTACATACATCACTTAAATTAATGGCTATATAAAATAAATTGCAGTAAAAAATATAGTTTATAGAATGTTACAAGCGAAATTCGCAGATATAATAAATTGAGGTTTGTAATATTCTATTAGTTAAATTATTTAAATTTCCATTTTTTAAAAGCAAAAATGCTCCAGATTTTCTGTTTTCTTATGGATTTGTCCATAATTTGATATAAAACGTGCGGCATAGTTGTCCAGTCATTGTTTTAAAACACGGAAACACGCCAACGTTGTATGCATATTTCATTTATATTTTAAACCAAACTAATAACTTTCTGTTCAGCAATTAAAATCTGAAAGTGTTATCAGAAAAGGGTTCATTAAGCAATTTTAATTGTAGCGTTTTTGCGCTTCAGTCACTTCGTTCAATGTTAGAATAATCACGTATTTTATTACACTGAGAAAAGTGGATATTGTTTTTTCATAATTGTACCTATTTGTATAAATGTTCTCAGGCGACAGGTTATAGAATAATTATGTTCTTTCACAAACCATTTATAACATGAAAATGATATTGCACAATTACTTACAGCACTGGTATGCTATATTTTATACAGTCTTGTGCCGAAAAAATAATTACATAGGAATATTAACTTTTTGTTGTAACGTGTGTAACCAAAGCTTTAAGAAAAATTGATGTCAAATTAATCGTCCCGATACGAAATTTTTAAAATAATTATGTTTGTTCTTCTATTAAATGTACAAATCACATGTAGTTAATTAAATATATACACGTATGCAAATGTTTATATTGCAAAAAAGTAATATATAGTAAAACATCTCTGGATAAATTTATTAATTTATTAAACTTTATTTATAAACTTTTCTCTATATAGTATAAATGATTCATAAGCTTTGCTTTGACACTTTAGTAAAAACTACCCACTTCTATTTAAATTTGTATTAATCAAATACTGCCGTTTCATCTTCTTTTGTCAAATATGAAGATCAAGGCTCTATTAAAAGGTAATTTTTCCATTTAGACATGACTGTTTACATAAGATGTCTAAATTAATTTTTAACGCTTATTTCGTTTCATATTAAAACTTTTATAAGAGAAACACATCTAAAATCGTATTATCTCAAAAAAAAAGTGCTTATAGTGTTTGTAATATACAAAAGTTATCTTAGGGACTTTTTTTGATTTTTAGGGCTTGGTTATTACTTTACAAAAAAATTTAAGTAACCAAATTTTTTAATCATTTTTCAATAAAGTTAGCAGTTTTCGAAATATTCACAAAATGTACTTAAACGCCTTCTATAAAATACATTTGTTTGTAAACATATTTTAATCAAAAGTTCATAGAACCTAGATATTTTAAAAATAACTCTAAATATGAAGTCTCATTAAAATCTGTTATGTACATATTAAGTTGACTGGCTTCAAACACACACGCTCACACGCACACACGGACACGCACGCCTACGCTCAAGACCACCCGCATACGCACGCCCACAGGAACACCCATACCCGCACCCACGCTCACGGACACCAAACGCGCATTCACCCACGCACGCACACAAACACACGCACACACACACACAAACACCCACACACACACGGACTCCCACACCCACACACACGCACTCCCACACCCACACCTTCGCATGCAATTACACGGACACGCATACATATATACACGCATTCAAACCCACATACGCGCATACATACGCACACACGTAACCACACACACAGTGACGCGCACACACACGCGTACACACACACACACACAAAATCAACTTCACACCTACAAAAATGCAAAATAAAACAAGACAAATAACATATTCTTTTACCTCTTATAACAGAATAGTCTGTTATCGCTGCTTTCAGTTGAGTTACTGTTGTGATGTGAGGAATAGAATATTGTTGTATGACATCTAAAACAGCGAAAACTTTATTCTTCGTATGGTTCTTTACCTTTAATTCTGGTCTTGGGGTTCAAATTTTGTCTACGCGTCTCTTAAAACTTGTGCAAAATAAAACAAGACAAATAACATATTCTTTTACCTCTTATAACAGAATAGTCTGTTATCGCTGCTTTCATTTGAGTTACTGTTGTGATGTGAGGAATAGAATATTGTGGTATGACATCTAAAACAGCGAAAAAATTTATTCTTCGTATGGTTCTTTCACCTTTAATTCTGGTTCTTGGGGTTCGGTAAATTTTGTCTACCCGTCTCTTAAAAACTTGTGAGGTAGTCTGGAATAGAGGATTATTCGAAGCAGGTTTCTTATTTAAAAACCTCTATCTGCCAGAATAACCTTGATATACACTTACTTATATATTTAATTTCAATTTTTTTACGTGTACCTGTGCATATACGAACTATGAGTTAACCGTTGTTTCTCCATACCATAAAGAACGACGGAATAAACTTTAGTATAGTTCAAAATAATTCTGCAATTTATGAATGTTGAAGTATCACTAGACAAGCAAGCTTGATTTTATTTCTTGCAAAAATTGTTTCTATTAACTGCTTGAACAATATGTATGAAAATGTAAACTTTCAACATTATTACACAGAATTAAAATTTTTAGCTTTCTTGGGTTTTTATTAGTGTATTTTTGTCTTCATGTTTTACACAAATCTATACGTTTCGATAACACTTACAGTTATCGTAAAATTGTATTCCATAGTTGGCTTTATACGTTTATCGAACTGTTTTATTAATAGCAGGCTTATGCTTGCGTTTTCACTTTTTCATATTTCATAAATTTGTTTCAACATCTTAAACAAATCTAAAAGTTCTCACTACTACTGAGGACTGTGACTATAAGTGTTATCGAAACGTACAGATTTATCTAAAACATAAATACAAAAATACACCATTAAAAACCCAAAAAAGCTAAGTGTTTTAAATAACTCCTTTATGTAAACCATACAACCAAGTCGTATTTGTTACAATTTTCTGTGCTGAAATAAAAACAAATTGCCAAATCTTTATGGAAGATTTAGTTTTAACTTCATTAATGTTAATACCATCTTAGCCATTCCAATTGACATAACACTACAATTTGAAATTGTCCATGGTTAGAAAAATTACGCATACCTATTTTATACAAAATGAGTATTAGTCTGCTTTTTAGTGAAATAAAAACTCACCGTTTAATTAATATTAATTGGATTTTACCTCTATAAATTTGATTCAAACGTGGCAAATGTTGTTGAAATATACTAAAGATGGATGGCGCCCCCGGCGACGGCAAATATCGATTAAAATTCGGTTCATAGAAGATAATCATTTAAAACATTTAAATAACCTTCTACTTGCTTAAAATAAATAAAAAGCGAAGTTACATTAAATACCAATACTTGTTTACGACTGGAAAGGTTTGTGAGTAACATGCGGAAAACTTTAAATTAGAAATTGTATTTATTAAAATAATGAAATTCCATCATCACACAATGATGATGTATGGTAGAGGTAAAAAAACTTTTTGTACTAGGGCTAAAGTTAAATTACGTTTAGTATAGTTGCCACGGAAACAATGAAAGCTACCGAAATCAGCCACTTTCGTTATGAATATAGTTACTGGTTTCACAAAAAAATGTCACTTTTACATTTATATCTAATGATTTATTTGCAGTTCGCTGCATGTTTGGGAACCCCTCATTTACGTCGCTATAAGTATCAGGCATTTCTATCTTATACAAAATGAGTATTATTCTACTTTTTAGTGAAATAAAAAACTTACCGTGTAGTTTTTTATTAATATTTATTGGATATTCAAATGTGACAGATGTTGCTGAAATATCGTGAAGATAGATGGCATCACCGGCCACGGTAAATGTCGATTAAAATTCTGTTCTTAGAAAATAACCACTTAAAAACATTTCAATAACCGTCTACTTCCTTAAAAAATCGAAATTATATTAAACATCAATACTTATGATGAAACGTTGTGAACATGCGCAAGTTTTGAAATTATATTTATTGAAGTAATGACATCTCGTGAATCTCAGTAACACGATGCTGATGTATGGTCGAGGTCAAATTACTTTTTGTACTAGGACAAGTAAATTTCCTTATGTATAGTGCCAAACACAGAAGAAGAATCCCGAAATCAGCTACTTTTGGTACGAAGTATTGTCACAATATAACATCATATTTAGGTAGTTGGAGAACAATTTTTAGTGTTGTGCATAACATGGAAACTGTGACTAGAGTACAAGGTGAAATCTTGATAATCAAACATGTAAACAAGAATATATTAAGAAACATCTAAACCTGTAACTATTATTTCACTGTTTTTATAATCATCATTATTTCTCGCAAAAGTTTTACTGTGGGATGCTGTGAACGGAAATTATTTATCCATAACGCATGATTTAATATAATCATGCTATTGTATAAGAGTTGAATCGGTCACGAAATGTTAATCTTCAATATAACTGAAATGCATGCTACTGTATAATTTTTTTTAATTACCGTTAATTCAGATTAACTGAAGGGTATTAATAGAATAATCCTGGTATACGTAAGGTATTATTTACATCTTAATGCAAGTCACACAAGTAAAGTATGTATGAGTACTACTTGAAACCAAAAAGTTATAAACTGTAGTTAACATGAAATTTTACTGTTAAACTTAAAAGCCTTACAATTATTCAGTTTTGGTGATCTTTTTTTTGCAAACTTGAATTCTCTTTATTGTATTCGATGTAATAATTATTCCTTAACCGGAATATTTACATCATAAGATAACATTTTGCGGCTATTAATTTTGCCGGAAACTTCACTTTCATGTATAACTTCTTCCTGTTGCAGCTTGTCTGAAGGTTTGTTTGCGTGGTGCAGCATTGCACAAAGGTCGATTGTTGTTAGATTTTTGTTTAATTGAATTTTAATTGTTGAACATATTTTTTTTGCAACATTAGTCACAATGGCAGAGTAAGTTTTAACTAAATTATAATGATAAACGGTAACGGGTCATTATCCGGTCTATACACTTAACGATAGATAAAAAAGAGGTTTAACTTTTAATTAGGAGCTATGAGAAGTGTATTCAAACGAGATATTTAAAAGTTCATAAATGCAATTTGTCGATTTATGTTCCTTCCAATTCTTATTTACGCCATCGTGTTGAAAGTTTTACAACACAACTTTTAAGTTTTGATGTATGTTTGTGATTGCGCGTCAAGCGAGTTACGAACATTTTTTTTTACGTTATTGGATTCGTACTTGATACCTTCTCAATCTGATAGGACCGCTAGTAAGTGATAAATTGGGACTGAGAATAGATGTACACGAGCCATCTAGTACGTCCGTGATACTAGTATGGGCAATGAAATTACTAACGACGCGACATACCTACGTCGTTAGTGGCTTCTACATTTTTGTAGCTTGTTCCAGTATGATCGCCTATTTCTAAGAAATGGCACACCCTAATGCAGTGCTGGCCTCCTACCCTTATTTGAAGCACTAACGATAGGATCGGTGCATATCGTTAGTACTTCGTGAAATTTAGCACTTTATGACTTGCATTAGTACCAAGGTCTTTTTCAGTACTGAATTCATTCCTACTCTGGGAGCTCTAACAACAGGACTGGTGCCTTTTAATGCTTTAGGATTTTCGAGGAAAACCGCACTCGTTTGCGCAGTACTGACTTTCACACTCACACTGGAAGCACTAAAGGCAAGTGCTGTATCGTCTTTCAAACCGCATTTGTTTTTTAGAAACGACATGCCCTTGGAAATGTTGCCCTGCAAGATATTAAGCAATAGTATTAACGATACGAATTGGTTGTTGTATTATTACTTTTGATAAGAAATACATGGAAATGAGTGGACGGGTTTGTGTATAACGGAAATCTCTATGAGGTACCAATGGTCCCTCCGTTAGTACTTCCAATACGAGTTAGGAAGCATTGCGAAATGGGATTTTATTTTTTGGGAAACAATTCCTCGTACTGATGGATGCCATAAATCACCAATAGGCACTACTTAAACACTAACTATACGCACCGGTCCACCCGTTAGTGCTTGAGATAAGGGTAGGGCTTAACATTGCACATGTACTTGTCCTTTTTTTAAACTGCGGTTCTTGCTACAGCTAGCTGTAAAACCCCAAAAGGCAATAACTAAGCACTGTCGATATGCATCAGTCCTCTGGTCTGCAAAAGGGGAAATAGCCGGTCGTGTTAATGTAAACTAGAAAGCATTCATAAGCACCAACGAAACATTATCGATATTATATGATATTAGTGCTTTCTTTAATGAGTTTAGTTTACAATCTACAAGATATTTTGTTGTATTATTTAAGCAGTTTGATTACCGAAAAAAGGGCGGTTACGTTACGAATAACAGGAACAATAAGCAGACCTAAGTAGATATTTTCGCATTAAAAACTATGTGATAGATAATTATTTTGGATCATTTATGGAGTTCCTAATCGAGCTCTGTACATTATCCATAATGTGCAGAGCATGGGAAAGGTGCATTGCTAATATGATTAATTATTTATCAATATGAGTTTGGTGTAACATATAAAATTGCTGTTTCATTTTAATTATAATCCTCATTGCTCTATCAATATACTTTATTTATTTTGAGCATTCTTCGTAAACATCAGTTCTACACACCTTGTATTTCCACATTTCTATCCCATTTACCTAAAATTGTTATATCCATCCCGATACATCATTAGATGTAATAATACATTTGTGTCATCTACCCGTGCTCCCACGTCTACTCTGACACCTTTGCGGGAACTTGTGTCTTATATGTTCTAACAATTCCTCACAATTTGCTGCACAACCTACCTGTTTACCGTGCAGTACTTGAGTGGCCAGAACAAACCGTTTTTTTGATAAATTCTTAGAATATATACAATCACAATATAATGAAATATAGTTGACGCGTATCAGCGTTTTTCCGAAAAATTGTTAGATTTAGACAAAATATTAAAAGTTATGAGGGCTGGTGCCTACCCTCTAAGGGGATTAAGCAATCCCTTCTTATTGGTCATCTATATCATAGAAACAACGTGTGTCATAAAATTTAACTCTTTTTACTAAGTTGTTTTCGCCGAGGTCATGATTCGTGGATCAGTCACCAAGTTTTAACAATTTACAAATTGCAAACGTGTTGACACTTAGTCAAATTACGCTAAACACTCAATTCAGAAAAACATCGACTATATATATATATATATATATATATATATATATATATACAGGGTTTTCAAAGTTAAGTCTGCACTATTGCTAACTTTCTTGTTAATGGAACTACGAAGTCGGTTAAATCAGCAAAGTAGTGTGTTTTTTTACGCTGATTACGATGGTGGAAAAAGAAAAACAATTGAAAGTCGCATTCTCGAAAAAGCGACGAAAACATACTTTTTTCTAATGGAACACCCTGTATACAATATTCTCAGTCGATAGAGAATTAAATTCTGAGCAAAAGTTCTCATATGCATTTCTATCCTACAGTAAAAAATAACGAAGATTTTGCCGATTTTGTAATTTCATCAAGTATGCTATGATTCGAACGTAATCCTTTATTTTATGAATTTGAACGCGCTCTAAATAATAAATAATTAACAGGTCTTAAATTAAATGCTGGAAAAGGTCTAGTCTTTGTTCCATACATTTTTCTACGTGCTTGTGCCCTTCAAAATAGTTCTAGCATCAATACTGTTAATAATATGAATAATTGTTTGTTGGAGTTCTTCGATATTTGTATAACGTCTGTTACACAATTCATTTTTTATATATCCCCACAAGTAAAAGTCTAAAGGGGTTAGGTCCGGAGACCGAGGAGGCCAGCGAACAGGACCGTTCGTAGCTAAGTATCTATTACCAAAAAGTTCTTGTAATACATTAAATGTAAAAAATCGGCAAAAAATTTAATTTTTTATCGACTGAGAATATTGTATACTGGGTGTTTCATTAGACAAAAAGTATGTTTTCGTCGATTTTTTGAGAATGCGACATACAATTGTTTTCTTTTTCCACCATCGTAATCAGCGTAAAAATCACACTACTTTGCTAATTTAACCAACTTCGTAGCTCCATTAATAAGAAAGTTAGCAATAGTGCAGACTTAACTTTGAAAACCCTGATATATATATATATATATATATATATATATATATATATATTAAATAATGGTATTTTTGGAATACGTTTCACGCGTATGTGGTTGTTTGGATTTTTTATAATAGGTGATGGTGTACATATGAAAATTTTAATTTGATTTATTTTAAATGTAGAATGATAGAGGAAAAATTCAGTGCGTATTTTTTTTATAATAAAAATTTGAGAAGCCTTGGTTTATGTAAAATTTACATTGATGAGCTTTTATATTGCTATTTGGGTGGAGGCCTATACTAGGAGAGAGGGAGATATGCACAGAGGGAGGAGGGAGGGAGTCAGCGTGAGACAGACAGCCAGAGCGAGATACCGAAAGAGAGACGGCGAGAGAGACAGAGAGAGAGAGAAAGTATGTGTTGTGAAAATATCAGTTTAATTGCGTTAGTTGGGCTGTTATCTGTTACGCCAGTATTAAGTTACAGTCGTTCTGATTAAACGAAAAGTGTTGAATTTTGAAGGACGCGAGTAGGGTTATCTGTTTCTGCGTTCCTTGTTTCGTGTATGAGTTAAAGTAAGGGATGCAGTGTTAATGTGTAATTTCGTTCGTATGCATGCCTGTTTGTGAGGGGAAGAGGAGAAATTTGTTGTTCGTATTGAGTTAGTTGGAGTTAGGATGTCGAAAATAGAATACTTGTAGTTATGAGGGCTACATGCCCGAGGGCCGGGGTTAGTGAGCTAGCGGAAGGTGTTTTGAGGTGGGTAGTGAATGGATACGGGATAAGGTGGTTGATTCTGTAATCTGTCGTGGTTTTATTTGAGTGATTCGCATTTGCGTATTTTTGATTATTTACGAGGTCAGCAACCCGTTATTATTGTAAAGTATGAAGAACTTGTGTATTTTGGAAATAGATGAGTTTACGGTTTTTCATTTTGGCTCAGCCTATTTGTACTTTTATGTATCTTAAACAGTTGAGAGTTGTGAAAAGGAATGCCTCCACAAGCCCGTATTTTGTTTAAAAATTAAACTCTGGAAATCTTCAGACTTGAAATTATGTCATATGAATTTTATTTTGTGATGCCAGAAGTAATTGCCGTATATTCATAAATAGTTTCGCGGGAAATTATATTAACATTAATGATATGTACCTAAAAGGAAAAGTGCTAGAATTTCGTGCAAAAGTAGTACATTGGTCTTTTTGCATTTAAGTATAGGGTGAAAGATAAAGGATTAAAGATTATTAGATTTTAATGAAAAGTGCAATGTTGTGGTTAGAATTGGAAGATTGAATATTTGGAACTCGGTCAATGTTGGATGGAATTTTTGTTAACGGGCCACAAGAGTTAAAGTATTTCACTGATTGTTTATTTGACTTTTCTTTCCCATGTGATTACAGGAATTACGTATATAACTATTTGTATATTTTAATGTGAAATTCTGTACGCGTATTGGATTGTAATTTGAAATGTGCGTACCGTTCATTCTTTCATTATGCTGCTTAGTGCTTTTAAAGTTAAATTAATTACAGAATTTATAATCTTTAGTGTGTTTTTGTTACGGAAATTGGTTATTTTCGTGTTTTTATCTTATCGGTGAATGCCCTTGGCATTTTCTTATGAAGTATGAATTTAGTGCCTTAAGCCGGCACAATTCTATTTGTTTATATTTTATCCCTACGTGTTATTTTTATTTTAAGATAGGTTATTTTAAAGAAATTTGGGTTTGTGAGTTCGAAATTAGTGTACGTCAAGTTTTTCAGACTTAAAACCATTAGTGGTTGAATAGTATTTTGCCACTTATTAAATAAAAGTTATGATTATTGTTTTGAGTTTGAATAATAAGAGCTTCATATTTAATTTATAGACATTTGAATCCAAATTAATGTTACGTTTTTAAGTTTACTGAACGATTAACTTGAAAATTTTTACTTAAGATCATTTTATTTTCATGATGAATTTTTGAACTTTTTATATTTTAACAGAGATTTCCAGAGTTATTTTGGATCAGTATAGTTTTATGTTGTGAAACTTTTAGCATTTTAACGTAAACTTTGAGAGTAATCAAGTAATCAAGTGAGAAAATTTAAAGTTGGAGAGAGTTTGCATTGCAAATTAAGAGAACGTTTAATAATTAAATTTTCACAATGTCTTTGTAGTCAATTTACAGGTTGAGCCAAAAATTAAGGTGAGTGTTGCGGTGGCTAGAGCACTGGATGTGAGGACTTTTTGGAGATTATGTAAGTTTGTCGAGTTTCTTAGTGAACAGTTCGCATTCCTAACTTATGCGGACGTTGAGATCTAGTTCATGACGTGGTTATTTAAAAATTGAAAGTCGGGTAGCACCTTTGTGTGATTTTATTACGCATTGTAACTTCGTTGAGTTGTAACGAGTGGCCTTTGTGAAGTCTGAGTAAGGATCTCGACCCGATCACTGAGCTTTGTCGGTACGCTGCACTTTGCTTTTACGGGCTGATGTTCTAGGGAGTGTCTGCCTAGTAAAATATTAATGCAAAATCATGAGTTTCAAGGTGTATTGAAATTAATAAACATAAAACTACATAGAGAGTAAGTTAATATTATAAAGTGTTATTTGTGCTTTCTATTTTAATTTGGCGCATTATAAATCAGAAAATAAAAATTTCATTGTTGACTTTTCACTAAGATGTTGGTTGTATCAAAGCGAAATGACAATTTAGTCGTAAAAGACAATGTAAAATATTGAAAATTAAAAAATTAATGATTTGGGATGAAAAGGTATCCCTCTTACCACCACGTTTATCAAAACTGTAATAGTAAAGGAAATACAGATATAATTTTTGAGATTACATAAAATGATTAAATTAATTAATTAAATCATGTAATATAAACACAAAAATTGCACGTGTTTTCTCATTACTAATTAAATTTTGATAAACTGTTTCAATTTTATTACAATTGATTATAAATATCGCAATATTAAGGCATTCATAATTTCATTTCGATATTTGATATGTTTATGGGTTGTCTTTTAAGGTGTAAATCTTTGTATTCATAAACTTTCATTTCGTTTTGATAAAGTCAAGATTTTGGCTAGACGTCAACATTGGAATTTTTATTTTCTGATTTCTAATATGTAAAATTAAAATAAATCTTCAACCATCCATTAAACTTCGACTATTTTGCATTTAAAATGAAAATTATCTAAAATTTTATTTTTATTGTGCCATTTTCACTGTTCAGCTATTTCCATTGGAAATCTTCTGGATTCAATTGCCAAGATCGTTTAATACTAATTTATTTAATATCCAGTTAGTACTTGTAATTAAACTGACATCACATGCCATAATATTCATTCAATTTTGGGAAACTCCGGATAATCATAAAAATCGAAATTGTTCGAATTATATTAAAATAAACTGTGGAATTTCTTTTAATTCATAGACTATAATTAATCCATACATTATTTTTGTGTTGAAATGTGAAATTACATTTATGAGGTAAAATTGTGCAACCGCGTTCTTTCGTGAAACACTAATATAAAAAATAACTGTATTGATGAAGTTTAAGTATTAGTTCTTAAATCTTTGAAAACTCACGAATTCCTTTTACTACTAATTGACGATGGAATTAAACATTGTGTTTTACGTAAATACTGTTTTTGTACATAATTCCATCAAATTAAAATTGAATAATATTTGTGAAAGCTTAAGAGAAATTTGTTATTTTCCTAGAATTTAAGTTTTTCTTTTACCTTGGTAAAATGTGTTAACTTCTACACGAAGGTAGCATCAAAGAAAAAAATGTTTGATACTTTAAATTGAAGGATTAGGAAATTCATAATTACATGGTTCACATCTACAATTATTAAAAAGTGGTAATAAATTATATAGAAGAAGATGGAAATGAAATACATATAACGGAAATAGTGGAATAAAGGGAAGTATGTAAAATCTGTGCTGTTTTAGACTTGAAAACGATAAAAGCCGCAGAAACAGTGGTGAAATTTGTGAAATGTATTGTTCATTAAACATAGTTCTGATCAATCGCGATTAAATAATCATATCATACTGTTAATAATACATGTAATTATAATGTATTGTAACACTAGGTTAGATTATTTATTTAAAAAATGAGAGGGCCAAGTTTGAGACAATAATAAGTTGTACGTTTTAGAGAAGAATAAATATGCAAGCTGATTCCAAATTAGGTACCAACCTTCAAGGAGGTATTAGTATGACTCATTTGTGATATATCTCCAAAACGAAAAAAAGGTATTTTTCTCATTCTTGGTATATTAAATGTAGATATAAAGTACATTGGTTTTGGCTTATTAATACGTTTTTATTATATACATTGGCGTAGAACGCAAGAGGTAGTGCAACCTTTTAACCTCTAATTTCTACCCCAATGAAGTAAATTGGATTTTTTTATTAAAATACGAAACCTAGATGTTTTTCGAATAAAAAAGGTATACTTTGTCTAAATCGGTAACTTTAACACTTTCTAAGATATTTGCATTTTTAGGTATTTATTACCAACTGCTCAGACAGGTTATTAACTTTGACACCCATTATCTCGAAAACGAAGCACTATTGGGCTTACGTTTATATGAAAGTTTTGTGTTAAAATGATTAAATCTATCTTTTCCTGAAGTTAACTGTATTATTCCCGAAACACTGATTTTCATGTCTTGATGTATCCCAAATACTACAGAATAATAACCTGTCTAAGCACTTGGTAATAAATACCTAAAATGCAAATATCTCAGAAACCGTTAAAGTTATCGATTTAGAGAAAGTATACCATTTTTATCTGAAAAAGATCAAGGTTTTGTATTTTAATAAAAAAATCCAATTTACTCCATTAGCGTAGGAATTAGGGATTAAAAGGTTGCACTACCCCTTACGTTCTACGTCACGGTACATAATAAAAACGTATTAATAAGCTAAAACCAATGTACTGTATATCTCTCTTTAATATACCAAGAATGAGGAAAATACCTTTTTTCGTTTTGGTGATGTCTAAGATCAACTTTTTTTTTGTAATAAAATACTTATCTTTTTTGGGTTTTTTAAATGGTATATTTTAAATTATACAATTTAAACGTTTCGATAACACTTACAGGTATCTTCTTCAGTAGTAATATGTATTAAAATTGTTGAAAATGTTGAAAACAATTTTGTCAAAGTTGAAAAATTAAAACATGAACATCAGCTGTTAATATAACAGTTTGAGAAACGTATAAACCCAATAATAAGTACAGTAAAATCAAATAGATTAAGCAGTTTGTTCCAATTTTCATGTACAGAACTGGAAAAGCGGCCATTTCTATAACCCATGTATGTTCCTTGAATAATTTAAAACTTGTGTCTTCTTACTCTACACTAACCAAATGTCTTAAATACTAGCCTTGTTATATAAACAAGGATACTAGGAATTAATATGCAGGTAAGGTTAGTAATTTACGTTAAGTGTAAATAATTTCTCCTGAAAAAAAAAACAAAACATCCATTTACTTAAAATTAAGTAATAATACTAATAATAATCTTTATTTGTCTTGTTATTACAGTTAGGGTATTGGACACGTCAACAAAGTCTATGTATCATGAAATTTAAAAGTCGGTCACAATAACAGTTATACAGTGCACTCAGAAACTAACGGATACATTCATTATTATCGAAATCGTTAATTTGTGGTCCAAATCCTGCGACACGTCGACTTTTTATTTTGATTCCGAACTTTATGCTGTGTCGCACATGTAGATGGCGCTGCGCACTTTTCGGATATGACGTCAAAGTTCATATTTTTAAATAGCAACCCTGTATGTTCTTCGCGGACATCGATGCGACTCTTTCTTCTGAGTTCATAAATGCCCTATTTATTGGGATTATTTGAAACGTATCCGCGATATTAATTATTAAATGTGGCATAATTCGAAAAGTGATGCGGTGTTAGTGTTGTCAATGCGTTAAATTAAGAATCTGGGTACTAAACAGTGCACAAAATTTATTAAAATAAACATAAACTGAATGAAAATAAACACAAAATAAGACTTGAAAGGGTTTTTGTCTTCCGGTGACAAAAATACGTACTTCAAGTCCACCTATAACGATACATAAATATGCGTTTTCGCTGAAATAAAAATAAACTCCATATCGAGTTACCTAGTTGCTTGTTGTTTTGACAAAAGCCTACATTTCAATCACACCAGTTTCGTTCTTGACTAACACCGCACACTTTTCGAATTATTCATTTAATAATTAATCCGAACTGTTATCAAATAATCCACATAATGGGCATATTTCGAACTCAGGAGAAAGTTGCATCGATTTCGTCTGAAATAGGTTGCATTAGATATGAACTTTGACGTCATATCCGGAAATCGCATTGACACGACTCAGACTTTGACCACAAATTAACGATTTCGAAAATAATGAATTTATCCGTTACTTTCTGAGCGCACTGTATATTATAACAATTACAATAAATTATAACTAATTGATCAATATAATTAAAATAAGGTTTACAAATTACAATACCAGTTCTACCAGCGCATCAACTTTACACTTCATGAAGTTCAGCAGTACGGTAAAAAAATTACATAATCCTCTAATAAACAGCACAATTTAAAAACATCGCAACAAAAACAGTATTACATATATAACACAGCCATAGTTAATTAATATTGCCACATGTCTCCCTAAATTCATTAATCGTTAAAAAATATTCCATTATTTGCCTGAACACGGTTTCAGATAGTATTCTAATATGTACAGAAATGCAATTAAATAATAATTGGGCCCTTTTGGGTTTTTTTAGTCTAACAAAAATTGTTTCTTATTTGTTCGCTCTGTCTAGTGCTATACTGGTGGATATCCGACTGTACGGCAGCTGCACGTATATTTTTCTTGCGTAACAAACTACTTCTAAAATGTATAAACATGGAAACGTTAAAATTTTTAAACCAACAAATGAGTTGCGATAGTCTGCTCTGCAATCCAAACCAGCTATTAATCTAATTGCTTTTCTTTGTAACCTAAATACACTTTGCCAGTGAAACTCTGGCCCCATACCAAGATTGTATAAGAAATAACACTATGTATTAGAGCACAATAAGCAGTTTTTAAAACTTTCGGTGACACACTACTCTGCAACCTTCTTAGTAAGAAAAACGATTTATTGACTTTTTTATTATATTAATGCATTGAGTATCAAACTTCAAATGTGACTCGATTGCACGTCCCAAAAGCGACACCTGAGAGTTCATAGCATCAGTGTTACTCCTTTTTCAACACTTAGAACAGCACTGTTGTAATCTGGGCTGATTGAAATCAGAGTAGCATCATCTGCATATAGTATACATTTTATACTATTAGGTAACACTAAGGGTAAATCATTTATGTAGATCAAGAATAATAGGGGACCTAAAACAGACCCTCGTGGAATACCATGTTTAATAGGTAGCTTATTGAATAAAACCTCCTTAAAACGACGCATTGATCTATCTTTTAAAAAGGATGCAATTAAAGCAACATTTACGTAACTGAAATTATATATAGATTTCGGCTTCCGTACTATTATTGTATGAGCTACGCAATCAAAAGCCTTTGAAAAATCAATAAACGCTGCCACCGTATATTGACCATTCTCAAAGCATTCCAGGGTGTTGTTAATAAATGGGTTTACTGAATTAGATGTGCTACTCTTCTCCCTGAAACCGTACTGATGTTTATAAAAAAGTTGATTACTTTAAAAAAGTCGCTTATCTGTTTATAAAGATTTTTTTCTATTTTACTAAAAACGGGAAGAATCGAAATAGACCTGTAGTTTATATCATTAGCAATTTAGCATCATCTCCTTTTCTAAAAAAGGGTACTACTAATGCTTCTTTAAGACAATCCGAAAAAATTTCGGACTTTTAACCAAAATATTTACCTACTAACTTTGTTAATAGTCCAACTAATACGCTCATGTTTTGTTTAATTAAATTTGTGTTAAAGCCGTATATATTTTTACAATTACTATTTTTTAAATCGATTATTGCATCTCGTAGTTGCACTTGATAAATACATTTAAACTAAAAAAATGTTATTTTTCGTAGTTAAGTTACAGTCCAGAGTCGCATTATTAATGATGGTAGAAAGTTCAGATAAAATTTGCTTCGTAATATTTGTAAAATGAAAATTAAAATCATTCGCTGATAAATCGCAATGTAAATCATCATTCAAAGTTTTATTTGCATTGATTAAAGACCACATTGCTTTAGTAGCATTACTAGAATGTGATATAAAGTTATCGTTAGCCTTTATTTTGGCCCGTCTAATTTCTTTTTTATAATTTGCAGACAACTTTTTCCTTTCATACAAGTTATGAGTACGATGTTTGGAAAACAATTCGTTGGTTAATTCAAGTTGAGCTCTTAATTAACGAAGATCATGATTAAACCACCTTATATTAGAGGCGCATTCCTTTTTAGTAATTTTAACTACTGGGAAGCATTCCAAATAAAATTCATAAACTGCTACATGAAAATTTGAAAAACTGATATTGCACTCGCAAATGTGAGTGTTACTGACGTGATTCCATTCACAATGTGATAGTTTGCCAAAAAACTTGTAGCCTGTGTCATGGAACGATACAATTTAGTAACACGCGAGATAGCGTTTGACTATAACATTTTTTAATTGAATTTGCTGGTCATGATGATCAGATAATCCTGTGTTTACTGTAATACTACTATAATTAGAGGTAGAAAAATGTATAAGTATATTGTCCATACAATCTTTTCGCGAGTCTCTGAAAAGATTGTTTGAATAAATCCATTGGATTCTAATACATCACACATTGTTTGTGATGTTTTGTCAGCATAGAAGTGTACATTAAAATCACCTGCCAAAACAGCATTATACTTTATTATTAGTTTTGTTATGAACGAATAAGTTCAAAGGTAAATATGTAATTAAAAATTATTATTAATTTTATTAAATACATAAATAAAAAGTAAAAGACCTATACTTTGCTAGAGTACCGCGCTAACCATCTGCGTCATCGAGATTCAAGCCCCAATCGATGCAAACTTTGTCTTTATTTATGTAGAACTGATGTAAATTCTAAATATAATGAGATTACAATCAAATTACTTATATTAATGGAATATGAGCCTGCAATATCGCAAGGATTCACACATACCAAAGCGACTTGACTAATATTCATTTATTACTAGTTTTGTTATGAGCGAATAAGTTCAAAGGTAAATATGTAATTAAAAATTATTATTAATTTTATTAAATACATAAATAAAAAGTTTACCTCGAGTAGAATTTGAACCTACATTATAGTTAACTACTTTCTCTAATATTAAAATCGCCATTTGGTGATCTATATATACATATTAGAACTGTATTAGTGTTTATCACCAAATCAGAGAATTCTGCATGAAATTCTACAGAAAGGTTATTAATAGAATTCAGTGGCTTAGCAATATTATTCTGTTGTCTAAAAATTAACACTCGAACTTGAGAAATCTAATTGCGTCTTCGTCTGTGATCCAATGTTCACTAATACAAATAAAGTCACATACACTATCAATAAAAAAAGTTTCTAATTCGTTAAGTTTATTTTTAATAGATTGGATATTCCTATGAAATCGGGTAAAATTTTTATGGTTATGGTAAAATGTTACCTGTTTATCACTGATTTGACACTCCAGAAGAAAAAATGATTTACCCAAGTGCCACTTGGCCAAATAGATGAGTCCATATAATCTTGTTTTAAGTCAGAAAGATGCTGCAACTTTAAATGACGTATATTCGTGAGGTTTGTCCTTTTCAATAATTAAATCTTTTAAAAATTTTATCTCCAGCTGATATAACTTAATAGACAACATACTTTCATCGTTTGCTTCCGTCATCAGGCTTAGACTTGAGAAGGACTGTTTTCGCACTTGAGTCGAATTTATTTATCTCTTTTTTCCACAAATACTGGACTACTCTCGAATTCAAGTTGGAACCTTTCACCTACGTGTTCGACACCTTTTCCACTGACTCAGTGGGTAGCCCAATATATACATTTTAGAACAAGTGGTTTCTTTGAGTTTTCGACGTCCTTATTCCATTGAATTCGGTGGTTCCAGACATGTTCGGCGATTCTGGATCATTCTGTTTCCTTGTTGCGGGTATTATTATTATGTTCCTATGTTCTAACTTTGAGTTGTCTACTGCTCTCTTCTATGTATGATCTGTTATATTCGCATGATAAGTTGTGTACACAATTTTTGGAATGCTGGTCTTCATTGTGTGGTTTGATTTTAATGAGTATTCCCCTGAGCGCTCTTGTGGATTTGACGGCAATGCGTATCTTGTATTTGCTGCCTATCCTTCTTATCTTGTCCGAGTAGCTAGTATATATGGTATTAATGTTGCGTATTTAGCTTCTTATTGTGTTGCATCCAATTTGAATTGTATGAATTGCATTTTAAATATATTATATTTGGGATTCTTAATGTGTCCAGAAGTCAGCTTGCCAAAATTTATTTAATTCTATTAATGTATTCTGTGATGATTCAGCATTGGTGCCATCGCGCCGCACATCTCGGTTGCCACGACGTTTTGTGACTACTCTACTACTTTTGATTTCACGTTTTGTTGGGCTATTACTATTCTTTAAAATATAAGAATCTGAATTTTAACCTAATAATGCTTTATCACTATTTATGTTATCCTTCTAAAGTTTCCTTTCGCTTATCGAATATTAAAAGTGCGCAGTGTATTTTAGATATGTTATCATTTCCGCTGTATTACAGCCTTCATTGTCAACAGGTAAATTTTCCCATAAAATAGAATCTTGCGTCATTCAGCATTGATATTACCTTAATTAGCTGTAGACTTTCGTATTACTTTGTAATTAATTTATTATGTAATTTTGATCTGTTTTGTTTTCGATTTTTGCAGAACTTTATTATGATTCACACTCAATCTAATTACGAACATAAATTCGCAACTGATAAATTTGCTTTATAATTTATTATATAATTATAATACAAATACATTAGAAAACGATGATAATATATAAGTATAAATTTCATTGCTGTATTGCATTTTCATTCTTACGTAATTGTTCATACACAGTAATTATATGTTTTACAATTATGTCATTAGGATATATTTCAAAATCTTTATTCTTTATGGTTTTATTTGCGTTTCCTATTAATGTAACAAAATCGATGCACTTCAAAGCACTTTATGTATGAAGGATAATTTAAAAGTAAAAAATTGTGAATCTTTGCATTCGTAACGCCGATAACAAATTTTCATTAAAAATAAAAGTTCAGTATATACAGGTTGGCGCATTAGTGTGACAAAGTCCCATATCTCCTTTATTTAAAGAGATATAAAAAAAAATTAAATACAAAAGTTGTAAGATATGTTCTGGACATATTCCAAAAATATTTTTAATTATACAGGTTAGATCATAAAAGCTTAGAAGTAATTTAAATTTTTTTTTTAAATAGAAAACCCTATATATTATTACATATTTAGATTCTACATACAATTTTAGACACATTTTATGTATATTGTCCTATACCTAAGTCTAACCGTTTTTGACAAATTTCAAATTTTTTGTCAAAAATGACGTTTGCAGACCAAAACATAGGAGGAAATCTTTTCTAAACGAAGCCTTTATCAATTAGTTATGGTTGGTTTCCTTGGAAATGGGGACCTACTCTAATGAGCTGTATTGATATTTTTGTAATACATTCATACAGGGTGATAAAAAATGGACAATAAAAAGTAGATTCAAAAAAGCCTATAGTCATTTTTTTTTAATGGAAACCCCCTATTTTTTTAATTCTATCTTATTTAGCATTACAAATAAGGGTGACTTTGTATAAGAGTAAAATATTTATCTTTTTTGGGTTTTTTTTAATGGTATACTTTAAATTATACAATCTAAACGTTTCGATAACACTTATAGTTATCTTCGTCAGTAGTAATGTTTGTTAAAAATTGTTAAAGATGTTGTAAACAATTTTGTCAAATTTGAAAAATTAATTTTAATTTTAATGTCGTTAGACATATGTGTATATCCATTGCTGCAACAACTTCAGCTAATTGTTACAGCACCAATAACGGCAGCACGGTTTGTTGAATCAAAAGAAGCTTCGTCTTCCGAACGAGGGTGGATGCAAGCTTCTGTTGAAATTTTATCCAATTTCCTATAACAGGAATTTATCAATAAAAAAAAAAATATACCTTTTAAGTTTTTTTACATATTCTGTCATTTGAAAACTAACAAAAAAGAATTTTTAGCCACTTGAATGAATATCCTATATATCACACTCCTACTTCTTCTTAGAACACACACTTTTTCTTGCTTTAGGCATTTTTAGGCACAACCACAACTGGTGTTTGATCGATGAGTATCGTTTGCAAAATGCTAGTACACTGATAGCAATCCCGTAATTGTCTACGTTTTATTCGAATATTTGAGAAATAACAATAATCAATATGTAATTACTCTATATACTTAGGGTTAATTAAAAGGAAAGAAATTTATCCATTTTCTACACCTAATTATATTACCTATATCTCTTTAAATTTAACATTGGGTAATGAACTAATTAGAAAATAATAAGAATTTATTGTTATACAATTTATTTAAATAACACTTTATGTTATTATAAGTTTTGTTATAATAATAATAAAATAATAAAAAAAAACACAATTTACATCGATTGGGGCTTGTACTTCGATAGCGCAGTTGGTTAGCGTGGTACTCCAGCAAAGTACAGGTCATAGGTTAGGTTCAAATCCTACTCGAGGTAAACTTTTTATTTACGTATTTAATAAAATAAAAGTGACATTAGTTTTAAAATTTTTTATAAAAAATAAAAAAAATTCAATTTTATTGCAAGTTAATCTTCTGTAAATTAGTGAAAAAATAATAAAGGGATTTGCATAAATTATTCTGAATATTGATTTAATCCATCATCTTGCCTGTGGCAGATAAATAAGGTAAAACTTTCACTCCGCTACACTCGGGAGCGTTGCGATCGATTTTATATTTCATCAAGCTATCTACAGGGGCCTTAATCGATATGTTTAAGGTCTATATCTAGGTACCTATCTTTGAAATATGCAGCTATTTTAGAAATATTTGATAAAAACCAAAAATAGACCCTAATAAACCCCTCTCTCGGCCGCTGGATTTCTTCCAAAATCTAATCGACTCTAAGTCGAATGAAAACAATCTTAAACACGCCACGCCACGCACGCACGCTATAACTTCCCTCTTCTGTTAGGGACGCTTTGAAGTTCATCGGTAAACTAGGATTAACTTCGTGTCTATCCGACAGTAGAAGAAAATGGCACTGGGCTTAACTTCCCGTCGTTAAGCGTGGACGCAAATCAGCTGTTTGGTTTCAATGACTTCTTTAACTTTAAATTTCGTTACGTTACCCCCAACGCGAGTGAACAAAATAATTCAAACACAATAATAAAAAAAAATAATTAACGTTAAAAGTTTCGCTTAAATCTTATTAACTCAAATTTAAACACTACTCATCTCCAAAGCTCTGTCATTAATTGAACTCCAAACTAAAATAATTATACATAAACACAAAAACACAGGGTTCGGGCACAAGGCACTCTACCAAAAAAACAATCCACCAAATTCGCAAAAGCGATAAAAAAAATTCCATAATTCACGAAGATTACTAAAGGTAGATCTAGTAGACCACTATACATCACATAAAGTTCTCCGGCCTGGTGAATCAACAACAAAATCCGCATATAGCGAAACGGACTCACAGTCCACGATAGAACCGGAGACATCGACGGTAAAAGCGGTGCCCAACCGCATACCACAACTTCCTTCGCCAGATCAACACCAAGACTGAAGACATACCTTCAAAAATTCTTCAGTTTCGCCATATTCGATTTTAGAAACGACAACCAATCATACTGCTCATACATTCAAATTATAAAACGCGGTACTTCCCGTAAATGATCAAGAAAAATTGCGTCATACCATCGCCTTCACACAAAAAACTGCAAGGGTTGCATTTCTAAGTAAGCAACGCTTATCTACTCTACAATGCAGTTACAGTTATCGTCCTGTGTAAAAAGAAATGAAGCTGTTATCAAGTATATAATATTATAATTTGTTGGGTGCCCGCGAAGTACTTCCGCGCCCGCAGTCGGCAAAGGAAATGTTTTTTTTGTTTTCGGAATTCAAATTCAGTTAGTAATTAATACACAGAAACTTGATTTATTAACAAATAACTATTACAACAATTATTTATGGAAATAGTAGGATTTGCTACCTTGTTCTTTGTAAGTAGCTCCTTATGATTTGGGTTACTGCTGGAAGGTATATACTCAAAAGAATCAGTATCTATTAGCAAATTCATCTATGCGCATATCAATATTAACAACTTTTTTGGCACTTTTAATTTTATTTACCACAGAATCTTCAATGTATCCTTCCGCCACAGATTTAGACTTCCAACCAACATGTCGCTTTATGTTAAAGATATCCTGCTCTGCATCAGCTAGCAAAGTTGCTGAAGAACCTCTAAAACAATGACCTGTGATCTCTTTCTATTTTAAAAAGTATTTGATCAAATGTATTCTTTCCAATTACCTAACTGGAACATTTTCCATTATTATAACAAGAAAGAAAGTGCTCAGTACTTTTAATATGCAGTGAAGGTACGGTCAATTTTAGTTTTTGAATATCGTCCACTGTAATATTATCTAATTCTTCTCGACGACATGCTCCACTAAAGCAAAAATTAGTGCAAACTACTCATATTAACGTCGGTATTGGTGTAAAATAAAAACCACTAGTTTAGCTTACTTTTACCATAAGATATGTATTATATGAGGCATCCACGAAAAATGGTTCTTTTTTATTTTTATGGTTTACAGCCGTCTGGTTTCCATTTTAAGAATGCTATTAATCTGAGATATTCTGGATATTTATATTATTGTGCAAATTTAGAGTTGCCTTCAACATGGAATAATATGACCACATAGACGACCGCTTACTGCATTTGAATTTTCCTGAAAATATGGAAGAAATACATTTTCTGTACAGTTACCCTTCATTTTGTCGGTAGTAAACTTAATTTTGCATGTTCTGTTATTTTAGAAATTTTTGATGGTGTTCCGAAAACCATTTCATCGTCACTACTTTGCGTTATTTAAACAAAAACTTCATTCAAAACACACTGTGGAGCTTACAACACGCGAAGTTGACAGTAGATCAAGATGGCGATCGATCACCTATTCTAGTCTTATTGACTTAGTTGATATGGTAACGCGAACGTATGTATACAGATTATTGTGTCTTGTAATCGTTTCTTCAATACATAAACAAAATAGTGGTATATAACTAAATATATAAACTTTCTTGTTTATTTATTTAGTTTGACATATGTCAACAAGTATTTCGAAATTTAATTTTTTGTATAATTTTATATAAACGCTTACAAAAAAATTTGTTCGCAACACGTGCGCTGTCACATTTTTGGTTCTGGTCTTACATTCCCTCGGCTAATGCCTCGGGGCTAAAATGGAAGGCCCCGCACTAAGTAAACACCGCACTAGTTACGAAAATAACTATTCTCATCTTACTAGTCACAATAAGAACTATTTTCTCTATAACGAATACAATTTATTTGGTAGTTTATTATACAGGGCGAATTTTGATAATGTCGAGATATAAAATTCATACAACTTAAAACATTTATAATAAATTGCTTACAGAAGATGCAAATAAAAAATAAAATACATATTTATTAATAAACGGTCATAGAAACGATCTTGCATACAATTTTGTATGTATTTCGGGCGTTTGTGGACCTTACGTGTTAGGACAGGGATGGGGAAATAGATTTAGAGGAGGGCCATATAAAGTAGTTACAACATTTAGGCGGACCAAATAAAATTTATTTAGTAATAAAAATATAATTGGCCTTAATATCTTTATATTTATTATTTAGAAGTGCTGGGCCCGTGTGACAAATGAAATTTTGACTGTTCATTAACTATATCGTCGAAATTTGGCTCTATGTTACTAGTAGAAATTCCTAAATCATTCATCAGTCATCTTATTCCTCAGTATGTTTTTACGTAGTTCCATTATTGAAAATACCTGCTCACATCTCTATGAAGACCCAAACACCGACATCATTTTCTGAGCGTGTTTTATTAAATTTGGGAATTGAGATTTTGGTAAACTTTTGTAAAAATCCAGTTTAGATGAGTATAATTTCCAGTTGAAAGTCTGCTGAAATCTCTTCACAACGAATGTGGAAGAAAATATTTCTATATCTTTAAAATCTTCAAATCGCCTATTGAATTCGTCCTCCAAACGATTTAGTTGGCTTACATAAAAATCAATTTTTTCAGTGGTCAATTTAGCAACTGTCTGTAGTTTGGAAAAATGAGTGAAATTTCTTTTGGATATTTGTGTTGAAAACAATTTGAACATCTTCATTTTGGTCCACGCATAGTCAGTAAATGTTTCTGTACCTTGGATACTTTTATTTAACTTATTTAAGTGTTCAGGGAAATCAGTAAAAAACGCAAAATCCGAAACCCATTGTGGACCTTCAATCATTCCCAAATTGTCCTCGATCTTCGAATGTTGTCTGAAATTCTATTATTTCAGTTTTTAATTGCCACTTTCCCAGCACTAAGCCATCGAGCCTTATTATGATACAGCAAGTCAGAATAATCTGAGTCTATAGAGGCGAGAAATTCTTGAAATTGTCAGTGTGCTAGTCCACGGGCTCTAATGGTATTGACGAGTTTGACATTTGTTTCATGGACATGCTTTATTTGAAGTGCAGATTTACAAAGTACTTCTTGATGTATCACACAATGCAAGAATATTACATTGTTGCCTGGATGCTTCTCGTTGAACATACCTACGAATCCTCGATTACTGCCAACCATGTTTGGGGCCCCGTCTGGTGTAATGTTTGCTAATTTTTGTAATGGCAGATTCAGTGAATTTATATATGTTTCGAACTCCATAAATGTCTCTTCCGGTTGTAGTTCCTTTCATGGATCTTAAACTTGCCAATTCTTCAACGATGTTAAATTGGTCGTCGATACCTCCTGCAAAAATGAGCAATTGCGCAGTGTCTGATAAATCTGTACTTTCGTCCATAGTTATCGAGCCACAAAGTTTTTAATTTTCTTAGTAAGTTGGATAGCTATGTTTTCAGTAACTTTTTCAATCCTTCGTTATGGTTTGGTGCGACAGACTTACGGATTCGAAAGTTTCTTTTTATCGGAGCCACAATTTGCAAACAATCCTTCACGAATTCACCTTCAAACGTTTTATTTGATTTCGCAATTTTATGGGCGAACATGTAACTTGCGAGTCACGTTTCTTGTAGTAGCATCTTGTTGCTTAAATAACCCTTGCTGACTTCGAAGCTGTTTTGATAATGACTCAATCTTAGATATTTTATCTTCTTCTTTAAGAGAAGCATATATTGAAGAACTGTGTCTTTTCTTGAAATGGTGTTGCAAGTTAAACTCTTTATTAACGGAGACTGTTTCATTGCAAATAAGACACAAAGGCTTATCTTTAAACCAGATGAAAACATACTTTTGAGCCCATTATTACATTCAATGGTGTAGACTCGCGAAGGTAACTAATGATGGCTGAATCACAACTGCCGTTTGCCGTTCTGCCGATGGCGTAGGAGTCACGGCCGGATAAAATTGTGTCAAGGGCGGGACTTGGCCCGCGGGCCACCATTTCCCCATCCCTGTGTTAGGGGCTCTTAGTTACACGTTGCTGTCCATAAACGCATGTTTTACGCTCTATACATAAAAGTGATTTATATATTAAGGACATAATGGGGTTTTATTTAAAAAAAAAACTAGTTATGCCTGCAATGCATACAACATTTTATGTACGATTATTACATTCAATAGCTAAATAAATTATAACGATAATTGTTTTCAAAAGGAATACATTTGTCAGTTATGATAGTATTGTTCCGTTACCATGAAAACGAATACAAAATCAAAATTGATAATTCGTTTGACGTTTTGGTTTAGTTAGTTTTAAACCCAATAACTGAGATATTTCCAGAAATAAGATTAATGAAATTGAGGAATGTACCACCTAGTAAGTATAAACATAAAACATGACTAATTGTAATAATTGCATTGTAAACATTTTTAAATAAACACATAGTTTTGTGCTTATTGTTTTGTTTTTGACGTTAAATTATAGTCCTCTGGGCCATAAAGACGTCCCCGGGCTATAAAAACACGGTTACATAAAAGAAATTTGGTTATAATTATCATATTATAATGTTATCGTGCATCAATACCTATTTCATATCACAGTACCGTCAATTATGTTTTTATCGCAGTTGTAAAAAATGGCGACAAGACGCTATTTAACATTATCTAAGATAATTTTAAATGGCGTTTAAATTAAAATTGCCGACAAGATAAATATAGGTACTTATTTAAAATTATTTACTAGTTAGAATTATCTTACCACAAATTAAGTATTACTTAACAGACGATTGAATTTATGTTTTCTGTAGATTTATTTAGGTATGTGATTATGATCAATAGTAGATTCTATAAGTTATTGAAATAAAATGCTTTGTATTTGGTGTGTTTGGCATAAGTAGCTAATATCAAATTTATGATTCTGGTTATTAAGTGTTTCGACTAACTAAATATAATTACGCCAATAATTTATTGCGGAAACACTTCTATTTTTCGATTCAGCCGTACCCAAATTTGTAGCAGGGTTATTATTTGCAAGGAAAACATACGTACAGGTTCGTTTGCACCAGCCTCATTTTGGAACTAATTTACAACATTTTGTAATAATTGGCTATGCAATTTGACTGACTGCAAAATAATAATAATAATAATAATAATAATGGTATAAAGCTTGTGAAATAACTCGTACTTATCTACGTTAATAATTAAAAATTTTAGATAACCATTGCCCAAAGGTAAAGCATTTGTATACAGGTTGTTCGAAAATTGCACGGTCATATTGCAGAGATACAGTATGTTAAACTAAATTTCCGAAATGAATTTATTTTTCATTTCGGAGTAGCTCGTTGTTCAATTATCCGTTCAGTGCGAACGTGTACACTCCATCGAAGGTGGCAATTTTCAACATTGGTAGTGTACCTTGTGTTAGGATGTTGCAAATCCTATTGTTACAATCCTTGTTTTAACTAAACAGTAAATTGTTTAGAGTAAATTTGTTAGTTAAAACTAAATAAATGATTTGTAAGCAAATATGGAGCAATAATTGAAAAATATGCGGCGATGGTGTCAGAAGAGTAATTTGCATAAGATTCTTCTATCTTACTCGAAAACGGTACGTTAAATGAAAAAACAGTAAGAAAACTTTTTTGTTTATTTTTGAAAGGTCTCCTAATAATGGGTACAAACATCATATACAGGGTGTTACCAAAAAATTAATGATAAAAATACTGACCCTATCCTGTAGGTACGCCAATAGAAACAAACTACGTTACATAGTGCACGACACTACTTCGAGTTTATGTTTAACATTTCATCAATTCATTATCTTTAAATAAATTGATTTCGGGAATTTACTTTAACACACTGTATCTGTAAAAATATGCACTTTCGGACCTATGTTTACAGGAACTTTTCTCCCAATTTTATGACGAGGAATCACACACTGCAATATGGCTGTGCAATTTTCGAACGCCTTGTATAATTTTAATCAGTCCAAAGATCGAATAATTGAATCATTTGATTTAGTAATTTTATATTCTTACCTTTAGGAAACTGTGATTTTGAGATTGTATTTTCGAAAACTAATGAGTTTACTATGAAAATGTAAACTTTCACCATTAACACTCATAATAAAATACTTATCTTTTTTGGGGTTTTTTAATGGTGTACTTTAAATTATACAATCTAAACGTTTCGATAACACTTACAGTTATCTTCGTCAGTAATAATATTTGTTAAAAATTGTTAACGATGTAAACAATTTTGACAAAGTTGAAAAATTAAAACATAAACATAAGCCTGCTATTAATATAACAGTTTAGGAAACATAAAGCCAACTATAAAATTTTTAGTAAAGAATAACTAGGTCATAAAAATTAAATTTCATTAAACTGCCTCAAAGATGACAAACCAGAACACTCTCTACGACGAAAGCTAACAATGAAATTTGTCAGCCAAAAAACACATTTAACAAAATTTAATCGAGTTATGATGTAAGTGTAAAGTTGTGAAAAACTTCAATTTTAAAATAATAGAAGCATTCACAAATTCAAACATTATATCAAATAAAATAACCCAGTTAAATCTAACAAAGAGATATCTTTATCAATAATTTGAAGTGTTATTAACAATGAAAAGCACAATGCAGAACGTTCTTTGTAATTTTTAATTCTAATTTAATTTCAACTACTTATGTTAAATTATAGTGCTGTGGTAATTTAACATATAATTGGTAAAGCATTTGCTTCAAGGTCTAGGAAAAACACAGCAAAAAACCTAGACATACCAAAAGTTAAAATTAAAATCAAAATTAAGACGTATCATTATGCTTTTTTTTAATTATAAGATGCCAAAACCTATTTAAACGGAGATTTTCTTCTTGTCTATTAAAATTATTCGTGTGTTTATATATTTCAATAGCTTCACGTTGCAAACGAACATAATAATGGGTTTGTCTTGACAATATTTCCATATTGTCAAATTGAATGTCATGATTTAGATTATTCAGGGCATGGTCAGCCACAGCAGACCTCTCTGGTTGACCCAATCTACAAAATCTCATATGTTCTTTGCGTCTTGTATCAAAGCTACGTTTTGTGGTCCCGATGTATACTTTTCCACATGAACAAGATAACTTATACACTCCGGAAGATGACAAAGGGTTTGACACATCTTTAGGTGATCTTAAATGTTCTTTAATTTTCCTTGTAGGTTTAAAAATAGTCCTAATGCCATGTTTGATTAGGATTTTTTCAATTCTATTTGTAACATTAGCTATAAAAGGAAGAAAAGCAGTACCAACATTAAGAACTGGTTTTTCTTTAAGGTTACGCCTAGAAGGTGTAATAACATTATTAATATCTGTAAGTGAGTATCCATTATCTTGTAAGGATTTTCTTAAATATTTATATTCATCATTCAAAAATTCAGGGTCACAAATTCGTTTTGCTCGATCTACTAAAAATTTAATTACACTAATTTTTTGACGTTGATTGTTATTGGATAATTTATGAAGGTATCTATCAGTGTGTGTCGGCTTTCTGTAAACCTTAAAAAATAGTGAATTATTATTTTTATATATTAATATGTCAAGAAATGGTAAACTTCCATTAGTTTCTTTTTCCATGGTAAACTGAATACTAGGATGTATACCATTTATAAAAACCAAAAACTCATGCAGTGCTTCTTCTCCATGTCTCCAAATAACAAATGTGTCATCTACATATCTATACCAAACTGAAGGTTTTTTAGGTGTATTTTGTAACGTTAATGTTTCAAATTTTTCCATATAAAAATTAGCTATAACAGGACTAAGGGGACTACCCATTGGTACACCTTCAATCTGTTCATAAAATTTACTATTCCACTGAAAATAAGATATAGTAAGACAGTGCTGAAAAAGAATGGTTATGTCCTTTGGAAAAAGATGATCAATGTATTCAATAGTTTCTTTTAGAGGTACTTTTGTAAAAAGTGAAATAACATCAAAACTAACCATTATATCACCCTCTTCAATTTTGAAAAAATCCATAGTTTCAAAATTGAAATTGTAAGACAACAGACTAAAACAATAAACATTTTCTATTACCATTGACTAGTAATGTCAATGCTATTACATAGGTCCACTTTCGCAGTCATTTAAAGACGATAGCACACTACGAAGAGCTTCATTCACTAACTCTTATTTGTCATTTTTGCATTATGTCCTATTAATAATACTGCATATAGAATGAAGTTAATGTGGGAGGGTTGCTGTCGCGGATCGACTATTACGATTTTTGGTTCGTTTTATTTGCAGGCGCAGTCTGTGTCTGTGGTTACTGAGTACCTAATAAGTTACTGATTAGTGATTACATTTTGACATTTAATTTCCATCTTACTTGCAATTTGGCGAATGTAAGTAAACAAATTCGATATTTTAGATTATTTATTTTATTTATGAAAGATTAATAAACGTTATATCTCTGGATCGGAATTAAGCACAAACGTCAAAAGTTAAAAGAAAAATTAGGGGAAACACATCATTCATTAGACGCATTTTTATCTCGCAATCAGTCTCACAAGGCAAGTGGCAGTCGCACGCATGAGGAAGGTGCATAAGGCTTCAATACACACTCAAAAATAGAGCAATCCGGAGATGAATCAAACAACGTTGATCCTTTTAGTTGTGCTGGAGAAAAATATGCCACAGCCACTACGTCCACTACAAGCACACAGAAGAAGAGAAAGCAGAAATCTCAGAAGATGAAATTCACAGTATTAAAGGCAATAATAAGATGGAATGCCCGCTAGATAATGGGATATGGCCAGGCAGTTAAGTAATAGTATGGTAAATTACTATTGTTGAATAAACCATGTAGTATGGGTGCCAACTGAAACTTACATAAATGGATAGAAATCGTACATACGACAGAAATATATCATAATCTAATTTTTGTTGCACTAAATCTAACGGCGAGAAAGTATTTCGAGAATGGTTGAAGTTTTTCGATGCAAGTAAATGTGTTTACTGTTACCCTTGCAAATTGTTTGGCACGTCAAACGTAAACCTGATAACTGATTTCAAAGACTGGAAAAATGTATCAGTCGTACTAAAGCAACACAAAAATTCTAGGAATCATATTAAGGCTATGTTGACCCTAAAAAGACTATTTTAGGCCGTATTAATACCCAGATGCTCACACAACTGGAATTCGAGGACAATTATTGGCAGGAAGTATTAAAAGGGTTGTTGCCACTGTAAAACTGTTGGAAACCATGGGTATGGAATTTCAAGGGCACCGGGAAAACTCAGGAATCAGAAAATGTTATTTTTTACACCTCATTGAATATTTGGCACATTTTGGTGCTTTTTTAAAGGAGCATTTGAAAAAATATAGTTGTGTAGGAAAAGGGAGCGTTGATTATATACCACATTCAGTATATAGTACATTATGACGAAAAAGGTGATTGATTCGATAACATGGCAAGTGAAGGAAGCTATGTATTTCTCGATAATAGTCAACTCTACCCCGGACATCAGTCACACGTATCAGCTAACATTTATCTTGAGTTTCGTCGATAAACAAGGTGGCGTTCAGGAAAGGTTTTGTGGATTTTTTAAAATAGCCGGTCACGATGCAGCACATTTGGGAAATGTTGTTATAACTCACCTCCAGGATTTAACTCTCGACATAGATTACTATAGATGACAAGCATACCACAATGCTGCAAACATGCCGGGGAAATATACGGGACTAGAAGCAAGAATTCTCGCCCAAGTTGATACGGCTACTTATACATCATGCAGTGCCCATTCCCTAAATTTGATAGGAATGAGCGCTGCTAAATCATTTCGAGAGCACTACATTATTTTAGTTTTGTCCAGAACATTTATATATTTTTCTCTTCATCAACGGGGCGACGGAATATTTTTATGAAGAAACTGAAAGACACCAACTCAAAACATTTAAAATGGGTAATCGACACTCGTTGGTCAGCAAGAGCGGATGCCGTATCAGCATTGAAGTTACATTATGCAGAAATTAAAAACGTGCTTCATGATTTATCTACAGATGATCATGAGAAACCCATGGGTAAACTAGAAGCTAAAAATTACGGAATAATTTTGATTTGTATGAAACTGCGTTAATGACAGTGTTGTGGGACAAACTACAACAAAGAATAAATAATGTTAGTCAATCTCTATAAAAGAAACAATCTAATCTTTTAGTAGCAGTTAAACTACTCCATTCTCTATCTGAAAAAGAGGAAACTCCATTCCGTCGAAACCGCAACCGGTACAACACAACTTACAGGCAGTAAATACCCATAATGTTGTGACACGTTGGTCGTAGAAATTTTACGAAGAAGCGAAGTCTACAAAAACGCCCTTAAAGGTTTTCAAATCTTTTACAATGTTAATAATGCTAGTAAAGATGAAATTAATATATGCGTGAATAGACTGGGTTAAAAGTATACAAAGGACATCGATTGTAGTTATCTAAGAAATTATCCACTTCTTGAAGTACGTAAACGAGGAGAGCGAGTCAGCACCATACAGAATGTATAAGATTGTCATTGATGGTTTGCAATGTACGTTTTCAAATATTGAAACCATTGTCAAAATATTTCTTACCATGCCAATATCTAATGCAAGTGGTGAGCGGTCATTCCCTTTTTCAAACGTGTTAAGAATTATTTACGCAATCGTTTAGAGTTTAGACCAACAACACAAGTGAGCTCTCTGTCTTGTGCGTAGAAAATAACCTTACACAGCAACTAGACTATAATGATTTCGCAAAACAAAAAATACGAAAAGTGCCCATCCGAATTCAGTGGATACCTACTTTTTCCATATACGTTATTTTAATTGTAGTAGTACTAGCACATAATATATGTAGATAAGCTGCGAGTTTGTCGGCTTCTACGTTCTTGCATTGTATATATCATGTGGAAATAAAGTGCAAAATATACTATATGTACAACTTCAATACAGGTTTCTTT
Source organism: Vesta saturnalis (assembly GCA_036346205.1). NCBI lineage: Eukaryota > Metazoa > Arthropoda > Insecta > Coleoptera > Lampyridae > Vesta > Vesta saturnalis. The sequence continues at coordinate 1,750,544 of JARFJB010000513.1, forward strand.
TCCTTAGAAAAATGAGTTTTTAAAATAGACCACCGGGGCCTCTAAAAATTCTTGCGCCTAGGGCCTCCAAAGATCGTGTTACCACTGAGACACACCAGCTCGGTGTAATAGGTAAACTTACAGATTAGTGAGAATTGAGTACTCGCTTCTGGTTAATCTTCAACTGTCCATGACAAAAAAATTCTGCATTATAAGTGTTTTGTAACTGTGGTTTCATATTGGTTGAGTTGATCGGCTTATTTCCCTACCATGTGAATGCGACAGAGCATACATAAGAGAGAGCAGTAGACCACTCAAAGTGAGAACACAGGAACATAAGAACAATGTTCGCAAGGGCGGAACGGAAAAATTAAGAATCTCCGAACATGTTTGGAACGAAGACCACCGCATCCAATGGGATAACATACAGATAGTGACAAAGGACGAGCATACAACTGACTGGAAACTCAAAGAAGCCATATAAATCACACTAGCAGAAAATCCAATAAGCCAAGCTAGTGTGGAACACCCGAATGACACTCGTATGGTTTCCAATAATGCGCAAAGAACTTAAGCGCAATAAATTACGGTGCAACATGCGCAATAAACTACTGGGTAACCACGAAAAAGTTTAACATACACCGGGTGTCAACTAAATCATTATACATACCTTAACTTTGTTAAAACAAGAGATAGAAATTTTTAATTTGGGGTGAAGATTTAGTGGATAAAAATACATTTTTTTTACGTTAAAAATAGCTGACTGACATTTCCAGTTTTACCGGAAGTGGCCTTATCTTTCTTATTTTAAATAGGAACCTACCAATTTTTTTCATAGAACGGTACCTCTCTAAATTCCAATGATGTATCACAAGTCGTCTTTTGTTTTCAAAATGGCGATTCAGGCGGAGTTTTTGTTGATTTCAATGTTCCGCCATTTTGAAGTAAGTACTCGTTGTTTTACAAAATAATTCAATGAATAGTGCAAGAATATTATTTATTTTTAATCTCTTAATTGGAATTTATAAAATTCTTCTTAAATAATTAGTATTTGTAATTCTAGGTTGTGCAAAAGTTACTAATGTTTTGAAAAATTTTTACTATTATTTCAAATAGAAAGCACTAAATACTAAATACCCATAAGAAAGTAAATCCATTTCACTATCTAAAAACAATACAACAAAAGTTAACTTCTAAATCATGTGTTATAAAATAATAGTAATAAATAAAATACTGTTCTTTCAAGAATGTCCTTCTTTAGATTAAAATTCAGTTTAGATACTCAGTATGCTTTGCAAAAACAATTGAAAATGAAAACTCTTGGCAGTGTTAAAAACGAAGAGCATGACATACCTATTATTTGGATTAATTAAAACTTTTAGTTACTGTTGGATTGGAAACTGTCACGATTAAAAAAACAGCATTTACGAGTAATTGAATGGAAATAATAATTGTCAGATAGTTTCATTTCCAAAACGTTATAGTTGCGACATATTCGCGTTGTTAAAAGTTTTTAATTGTTAAAAAATCATTGACTACCTAGGTATAAGTAAAAATTGTTTGTTTAAAATGCCATTTTATACTGGGGAAGACCAAATTAATATGTTGATCATTTATGGCGAATGTCAGAGAAATTCCAGAGCTGCAGCAAGATTATACGCTGAAAGGTATCCAGATCTCCATGCACCGCATTTTACCTATTTCCGCATTTAGAAGATTATTTGAAATATGGATGTAATGAAGGCGGTAATGATATTTTTATTATAAATGAAGAGAGTGAAATAAATATACTAGCTTATATTTAATATGATCGCACCGCTTCTTTGCGACATTGCTTTAAATTTAAATATTAGCCATGAAAGCCTAAGAACAATTTTAAAAAAGCATAGTTTTAAGTCTTATAAGTACCAAATTCACCATCATTTATATGAAAATGATTTTCCTAGAAGATTTGAATATTGCAATTGGTTTCTAGAAAATTACAATCGAGAGGAAACATTTCATCACAAAATTATTTATACGGATGAATCAAGATTTACCAATCTTGTTTAACCGACAAAATACCAGATATTGTGCTACGAAAAACCGCCGGTTAGTAGGAGATGATTCATTCCAGGAACGGTTTGGAATTAACGTTTGGTTAGGAATCGTTGGAACCCATATTATAGGACCAATTTGTTTCAATCTACCCCTGAATGGACAGATGTATCTAAATTTTCTACAGAACGAAATTGAACTTTTTTTAAATAATCTTCCAGCAAACAATTACCTATTTCAGCAAGATGGTACACCTGATCACAACTCATGAATTGTGACTAATTATTTAAATCAGAGCTTTTTTACATATCAGTGTTTTGTTATGACTTTATGTTTATTATGTAGAGTACCTAGGTATAAAAATTGTTTTTTTAAATTACATCCGAAAAATTTTTTTCTAAACATTAGTAATTTTCATACAACCTAGAATCACAAATACTAATTAAAAATTATTATTAATTTTATTAAATACATAAATAAAAAGCTTACATCAATTGGGGCTTGAATCTCGATGGCGCAGTTGGTTAGCGCGGTACTTATAAAATATGTGGTGTAAATGGTGTAATAAATTTAATAATAAATAATAATGAAATAAAGAAATAAGAGTAAAAAATTCTCCAAAACACAAATCGTCAAACTGATTGGAGATACAAACCATTCACCACAAATAGTGCCTTTGAGGCAGTCGCTAAATTCAAGTGGGCCGATTCAAAAATTTTGATTTGCTCAATTACCTCAAATCCTGCTCGACTATTTTCACTTAACCTAAATAATAAAAATGCAATGTAACACTAATAAAATGATCTCGGACGCCAAGTTATTTTTATTTAATTATCTCGGAATAACTAAACCGAGTTTTACACTAAAAATTTATCAAAAGGCAAAACAATAAAAAAATAACAACTATGTTTATTCAATATATAAATGATCAGAAAACAATTTATGGGAATATAAACCTTTAAGAAGATATGCAAATTAAGTTGCCTACCTCATACATATATTTCAATAATTAAAAACTGTTTCTTATATTCACAACTTAATGAATGAAAGACCTTAAATTAAGGTATATTTTAATACAGCTCAGAAAAGGGTTGTTACATACTCTAGCAAAGTACAGGCCGTAGGTTCAAATCCTACTCGAGGTAAACTTTCTATTTATGTATTTAATAACATTAATAATAATTTTTAATTACTTATTTACCTTTGAACTTATTCGTTCATAAAAAAAACTTATAACGAATACTAATTATTTAAAAGCAGAATTTTATAAATTCCAATTAAGAGATTAAAAATAAATAATATTCTTGGACTATTCATTGACTTATTTTGTAAACCACGAGTACTTACTTCAAGATGGCGGAACATGGAAATCAACAAAAACTCCGCCTGAACCGTCATTTTGAAAACAAAACACGACTTGTGAGACATCATTGGAATGGGAATTTAGAGAGGTATTAATTGTTCTATGAAAAAAAATTGGTAGGTCCCTATATAAATAAGAAAAAAAGCAGAGTCCCCTTACGAAACGCCGCGCTCAAAAAACAAAAACTATGGAAATAGGCCGATTAACTCAACCAAAAATTTGATAATTCGTATACATTACATTTTAAGTTAGTGACGAACTTTCATTGGTATTTGATATGAATGTAAAATTCATGAAATTAACCCACTGATATATTGTTGCAGATCTCTTTTTCCTTTTTGATTTACTCACACTTAAATAAGCTATGTTGCTATGTTTTGCCATTATTTACTAATTTTTAATTTGTTTATTAACTTTTTTTAATCAGCGTAACTTTTAGGGTAAATCACGCATAGGTTTGTCATAATTTTATTTTGTTTCTATTGATTTACTAATTTGTTAGAAAGTAGGTAGTCAGGTGATACAAAATCTATAAACACTAAAATATGAAAAGAAATTAATAGTAATTTTAGTAATTAGCAGGTCTTAATAAAAAGTGTTAGCATTATACTCATTTTTTAATTCGCAATATAGGCTAGAACTTTCAAATTGACTTTTTCATGTATAACGAATATTAATTTAAATTTAACGTACCTATTAAACGTTTGAAATTTTAAAATATATTATTATCGTGCTGATACTACTTATTAACTGATGTAAAATGTCCACTATTAAATTAAACTAGAACAGCCTTTCTTGTAATGCAACATTTACTAAATTTAACTTTTTTGCAGATTTACAACTGGCAGCAGAATTAGGAAAAACCTTACTTGAAAGAAATAAGGAATTGGAAACTAGTCTTAAACATTATCAAAATGTAATCGAAGACCAAACTCAAGAAATTGAGGTAAGAATCTACACTTTTACTTTTTATTGATCAATCGGAATTTTGCCATCATTTGACATTAAATTGGTATGTTCATCAGTGTAAAAATTTACATTAATGGTTATACCCCAATTTCATCATTAGTTTAAATAATTTGCATTAATCAATGGGAAAACGAAAACTGATTATACAAAATATTTATAAAATACGAAAATTTACATTTCAGAAGCCCATTTTAACATTCTATTTGATTCATTTTTAGACAGTAAGAAAGAAGGAACTTTACCTAATTAAATTAGTTCACATATAACTAAATATTCGTATTTTTTGCTAGAAATTTCTCAAATAAACAAGTTGGTGTTTTGATTTTTATTGACCTTGTTTTTTTAAAGTTAATTAAAAATGTATTTAACTTGAGTTTAAGAAGATTGTATGAAACGATCTTCGTCATTTGGTTCATTGATAATTGTAGCACTGATTTAAAAACTACTGTTTTTTAATGTTCTTGTGAATGATTATTACTCCATAAACACAGCATAATTTGGAATAACTAATGATCAACTTATTTGGAACTCCGTTCAGAAGTGTTTTTACATCGCACTATTCGTTTCACATGTGTTATTCCCACACCTTTACGATTTTGGTTAGATTGATGCGAATTGCGCAAGAGATTCCATACATAGGTACAGTAAATTTTAATCTTAGACAAATCATAATAGGTGAATCATGCCATGAGATTTATCGGTCCACATGTACCAGGTGGATCAATAACCCGATCCTCCGGTTATATCTCAGGAACTGTTTATCGTACAGCTTTCGGAAAAAAAATTTCTTAATAAAAATGGCCAAGGGAAATCACTGGAAATAACTTTCAAGTTTCTAGCTTTACCGCTAGAGGGCATAATCTTTATAGAAAAATTTAAAAACAATTTTTTTTATAAAGTATGTCCAATCATAGTAGGTATTAAATAAATAAATTAGAATAATGCATAACATCTGCACAAATGGATGGGGGAGAGTGGGAATGTTTGTATGAATAAATGTCTATAACTTTGGTTTGGATCAACCTTTTTTAACGAAATTTATTCCCATTCGAAAGGGCGTAGAACCAATTACATCTACTATAAAATAATTGCATTTAGTTTTAATTGTTGTAGATAGAGGGCACGAATAAAAAACAATTAAAATTTGTCTATGTTAAAATTTTTGAATGGAAACACCTAAGTATTGTAAATTATAACGGAAACTGATTAAATTCGTAACAAAATGGCGCAAAACGCATGTCGATATATTTTGTCTAACTCGGAGATATAAGTAAAAACGTGTAAACATACGTAACTAGTATTGGCTCACTCTGTATTATAATTTAAAATAACAAAATATGTCAGTATTTCCAGAATTTGTTAAACTAAGCAGACTGTGAAATAAAGTTGACAGGGGCTTCAAATTGTTTATTTATTGACAGTAGTCAAAATATTGCGATCTTTTTAAGGAGTGTTAGCACATAACTAGAATATAACATTTCTTAATTAGATATTAATATTACTAATATCAGTAAATAATCAGCATTAATTCATAATGAGCATATCAAATGCCGAACTTTATGATATGATTGGAGTTTATTTCGAATGGCATCAAAATGCCGCTATTGCCTCACGTATATATGCCATAAGATATCCTGACAGGAGGCATTAAGGCAAAGAAGTATTCAAAGGCAAGAAGATTAAGAGAAACAGGTAGCTTTCATCGTCCTTGTTATAAACGACGTTCTGTAGGTGTGACAGAAGATAATGTTCTTTCTTTAGTTCAACAGAATCCACTATAAGTAATCGTCAAATCTCTACAGAATTAAACATACCAAAAACTACCGTTTAAATTTTTTGGAAAATGAATTGCCTATTTTATTAGAAGACGTTTGCTTACAAACAAGAAGAGATCTGATATTACAGCATGATGGGTGTCCTGCGCACTTTTCCAGGCGAGTTAGAGATTATTTAAATTTAAGATATCCATACAAATGGATTGGAAGGGGAAGTATATTTCGATGGCCAGCTAGATCTCCAGACTTAACTTGCCTAGACTCTTATCTATGGGAAAGAGTGAAGGAGTTAGTCTTTCAAACTCGACCAACCACGCGACAAGACATGAAACAACGCATTAGAAACGCAATAAATAGTATATCCATAGCTGAGATTGAAACAGCTGTTATGTCTACCCGCGATAGACTACGTCCTTGTGTGGACAATGATGAAAAACATTTTGAACATTTAATTGGACATTAAGTTTTAATGTGTGTGATCTTCATTTCCATATATTTTGTTATTTTAAGTTATAATACCGAGTGAACCAATACTAGTTACGTATGTTTACGCGTTTTTATTTATATCTCGAGTTAGACAAAAGATATCGGCACGCGGTTTGCGCCATTTTGTTACGAATTTAATCAGTTTCCGTTGTAATTTACAACACTTTGTTTCCATTAAAACATTTTAACATAGACAAATTTTAATTTTTTTTTATTCGAAGGTGCGCTCTATCTACGACGATTAAAACTAAATGCAATTGTTTTATAGTAGATGTAATTAGTTCATCTACGCCCTTTAGAATGAGAATAATTTCGTTAAAATAGGTTGATCCAAACCAAAGTTATAGGCAAACATTCCCACTCTCCCCCACCCTTTATTTGAAAAAAATAGAAAAAAAAGTAACAAAATTTGTGCAAAATTGGTGCAAAAATTCTAAATTACTTATTTAATACCTACTATGATTGGACATAGTTTATAGAAAAATTGTTTCTAAATTTTTCTATAAAGATTATGCCCTCTAGCGGTAAAGCTAGAAACTTGAAAGTTATTTCCAGCCATTTCTCTTGGCCGCTTTTACTAAGGAAATTTTCTTCCCAAAGCTGTACGATAAATAGTTACTGAGATATAGCCGGAGGATCGGCTTATTGGTCCACCCGGTACAAGTGTACGAGGAAGGTTTTGAATTTATTTATTTATTCACATCTCATTTTCAGTCAACATGGACCTGCTAGACAAAAAACAAAATAGATAATTATCTACAATAACGTAAAATTGGCCGAAATAACACCCTCTTTCAGTTTGGAAGAAAGGTGTGATTGAGACCACGCAAGTGATCATTAGGGGTTAAGTGTGATTGGCCGATATAAACGGAGGAATTTTTAAAATAACAAAATTATTTAGGAAAATGCTTATTCACGAATTATGAAAAACCGTAAACTCGGTACGTACCTAATATTATGTTTAAATATATAAAAATGTAGGTACAGTAAATAAAAATAATTAATATGCTTGATATTAATATTTAATGACTTTTTTTAAATATTTCTTTAATGTTACTGCCCTTGCCTTGTGGAATAACCTCGGAGCTGCAAATGGTAATTTTTTGGTATCTTTTAAATTTAGTATGTCGTTGATTTGTTTGATTATGTTAAATATATTTATTCTTATAAATGTTTTTAAAATAACTTCATTCAAATGCGCATGTTGAGTGCACGTTATCCATACATGCTGTAAATGACTTAAAAGGGTATTAAAAATGTCCTTTTTGTAGATATTTACACTCAACCAAATTTTGGTACCTTTATAGACTGGTCTCATTTCTTCTTACGTTGTCTTGCTTACGCATGTAAGACTATGATTTTGTTTGGTATCTTCTTTTGTGTATTCTTGATTCACGTCAGGTCACCTTTGCCTTGCAATTTCCACAGTCCTTTAGAAGTGGTTGTACTTTTTTCAATATAAAACATGTAAGAAAATTAAATACCTATCTCTCAAGGTAGGGTATAGCAGGTGTTCTGATCTTCACAACTTTTCAGTAACGTGTACAGTGCTTTAAAATTTTGTATTGTCTTTATAAAATTTCTTAGACACGGAGGCGTCAATAGTTTTCTTGCGGAATTTACAAAATTTATGTGTTTGAGAATGTCTATTGCCTCGTCCCAGCATCGAAAATGAGTAGAATTCTCATGCACTGCTCGTCTAAATTCGTTGGGCGACTTTCCTCCACCATTCACCGAGTCAAATAAATTGTCAAAAAAGTGTAGGATGTAGGCAGTCTCCATGGCTTGCCTTTCCATTTTGCCTGATTTCTCATTACTTTCAACTGTAGTTTCTTAAATACATATTAATATTCATTATTGGTTTTCTGATGTAATTTGAGACGTGCCACAATTTATGGCAGCAAATATTACGCGATAATTTAGATGAACAAGAGTTATTGTTTTCAATACACTTAAACAGTCCAAGCTCCATCATTCACACAAATGCTTTACAATACAGGATTATTTAATTATTACCTCAGTGAGCCATTAAATTTATAGTAGTGGCAACAGTACTATTCAGCACTTGAGTACAATATGCCACCTTCATTTTTTTTATTTTCTGTGGTAATACATGGTAATCCGTCATTTTTGGTAATGTCCTGAGGCTTCCAAAGTAGGGATCCATTTTGTATGCTGTAATAATGTGTTCTCACTTTGCAATCTTTTGTTGATTATCATTATTATCAATACAATATTGCATTTCGTATTTGATGGCGCAGTTGGTTAGCGCGGTACTCTAGCAAAGTACAGGTCGTAGGTTCGAATCCTACTCGAGGTAAACTTTTTATTTATGTATTTAATAAAATTAATAATAGTTTTTAATTACATATTTATCTTTGAACTTATTCGTTCATTAAAAAAACCAAAAAAAAACATAATAATACATGTTTTTATTTGAAAAAATGAAACTATTTGCCGTAACGTGTTTTTGGGTCACCCTGTACACACAAATTTACCATCAAACAAAACACGTCACAGAAATAAAAATCGACGGGTCCGACCGTTTCGCAAAAACACACTCATAATTCAGAGAGCGTGATCTGAAATTAATCTTTATAAAATTAATATCTGACAATCTAAATTGTAATTCAGTTTCGTTAACTGATTTTAGAAGGTATATTTTGTAATTCATGAACTGTCGTTTGTAGTTCAGAAGTATTTTATTTGTATTAGCGATTAGGATAAGAATTTCTAATGTAAAAGTAATTGTGTGAAAATAGTTATCAACGGAAATTTTTTATATAGAGTACGCATTATGTTAGAATAATTAGGTGGCTATTATAAAAATTAAAGCTCCACTGACATATCAATTAAATTTATTGCATCAGTATGAAATGTCGTGCTGTGTTGAACAGTACGTGCACAGTTTTCCCAACAATGGTATTTTTTGATTGATCAATTATTGCTTCCAAGTAAAGTAGTTGTTGTTTTACAGCACCAGGTGGTTTAATCTGAGGAACTTCAACATTCACTTTGACGCACGTCTTTATTTTTGACCATATGCTCTCAATGGGGTTCAGCATGAGAGAGTAGTATGAAATCTAAAGAGGCTAGCTCCTATAACAAACAAAATACACCCAGGTATCATATAAAATTAAAAATCACCAAACGCGTTCCAGTAGCTAAACCATCATCATCAGCGGTCGTCTAGGATGAACTAAAGGAATTTCAGCAGGTCGGGAATTTATAAAATTAATTGTAAAAGTTGTGAACAAATATATGTAGGGCGAACTAAACACCTATCAAAATTCAATTTAAAGAACACTTAGTTCATATCAAATACAAACGGTGGGACAATTTTGCTGTAGCAAAGATGTTTGATAAAAATTATGCAGTAGAAAAGGTATCTTTAATCAAACATGTTAATAATAAGTACGAACTTGATTGCTATGGAAGTTACTCGCTGAGGGTGTATATATATATATATATATATATATATATATATATATATATATATATATATATATATATTATAAAATTGTTTAGTTCGTCCTAGTAGCACTGCTTGATATAGCGTAGCGTTTGTTACGTGTTCCAGATGTTTCAAGCCTAACTCCTGTTCCATTCGTAACGGCATCCAAGTTAGCGCGAAAAGGCGCATTCTCACAAATCTTTTAATTGATTACCCATGTTCTCCCAATGCTGAAGTAGAGATACAACCCAAGTATTTGCTAGATTTGTTATGAATAATCTTCTCCGTCATTAGAACCACAATTGCAGCTTAAAACACTACTACTAAGTGCACTTTCGAACCTCTAGCTGCTGAAAGGTGTTGTACGGATCTTGCACCTACGTAAATATTTTTATCACTTCTTTGTTTGCATCGGAATTCACTGTGACAGGTTCCTTGTGCAACAATTATCTGCTACCAATGTGATCATAGCATTGCGTAAGGATTTTAGACTCGACTCTAAAAACTGTTTTTAGACTATCCCCAATATTTGCTCCAACTATTCCTCTTCATATTGAAGAGCCGGCAAGGTCTCTTGCCAATGTAAACGATGAGCATGTGAATAAATTGTTGGCATGGCAGTAAACGAATTACTGCATTACGACACCTAGAGATTTGATAAATTCATAATGTAATTCGCTCAAATCACTACCAGTATTGCTTAAAGTGATTATAATAATACGTGATTTAATAATTTTGTTTTGTTTTGTCATTTTTCTATAAAATACAAATGGCAATATCTGATTTTCATATTACATAGTCTCAATTACACCTTGATAATCTGAATTTCACACTTTCTAATTTTAAACTTACACTCTGATTAATACGTAACACCATCTGAAGCTCATGTTACAAATATTAATTTCAAATTACAGCTTCTGAAATTAATATTATATTTTCTGAAATACATGTGAAAAAGGTATAGTGCATGGTCTACCACGGAAACGTTTCCCAAGATGGAACAGTGCTTAATTTGTTTTGTCGGGCGCCAGGCTCGAGACATATCAAAAATAAAATCAAATTAAACAAAACCAATGACTATAAAATTCCAGAGCACAGTCGCATCTGGGCAATGGTGGATTGATGTTATATTTTGTATTTTATAGGTATATTACCATAGCAATAAACAATACGTTAAATTATGTAACCATTTATTAAATAACCATAAATGTAAAATTCAATAATGAAATTAAAACAAATTGTTGCTGGCATGAAAGTAAAACACATAGTTTCAAAGCATCATAGTTAGCTAACTTTCAAAATAGTTGAATTTATACAAAATTCTTCAATACACTATAATACTATTGTAAACAACTCAATAGCTGTGATTACAACGGTAAATAAATACTGAATCGTATTATCATACCATTAAGTTTCTTGAATTCATATCAAATTTTAAATACACTATAGTAACATTGTAAACAATTTTAAATACTTCAGTAAAAATGCTGTATCGTCAAGCTATGTACAGTCAATAAACAAGATATAAAAATTGTAGCTAACTGCAAAGCGTTTAATCAAGCTACTTTAAATACTATACAACAAAAGATAACCTAGAAACTAAAGTAAACATTGTAAATGTGTTTTTAAATATTAATTACATACCCTGTATAAAAATATCAGAATGAGAAATGGAAGGCGTATAATAACATTTAATGACCTTTCCAGTTATCAATAGCTACTGGTAATTTAAACGTTCCTATTATAGAAGAAGTAGTACCATCTGCAGTAGTAACGACAGAATAGTCAGTTCTGTACCTAGCAAATTTTCCTAAGATATACCAATACCACTACTATCCACTAACGCAGAAATAACATCATCATTATTCCTTAAATTAAGAAATATTCCACTATCAGGGTTCTCTGACTCACATAAGTAATAGTAACTTTCCTTAAGATCTATCCTAAATATAGTATATTTTAATGTTTCGCGTTTAGATAACTTTACCACTCTATTACGTTTACAAGTAAGAGCGCATCGATAAGTGCCACTTTTTTGTTAATCATCAAAAGTAAAACGATGAAACATTTATAGGATTCGTTTTCGTGTGATAAATTAATGATAAATATGGGAATGCATTTAAAATAAAAGATGTTACAGCAATATCGTTCGTATTTGGAAATCGAAATGGTAAAATTCTCAATATACAGCAATACACAGAAGAAGTCACAAGGAGAAAATGTTAGATCCATTTTTTTTCGGTGAAATCCTCTTATCGTCGCTATTTGTTTACAAAAAATGTATCATCGCTACTCTTTTGAAATAAGATATATTTTTTCGTTAGTTAACGCTGTTTTTTGCACATTTGTGAAAATATAGTTAGGTATTTTAAAGATCGCATTTACTTTTATTTCGAATACCTGTAATTCACAAATCAAACCAAGTTAACTTAAATATACAATCCACCAAATATATAAAATTAATAATTATTTGTTTCATATTTAAAGAATCAGCAAACTCGTTGGCATGATTTGCTAAAAGTAAAAATACCAAACGCCTGTAACCCTACATTTTTGGTCATCGTAGCCGAATTGTTTGTTAGTGTCGAATAGCTTTCTTATTTTGTGAAAGGCTTAAAATAAAATAGAAAAAATATTGTTTAGTAAAATAAAATGATTGGTTACGAATTTGAAGTATCTTAATATTTTACATCATTGTTATTGTTTATTGTAATTTGGACTTTATACCGCAGGTGCAAGTTTAACGTATTTTGTTATCGCTTCATTATCGTATTTCGTTATCTTTAAAGTTAAAATCGCCATTTATATATATACATTTTAGTAATAAATTTTTATGCATTATTTATAGTTCGACTACATTAACGTTAAACCCTTGACGCTATTTATGAGTTGTCAAAAATGCATTAGTAGAGTCAGATTCAAATAAAGCATTATTTTTTGTCTGGTATGAAGAAGTAAAGTCGTGTAAAACCTTTGAATTGAATCAAACAGAAATTGTCGCCCCACATGGTGATAAACTCAATCAGCTGTAGATAGAGAATGAAATTGAATTTGTTTCTAAATTCGTAGATTCGCAGCTATTTCCAAACTGCCTAGTAATAAGTTGCAAACAATAACGTCGATAAAAACCCAAATTTAAAACATTTTGTTGGCTATTTTCAACAAATCTGGCAACTAAGATTTGATGGACAGAAAATTGGTCACATTTTAGAGACTCTTTTGTCAAAATAAAAAGCCATGTGGTAACATCGAAAAATACCATTTTTTAAGTTGGTTGTTTGACACGAGGACCATTGAGTAGTGTTAAATTGATCTCTATTTGTGCGAAAAATTACGAAATTGAACACCTCTTAGCTACGATGTACTGAAATGAAATTCAGAACATTCCTATAATAGCTTCTACTACTAGTAGTTTAATAAGTGTAATGTATTGAATAAAAATCATGAAAATTGTGAAACTCATAGGCTGTTAAAGTTGGCAGACACTTGGGACTTCGTTCTTTTTAACATGGTAGTACCATATCGCATACACCGCCTTAGCCTTCGCCTTTGTTCAATCGTGCTTCTAAACTATCTTTCGCAAAAACTACATTAGTTAGTATTTCGCCGGATTATACTTGTAAATTGCATTTTTTGATCTTTATTAAATTTCATCATTCATGACATCATCGGGTTTGTCCAACCAGATTAACTTCCTCTACTGTTCCTTCACCCTCAGCGTTAAAAATTACAAAGTACTAACAAGTCGTACAGTGGTTGTTTCTATTACTCTCGCTATCTGAAGAATAAGTTATTGAACAGTTTTGGAACATCGAGGAAGTACCTTCCAAACATTTAGTCCCTCCTAAAGAGGAACTGGCTGCATACTCCTTCAAGGAATCTTTGTATACGAAAACTTCTGGTCGTTTTGGTGTCGCGCTCCCATTCAAGGTGGCCTGGTTTACTTTCGAAACTACTAGTGATATGGCAAATCGTCGACTTCTTTAGTTAGAACTACTACAACCGCACTTGAAATCTTTGTACATTGACTTCTTGCGTGATTATTTGCGTTCTGGTCACATTCCGCACCACGATGACTTCAAAATCTGATGAACATGAATAAAATTGTCGTATGTGTATAATTGTATGAATGAAGGGTCAAACGAAAAAAAATATACAACATCGGCGTGACCACCTTCCGACGCGTCACAAAAAGCATGTAAGGTACACGAGGAGGCTCCATCTGGAACCAATTCAAGTGGAAACTGAATACACGAATGTTTAAGTAACTCAGCTTTCAGTAGGTGGTTCCACATCCAAATCAAGCTCTAATAACCATATTTGTTGTATGACACGTTTGGTGAAAAAACTAACTGGTACGAGAAAACCAATCGGATCGTAAATCCGAACTAATTGCATAAAGGGACTCCTTCGATTCATCGATCTCAGTTACTATTTCTATTATGTTTCGGTATTTTTTGTACCATTTCACAGGTATTTTAAGATAACGGTTTAGCGAATTCAGAAGGACCATGGTCGGGCATTAATTTTATTAAAACAAACCTTGCCTTAAATGTAGCTGTTTAGATTTCACCTTTTTTTTTGTTGTACCTTACTGGAATTACCAAAATTAATGTTTAAATTTTGCTAGTATTGTTTTTTTACCTTCCAACCTTCATATACATGTGAAGGTATACAAGGTTATGTATATTATCAATGAGTATCTACTTTTCATGGGGAATCGAAATGTGAAAAAATATAGTGTTGCATTTTAAAAAATTGAGAAACACTATATTTCGCGTAAGTTAATCATTCTGTATAGTTTTACATGTTTTCGAAAAATTCCCCAGTTTGTTTGTTAGTAGACTATTATTAATAGTCGGTGGTATAAACAGATTTACAAAATCGTGGTGACAACGCTCGTATCGTGGTTCCAAAGTTAACTCTGTTTTGGTACTAAAGTGACGATATCTGCAGAACGGTTAGTGATACAAGTACAAATGTCTATACTTTCATTCTAAATGTAACAGTTAATCCAAAAATGCAAAAATATAGAGGGTGTTCCATTTCAAAAAACACAGGTTTGGGGTTGCATATTTTTGTCAATCACCCTGTATATAGAATGTAGGTCCAATGATCGTGTATTACCACACCAAAATTGGCTTTGATATCTCTAATAGTTAAGGAGCAATACTCCGTCCACGCAGTAGACACCCATATATATATATATATATATATATATATATATATATATATATATATATATACAGGGTCCGCCAATAGTGCGTGGACGAAGCTTTATGAGTGTATACAATATCGTTTTCAAAATTATTTATTGCAGGATTGTGTGGGATCTTTCGGGTTACAATTAGAAAATATTTTCGCAAAAATTACTACTCGTATACAGGGTATTACAACACAAAGTTATATTTTTTAATTGGAACATACCGTATATTATTATAAATTTGGATTCCCTGGTTAATTTTAAGGGCACTTTATTCACTATATGAGTTATCTTAAACGCGCAATTTAGGCGCTGCATTCCATTTTTTGAAAATTTAGAGGTTGAAAAGAAAAATTGTAACAACCGTATGGAGAAATGTGTAACACAAAAATTTTAATGGTCATAGACTGTGCTACATAAAATCGTAAAAATAGTACTATTATCTTATTTAATTTTCGAGATATCGTGATGCAAAGTATAAGATTTTCAATGATAGATAAATTGATTTTTTTAAACGGAAAGGTATACATTGTTAGATAGGACATTTAATTACATTTTTTTATGATATAACATTGTTGGTATTTATGTTTTGCCGTTTTTTGATAATCCAGCTTTTTTACTGAATTTGCAAAGTTTAAGATTTTTAACCATAGATAACTTGATTTATTTAAATGGAAAGGTATACATTGTGTTACATTGATAGATAGGAAATTTAATTACAATTTTTTTGATATAACATTGTTGGTATTTATTTTTTGCCGTTTTTTGATAATCCAGCTTTTTTACTGAATTTATCGATTTTGGAAGAAAATAATATTAAATTAAATGTTCAAATTGTCGACCACGCTGATTTAGACAATATTCTTTTAATAAAAGAAGCTTCAACCCGATCTAACATATTAGGAGTAATTGTAGCAAAAACATTTCTAATTCGCAATTTCATATTCTCAGCAGTTGTTGGTTCTTCCTCATATACTTTATTCTTCACAAAGCCCCAAAGAAAAAAATCCAATGGAGTGATATCGGGAGATCTAGCTGGCCAAGGTATCAGTCCTTGCCTTCCTATCCAATTTTCGTGAAACGTCGAATTTAACCACAGGGTTACAATTCTGGCATGATGAGGAGGTGCCCCGTCTTGTTGGAAAAACATATCTCTTCTTTGAGCCAAAGGTACATTCTCCAATAAATGATATCATTCGTTTTCTAGAAAATTATGATATTCTACTCCAGTGAGTGTGCCATTGAAAAAAAAAGGACCAACAATAGTTCCGCCGAATATACCTGCCCAAACATTCACTGACCATTTATTTTGAGAGACTAACCGAAATTGGTGTGGATTTTCATTTGAATAAAAATGAAAATTATGTCTGTTCACAAATCCATTTCGATGAAATGTACATTCGTCGGTAAATAATATCCCCGATATAAAATTTTTGTTCGCGTTTAACTGTTGTTGAACCCACTGGAAAAAATTAATTCGATTTTGAAAATCTTGTACTTTCAGCTCTTGATGTAATTGTACATGATATGGGTGAAATTTATTTTTCTTTAACATTCGTCTCACGGAAGTTTGACTGATTTCTAAATTGTCACTTAATTTCGGAATACTAACGGGGGGGGGGGGGGTTCAACTGTAGCTACAAGTACACGAAATTCATTTTCTTCATTTGTAACAACTTTAGCTCTTTCGTTTTTAGGATATCCAACACTTCCAGTACTTTCAAATCTTTCTAAAAGATTGCGAAACGATTCTTCTCTTGGTTGTCTTCGATCAGGATAACGCTGCCCGTAGATTCGACGGGCCAATAAACAATTTTTGTTTGATTCTCCAAGCACAAATATCATGTCAACTAATTCATTTTGCAAAAATTACTCATTATAATTCTTAAATAAACGTATTACGTATATGATGTTCGTAAAGTTAAGCGTCAAACATTCACACTGCAATAAAGTAATTAACTCAGTTACGTTTGAACATACACGCGAAATGACAAAACAGATACTATTGCTGAATTTTGTTTCTAATATTCTTTTGTTTTCATAGCTTGATGTGATTTAAACAATTATACATACATATGTATGTAAACCTACGAAAATCGACAAATTCAGTAAAAAAGCTGGATTATCAAAAAACGGCAAAAAATAAATACCAACAATGTTATATCAAAAAAATTGTAATTATGTTTCCTATCTATCAATGTAACACAATGTATACCTTTCCATTTAAATAAATCAAGTTATCTATGATTAAAACTCTTAAAACTTTGCAAATTTAGTAAAAAATCTGGATTATCAAAAAACGGCAAAACATAAATACCAACAATGTTATATCAAAAAAAATGTAATTAAATTTCCTATCTAACAATGTAAAACAATGTATACCTTTCCATTTAAAAAAATCAATTTATCTATGATTGAAAATCTTAAACTTTGCATTACGATATCTCGAAAATTAAAAAAGATAATATTACTATTTTTACGATTTTATGTAGCACAGTCTATGACTAATCAACCATTAAAATTTTAGTGTTACACATTTCTCAATACGGTTGTCACAATTTTTCTTTTCAACCTCTAAATTTTCAAAAAATTGAATGCAGCGCCTAAATTGCGCGTTTAAGATACCTCATATAGTGAATAAAGTGCCCTTAAAATTAACCAGGGAATCCAAATTTATAATAATATACGGTATGTTCCATTTAAAAAAATATAACTTTGTGTTGTAATACCCTGTATACGAGTAGTAATTTTTGCGAAAATATTTTCTAATTGTAACCCGAAAGATCCCACACCATCCTGCAATAAATAATTTTGAAAACGATATTGTATAAACTCATAAAGCTTCGTCCACGCACTATTGGCGGACCCTGTATATATATATATATATATATATATATATATATATATATATATATATATATATATATACGTCGCCTTTAAGTCAAAACCTCATATCTAAAAAACCATACATTTTCAGGAATCACAAAGCTATGGTAACAATCACCAAGCTGAACAATAATTTGCCTGATGAAAATCTTATTAAGCAAACTCAAAATAACCAGATCAACTTCGTTGATATTATTCTGAGTTTGCTTAATAACATTTTCATCAGGCAAAATATTGTTCAGCTTGGTGATTGTTACCATAGCTAAGATTCTGGTAGCTCGGCTTGTCTGAAAAGCAGTGTTTTCTGATGAAAATCAAAATCGTAACACAGTAAACTTTATTGCCAACGTCAAAAGAAAAATACATGCAAAAACCTCGTGTCACAAAATATTTTGATTAAACTAATATTATTGTGCTGATGTTATTTTATATAAAAAATAAAATTTAAATTTAAAAATGTATTGTTCTTTATGTGTTTTACAACAGTACGATTAGATATCAACAATTTATCAAACCGAATGGTAAACAATGTTGAATCTAACCTCATATTTGACTTCATAAACCTTATAATCTTCCTGTAGCTTATAACTATTATTAAAGAGCTTAATTAGAACATAAATACGTACCATTTCAACGACTATAGTTAATGTTCACTATAATGTCTTGGATTTGACTAACAAACAACGTTCACTACATAAACTTCTCTTTAACGAGTATTTAAAACATCTTTCGCGCAGGCGTATTTGTGCTGCTACTGAGATACGAGTATTTTCACGCTGTCAGGCTCACTTTACTGATTCAGAATGTGCAGATATCTCAAAATCGTCAAAAACTGAGATACGGCGACGAATCTGTGTATATAACACACACATATATATATATATATATATATATATATATATATATGTATTACCTGAACTCAAAATATTAAGATTTAACCCAAATCACTTAGATAAAATGTGGCTCCTTACTGAGTTACAGGGTGTTTTATTTAAAAATTTAAACTATACTACAGTTTAAAACTATTTAACGTATCCTTCTCATACTTGGCAGGAAGTGTAAGTACCGTACACCCTACTAAATTATGTTAACCCATTAATGGCCAAAGTATCAAAAACGAACCATTAACAAAAAAAAAAATTTTAATTGTATTATAAATGGATATCGTTATTGTGTTATCAATTACCACTTTAGAAGCCTTCCAAGATGCAAATATACATTTCTGAACTAAATTTGTATAAATAATAACATTTTTATAGATTTTTAAATAACGGTCATATCAACAGTGCATGCAGCATTTCGTGATATATAAAAATAAATTATGAAAGCTTGACGATATACATATTATCTTTACAGAGATCAAATGATTGAAAATGTAAACAAAGTTTACAAAAATGTTTACGAAAAAGTTTAGACGCCCTTGAAATGAATGGTTCGTTTATGATACTTTGGCTCGATGCAGTGTAAACAAACAAAACTGCACGTGCATCCGGTTTTGACGGTTTGTGTTCGATAGATTTCATTTCTAGTAAAACTTTTGATTGGACAACAGTGATTGTGACTATAAATTGTTAATGAACAATATTTGATTTGATTTTGATTATAAATACTTGACTAACCGGTAAGTTGAAATTACGAGGTATGTACCGTGGACCGATTTCGATGGGATTGCAGGGTATCTCGGTAACGTAACTATTACTGTTAGAGCAAAACTGTTCACGTAGCATTAGCCAACTTTTGAGACAAATTAAACAGCGAAAACAAAAATTTGCTATCTTTTATCATTTTGATGAGGGACAAAATTGAATTTTTCCAAATTTCGATAGGGTTCTATATCTCATCTGTTGATAAAAATTCAGGAAAAGTGTAAAGACATTTCTTGTGCAGTTTTTAGAGTAGAATCAAGTGGAGTAGTCAATTTTTAAATTTGATCACCAATAGTCGAGATGCCACATAAACTTAGTTTTTTTTTAATAGAAACCATAGTTGGCTTTGACTTCATTAAAATCCTTATTTTATAAGCTTTTCAACAATATATAGTTTATGGAGGTTCTTTTAGAAAATTACGGAATTACAAGCGAATTTGTTAGTATGCACCTACCCACCCACCGTACTTTGTTATAAAACTTTGATCTCAAATTTGCCGTATAATACATATTTATGTTACATGCATACAACAATTTTTATTTGTATTGCAGCTATGTCTTCTAGTAAAAAGTGGGAGCTCAAAAAACCACGAAGTGTACAAGAGTTGGAAGCAATATTGGAAGAAGATTTCGATCTCGAAGACATCAATGAAATAGATGCATTGTGTATATTCCTCCTGCTGTCGACGCTCTTACAGATGAATAAAATTTGGATGAAGATCTTCTTGTAGGAGATACTATGTCAAATGATATTGTTGGAACATTTGAAATTCACATGCAGGCTTTAGATGACGAAGATGTTCCAACTCCAGGCCCATCTAGCAGCAAAAAGAAAAAATTCGATGGCAAATCCAAGCCAAAGCAGTACATACCGTCTTGGAAAAAACAAGAACCGTCATATTTATCTTTGCCGACAACAAACGAATTTAAAAAAATACAAGCAATGAAACAAATTATTGGTGGAAAATCGCCTTTGGAAGTCTTTTTATTATTTTCTGATGACACTGTGCTCAACGCAATAGTAAGTTACAGTTTGAAATATGCACAAGACAACAATCGTCACGATTTCAAATTTTCTGTATCTTTACTAAAACAATTTTTGGGGATCCTCATACTGACTGGTTACCACACATTACCATCCTGTGACATGTATTGGTTAAAAGATGAGGATAAGGGTGTGCATTTAGTAAGAAGCTGCACGAGCCGAAATACATTCAGCGCAATAAAAAGAAATCTCTACCTAGCAGATAATAGCAGCCTCGACAAGGCGGACAAATTTTCAAAATTGCGTCCTGTATTCAATTTACTGAATGAAAATATTTGCAATTTGAGATATTTACCGACAACCTCTGTATTGACGAGCAAATGGTTCCCTATTTCGGCAGACATTCTGCAAAAATGTTCATGAAGGAGAAGCCAGTTCGCTTCGGCTTCAAAATTTGATGCCTGTGTAGCTCAGGAGGATATTTATATCAATTTATTCCTTACGGTGGCGCAGCGTCTAAAGATATACAACAGGAACATTCACTAGGAACAAGAGTGGTATTAGACTTGTTATCTGTTGTGCCTGATGCGTGTCAACACAAAGTTTGTTTCGACAATTTTTTTTCGAGTTACAATATGTTCCATATGTTGAAGGAGAAAGGATTTTTCTTCACGGGAACTGTGAGAGAAAATCGTTTACCAAATTGCCCAATACAAAGTAGCAGAATACTTGGAAAACATGCTTGGCCGTAAATGGGTTAAATAAACGTTGCTGGCTACTACCAGAGACGTACGACAAGAGCAAGCGAATGGTTGACCCTTCCCAAATTCTACGCCACTGGTGGAATTTCCATTTTAACACAATTTTTCGATTCTCCAATACTTTCTATGTAAATAACATACTGTTCGTAACGATAAAGTCATTATTTAAAGTGAAAAATGAAGCTGAACAGTTATTTTGATTTTAGTGTGTATTAATTATCACGGGATTGCATTTATTACGCAAATGAGACTTTAATCCCTATTAACAAAAAAAAACCTACTGTTATTTATTGAAATTTCTTGAAACCAATAGGGACATTCAACATTTAAAAACAAAGTGTGGTTCTGAAAAGAACCATTTTGTTATAATCTAAATAAAAATAAATAAATAACGCGGCAAATCAAAAAGCACATTTTATCTGAACCTTTTATAACAAATGTTCAGTATGACTCCTATTTACATCAATAAGCTTATCAATGTAACAGTGATTTCTTATGCCCCCAGAAGTAGAAATCTAAGGGATTACATTCGGGAGTTCTAGGTGGCTATGGAAATTCACTACCTCTGCCAATCTAACGATAACAAAATTGATAATCTGAATAGTTCCGTACTACTGAAGGATAATTAGGCGGAACTCCATCCTGCATGAACCACATATCTATCCTTCGATTAAGTGGAAATTCCTCTAGATACATCACCATACATTAATCTTACATTCATGTTGAAAATGTGATTCTCGGAATAGATGAGGATTTTCAGTATCCCTGGCTGTTCTCTAGTTAAAAACTCCTTTACCTGTAAATGTGGCCTCGTCAGTATAAATGAATTTTTTAAATACAATTACGATTTTCATTTTTTTTATTTGCCATCCACTGGGCAAAATTCAATCGTAAAGGATAATCTCTAGTCAATAGTTCGGGTGCAAAGTGGTAAGGTCGTAGATTTTCGTTTTTCAGTACTCTAAAAACAGAAGATTGACTTACACCAGTCATTGCTGATAAATGCCAAGTGCTTAGTACAGGATTATTAGCAACTGGCACTAAAATATCATCCTCTAGATCAACAGTAAATCTTTTAGGTCGTCCCACATCACATTTAGGCTTAAATTGTCCAATATCTCCTAATCGACTAAAAATGTTGCTGAAAGTTTAGCGATTGGCTTTGACTCTGTTTGGATACATTTCTCTGTAACTTCGAGCAGCAGCAAGACAGGAATGGTTTTCTTGTACATAAACACAAAGCATATCTCGCATTTCAAGATTAGTAAAATTGTTATTCCGCGGCATTTTCACTTAATCAGCTTTTTAAATTTTATAATAATAAGAATCTTTAGTAACAGTAACAACTAACAGCAATAGATCGAAACGATTAATTCAGACCAGAGCGAACTACACAAAACCGGAACTTATTTTTATGTCGTATAAGCACTTTAATACCATGAAAGCATAAGGATTTTTCTAAATGATATGGATAAATGCTTCAAGTGGCATTTATCTGATTGTGATATTGTAATTAATTGTAGAGATCAGTTTATTTGTTTTTCAATTATTTTAATATTACTTTAAAGTTAGAAGATCGTTCAGCAAAAGAATTGAACATTTGTTATTAAAAATTTAGATAAAACGTGCTTTTTGATATTTTCGTGTTATTCAAATTCTTCTTGTCTTTAGATTATATCAAAATAGTTCTTTCGCTTCAAAAAATCTCAATAACAAACTATGTTTTTCTTGTAACAAAAACACCGACATAATTAATACACGTTAAAATCAAAATAAGTGTACAGCTTCATTTTTAACTTTAAATATCTTGAAAAATAACGACTTTATCGTTACGAATGAAGAGTATGTTATTTAAAAAGAAAGGAGAATCGAAAAATTGTGCTAAAATGGCAATCCCGCCAGAGGCGTAGAATTTGGTAAGGGTCAACCATTTGCTTGCCCCTGTTGTACACCTCTGGTAGTAGCGAGAAACGTTTATTTAACATAATTTAGTAGCGTGTACAGTAGCTACACGTCCTGGCAAGTAGGACAAAGATACGTCAAATAGTTTTAAAGTACTGGGTACAAGTAGTTTTTAAATGTTTAAATAAAACACCCTGTAACTCGGTAAGGGGTCACATTTTATCTAAGTGATCTGGGTTAAATTTTAATATTTTGAGCTCAAGGTTCTACAGTTAAAATATTTCCAATTATTAATGAGATACCCTGATTTTATTAGTCTGTCACTCAATGGCATAGGTGTGTGACTTGTAAGTGAACGGTTCTAATTTCGAATCCGAGAATACTAGTCGCGCTATCAAAACAAAAACTTTGGGTGTAGGCCGATAAATTCAATCAATTATGTTAAGAATAAAGGAAACTGGTGATTACTGAATCATCAGATTTGTATATTTAAAATTATTATGTTTGGGAACTTATATTATGTCGAAGCCTGAGAGCTTTTTAACCCGTCGTCCTTGAGGATATAAACATTACTTTTATGCCTTTAATACATAAACAACTATTATAATCAACATCCACTATTATTTAAAAAACAAAAAATCAAGCAGGAAGGAGAAATGTATTCGTTAATAAAAATAATTAATAATTTTTGTAATATAAATTATGTCAAACGTTACTTATGGATAACCAATGGTATTAGGAAACTATTTACATAAACCATATGCAGTAATTGCAAATTCAATTTATTTACACAAGAAAATTAAACTGATAATCACAAATATTCATAATTAGTGAATATTGATAGGAAATATAATTTTTACTCTTTTACATCTAAATGTACACAAACAAATAAAGTTTCAATATCAACTCAGACACCGTTAGTTCAAAAAACTCAGGAATGATGTAGGCGAAAACAGAATCAAAGGAGGGGGCACGTTTTAAATGTAAAATACCTTTCGGTCAGAATTTAACCAAATTTTGATACGTTCTAGAACTTGACCAATTGATCAAATGTCTTCATTTCCCGAAAGCTCAAAGCTCAACAGTTTTTGATATACAGGGTCTGCAATATCACTATTTGATACTTTCAATATATCATAAAATGGACATTTTTGCCAATATTAACGCAAAACTTAGTGGAATGTTATTTTTTTGTGCTACTGGTTACAACCTTTTCTTTACTTTCATTATTTTTGTACATACACCTGATATACAGGGTGAGACCAAATATATGTATCTGAAAAGAATTATACGGTGGTATTGTTTTGATATTTTGGTGAATGGAAGTTAACACACACACACATATATATATATATATATATATATATATATATATATATATATATATATATATATATATATATATATATATGTCCATTTAAATTATTATTGCAAGTTAAGTCCGTTATACAGAGTGTTTCATTTCTTTAATAGATTTAATTGAGTATTATTACACTTCCTAGTTAATTTTCTGATAACTTAATTGAAATGTCTATATTAAAATAAACTATTTGCTAACTGTATATACCTACATAATAGTCACGATGTGTTTATACTGATACTGGGTGTCCAAGTACAAAGGACCAAAGCGATATCTTAAACTTCATATAGGCACGGAAAAAACCGTTAACATAAAAAATTCCTTGCAATTGGATGTCGTTGCGAAATACAAAGCTTTTGGAGATTGACAGATAGAATGGTTAGATGTGCTTCATTTATTATGCTCACTATTTTCTAATAAAGTTATATTTAGTATTTACTTATTCGTTTAAACCAAAACCGTAATGTGGTATTGCGCTTTTTCTTCTGCTTTTATTCGTACAACTAGATTTTTTTCTGATTTTGCATTTTTCTTTCCGTTTTTCATACTACAATTATTATGTTTTTCTATTCACAAACTTATAAAATAACAACAATACAGTAGGTGGCTATGAAACGTCAAAAATTAATCCACTAATTAAGTGATATTGTTGATGCTTAGTTGCAAATCTACTTTTTGAATTAAAATCGTTGAAGAGTTTATGTGAAAAATGAATCGAATTCCATGTTTTGCTTATGGAAATGCTTTAGTTACTAGGGTTATGGTGAAAATAAGTGGTGAGGTAAATGCAAGAGCGCAGGAAATTGTGATTGCACGTCGCCGCGAAGCAAATCTACCAGAGCGGGTCATAATAGAAGAAACTCGAATCTGCAATGTCAGCAATATTTCTATTATAAGGGAAATTCAAGCAATAGATAATAATTCAAATTGTTTGCGATTAAATGTGCTACAAAGGTCAACTCACTTATGCTGCATTTGTAACGATGGGAATGATATACATAAAATATCCATGAAAGGTAGAATTAATATTTTTGTTGGCACCTATATATATATATATATATATATATATATATATATATATATATATATATATATACGTGCCAGAAAATACGTACTGCTGTAATATTCATTTGGATGAGAATGGTAATCTGTTTGAGTTTCTGCTCCCTGGGTTACGATATGTAAATCGGCTATTATTAGCAGGTAATGAGATTTATATTTTTTTACAAGCATTACGTAAGGAAATTAAGAAAAAAAGCTACCACACGGCTCACGAAGACGAAAATAACTTCACAGATTCTCAATTTAAAGCAGTTTCTCCTATAACCAAAGATCAATTAATAATCTTTTCAACTTTTGTGACCCCGTTAGAATAGGAAATTCTTTGAGATATGTAAGTAAAAAAGATCTCGTAGCATTCCTGTGCAAGTTACGACAAGGTCTTAGTGATAGTTTTTTAGCGGTTATTTTTAATTATTCCACAAGACAACAAGCCAGTTTAGCTATATCTCTAGTTAGACAATCTCTTTCTGCAAGATTTGTACCACAAAATATTGGATTTACTGCTACAACAAGAGACAGCTACATCGAAAATCATGTAACTCCTTTTGCAAATCGTCTATATAATCAAAACCTGAATCGGCCTCAAGTTATAGTGTATAATGACTGTACTTATCTAGAAATTTCTTGTTTTAAAGTGTTGCGACAGTCCTACTGTACTTATAAGGGTAAACATCTTATCAAGCCATCTCTGCTTGTTGCCCCGAGCGGATTTATTCTAGACATTCAAGGGCCACATTTCTCAAATTCTGAAAACAACGATGCTAACATACTTATAAGTGAATTTAATAGAGATGTGAATGGAATGCGTGAATGGTTTAATGAAGAAGATATTTTCATTCTCGACCGCGGGTACTTGGATGCTATTCCAGCTTTAAATAGATTAGGTATTAATTTTAAAATGTCAGCCTTTTTGCCCAGAGGTTAGCTACAGTTATCCACAGAAGAGGCTAATGATAGTCGTCTCGTTACGAAAACCAGGTGGATCGTAGAAGCACGCAATGGGCACTTAAAATCAATTTTTAAATTTTTTAGTTTTAAGATAAAAACACCCCACATTTGCAATATTGCTGATTTTCTTAGAATTGCTGGAGCAATTATAAATAAATATTTTCCACCCATTTTAATGTAAGATGCTACTATTGAGCTAGCTGAAAATATTCTTCAAAAAGTTCAAGAGCCAAATGTTGTTCAAGCCAGGGTTGAGGAGGAAAACTTACGCGCTAGAAGGGGCAGATGGGTTGATTTAAATGAAATTATTGTTCCCTCATTCCCACGTTTGTCACATTACTATCTTAAAGAGTTAACTGTAGGTATTTTTCAGTTAAAGCTTGCTCCTTCTTATATACAGGACAATGAAATTGAGGACCGCCAGGTTCAATATCAATTTGATGAAAACTACGAACCCGGTTTTATACGGGTAAGGATATATTCTCGCCTCAGAAATGCTACTCGTTACCAGTTGTGGATTGCATTTGTGCCGAATAATGAGGAAGAAGAACCTAACCCAATATTAGGTACTTACTGCACCTGCAAGACTGGTGCCAGAACTTTAGGTACTTGTTCTCATGTGGCAGCTGTACTATGGTTTTTAGGATACGCTAGGTATCAAGAGCTAATCAAATATCCTTCTACAAATGTTTTAAATCATATACTAAATGCAAATAATGTGGAGGTGATAGACATTTAACATTTGATCATGCAACTTTTTGATTTCTATGACAATGGTTATATCAAGACCAACAATTATTTACTGTTTTCTGCCTCATCAGTTCAGTTAACTGATATCTTATTAAGCTTAGATATTTTTAATATATTAAAATACGTTCATTAGCGTTTCTACATAAACATTTCTTATTTCCAATGACTGTACAAAGCGGTAGTGATGATGGAGGTAGACCTGCGAAACCGGTCTGTCGATGGTGTGAACAGTGAAGACACTAGTATCTTAAAGAATTTTCTTTTCTTAGTTTTGCAAAATAAAGATGAACTTCGACAAGCGCCTTCTTTATCAAAAGAATCTACTGAAAACTTTATTAGAAAATAGTGAGCATAATAAATGAAGCACATCTAACCTTTCTATCTGTCAATCTCCAAAAGATTTGTATTTCGCAACGACATCCAATTGCAAGGAATTTTTTATGTTAACGATTCTTTCCGTACCTATATGAAGTTTAAGATATCGCTTTGGTCCTTTGTACTTGGACACCCAGTAACAGTATAAACACATCGTGACTATTATGTAGGTATATACAGTTAGCAAATAGTTTATTTTAATATAGACATTTCAATTAAGTTATCAGAAAATTAACTAGGAAGTATAATAATACTCAATTAAATCTATTAAAGAAATGAAACACTCTGTATAACGGACGTCTAGGGGACTTAACTTGCAATAATAATTTAAATGGACATATATATGTGTTAACTTCCATTCACCAAAATATCAAAACAATACCACCGTATAATTCTTTTCAGAAACATCTATTTGGTCTCACCCTGTATATCAGGTGTATGTACAAAAATAATGAAAGTAAATAATAGGTTGTAACCAGCAGCACAAAAAAATAACATTCCACTAAGTTTTGCGTTAATATTGGCAAAAATGTCCATTTTATGATATATTGAAAGTATCAAATAGTGATATTGCAGACCCTGTATATCAAAAACTGTTGAGCTTTGAGCTTTCGGGCAATGAAGACATTTGATCAATTGGTCAAGTTCTAGAACATATCAAAATTTGGTTAAATTCTGACCGAAAGGTAATTTACATTTAAAACGTGCCCCCTCCTTTAAAACGAACGATTCGTTCGTTCTAAATTTAGGCCAGTTTTAATTTTAATAAATATAAAAAATTATATATTTCGTGCAAGTCATTACTTAATTAATGTGTAATTAATTCAGTTCTCATTAATTCAACTAATTCAATCTAGTTATCGACTTATGAAGTTCATAATGTTACTCATACTATTCAGAGATTTACTGAATTACCTAATCCATTTGTAATAAAACACTGCCACTTAAAATGGCTTCGATTTTACAAAGAAATCACTAACCGATAACGTTATACTAATTGATGTAATACACATAAATAAACAAAAATTTAAGTAATAACGATACTTTGTCCTTACCTAATTAATTATAAATTTTTTTTCCTACACTTCTTACTTTATTTGAGAACACGAAGGACCATGGGATTTTAGAAAACACAATTGAACTTCAATACAAAACTACGCTAATATTACAAGTGTCCGACTCCAACAGAATTCGTGAAATTCTTACAAAGGCAAATAGTAATTAAATGTGCACATAATTTAAGCGAGAACGAGAATGATATTTTTTAAGCTTAAGATATGACCATATTTAGAGATTGAGCGTGTATTTTCGGAGAATTAAAATAAATTATTAAATATTTGTGAAAAACTAAACTAACTCGTGTTACATTTTTTCCGTAACTACAACAACGCAATTCATTTTTTTTTCATATATACACCGGGTTGGACAGGGTTCAACAGGTACTTTCAATATTTTTTTCAAAGGAGTTTACGCAATTTTTAGAAATTTCTTACCCTCCATTGCAGAAATTTGCTCGTGCGATCGCCGTTCACAGCTTATGCAACTACACCTTACCTCAGCTACATTTCAAGGAAGAGGGTTGGTTACAACCCCTATATTGATTTTGATGACAAAACGTTTTTTATTGTTCATAATGTATAAATGTATGACTGTAAAAACATGATTTTTAGTAGTAAGTCAAAATCAAGATTGGCTTATTTTTTATTCAATGTCCTTATACATGCAAAATTTGAATTTCTAATATTGACACCTAAATATCTTCAAATTATATGAATGATATTCATCATATACGACACACTCTTCAAAACAATCTTACAAGTCATGGAAAAACTTAAATTTACCATATCGACAGCCTGGATTTGACTACACCCTGAACACTGCATAAATTTGTACCGTTGCCCGAGCCATTTTTATAATATTGTGTATACCATGTTTCTTTCGGGTCTGCGAAGATTTGCCAGTAATTCAAGCCCGAGTCATGAATTTTATCAATGTATAGGTACTTATATGAAATAAAGCTCTAAACGAGAAATGGTCACAATTTAATTTTATTTTTTACGACGTGAATTGATTTATACTAAAAATTTCAATATGCTTGATGATGAAGATTTCCAATTTACATTACTGTCTATATGCAAAAAATTTATGCGAACATTGATTATAGTATCCGATATTGTATTATCAATAATTGTTAATTGTAAAATTATTTAAACTTATTCAAGATATCTCTGAGTTACTATAGAAAATATTCCTTATATATATACATATATATATATATATATATATATATATATATATATATATATATATATGCAGGATGCATTTTTTTTCGTGTTAAGTAGGTAGAGGGATTTCGGTTATTAGCAGAGATAGAGATTCGGTTAAATGAACAAATATGATCTTCGATTTAATCATAATTAAGATCACAAATCAAAATTTACGTTTACTTTGCCGTTTTTGAAATACGGGGCAAAATAACAGAGTGGCCGATTTTAATTTTTGGTTCTAGAAGCGTTATTTACGAAATATTTAAAATTCTGAAAATAAATTATTATGGCAACTTGAGTACTTTTAGGTGACGTTTACAAAAAATATGTACAGTCATTAGTTTGCTTGTTATCTACACTAACCTTTGTTTTTCTTATGGGAACTATTTTGTATTTTTACACCATTGTAAATAGCTAAAAATTGTGGTTTCAAAAATGTATCATACATGTGTAATTAAAAGTGTATAAATAACTTCAAAAATAAATATTTTAATTATTATTCAGAATAACGCGTTGACATACCGAGTTAGCCGTGTAAAACAAGTGAAAATCTCCTCAACAATTGGATAATGGTCATTCAAAATTTGTTTTCTTCTCCTAAATTTGAGAGAAAATAAAATGGCAAATCGTTTTGATAATAACGATCAAGTTAATATGCTAGAAGCGTATTTTAAATACAATAGAAATAGAGCAAGAGATTCACATTCATGTATCACACGCCCAGAAATTATTTTTTCGAGTATTCGTAATTTCAGACTTCGTCCTGCAATTCTGCTCATGCACGCAAAACTGTCGTTTCTAGACTAATGACAGATACATGGTTATTGTACTGGTCTCAAATTACAACAATTTTACTAACTGGTACAATCTGATTATGAGTAAAATAGTAACGATTCAATGAAGGTTTTAATTTTACTTTTGCATTTTCTTTTCCTTTAACTCTTTGCGGGAGGAGGGGGTTTACAGCCCCCTAAACTCTCGCTTGGTTATGCTTATGCTTTCTCTAGCAAGAAAAAGAAAAAACCTATACAAACGGTAATACTTGTTATTACAAAACTCCTGCAATTTCATAGATTTTTTACCAGATAAAACCGCGCTAGGACAGTGGTAAGGGTGCTAGCCCACAATCAGCGGTTCTGTTGGGTAAACGATGTTTAAGCACTATACTCCAACGTTGATTGTGAGTCGAGGAGTTATAAGACGCCATCACGTTTTGATTCTTTATAAATATTCATAAACGAGTATGTATACTTACATTATCTGAAATATAGTAATCTTCCCAAATAACATACTTTTAAATATGGAAATCTGATGAGTCAGTAATTAGCAACGTCCCTTGTTCTAAACATAATTGGTTGAGTCGATCGGTCTATTCCCACAATTTTTGCTTTGATAGCTACTCTAGGATTCGAATTTCAAACCTTTCACTTACAAGTCTGACACTTTTGCCACTGAGCCACTAAGTAATATACAACTTTTTCGTGGCTGCGCGGTAGTTTATTACGCATTGCACAGTAACCTATTGCGCAGGTTTATTGCGCCTAAGCTCTTCGCACGTTAATGGCATCCATGTGGATTTCATACACCAACCTAGCTTATGGGATATTTTCTGCCAGTTCTATGAAAGTGGATTCTTTTTTCGGCAAGTTGTATTCTCGTCCTTTGCCACAATGTGTATGTTATAACATTGGATTCGGTGTTTCCCTTGGCGGATGTTATTCGTATGTTTTTGTGCTCTAACTTTGAGTGGTCTAATACACACCCGTATGTATAACCTGTCGCATTCGCATGGTGTTTGCAATTTAAAACGTTAATAAATGTGATCAATGTCTAAAGTTTGTCTCAAATCCTTTCCCAAAACTAGTATTTATTGTTACTGTTTTATCAAAATTAGTAAAACATAACGTAAATATGTAATTAAAAATTATTACTAATTTCATTAAATACATAAATAACAAGTTTACCTCGAGTAGGATTTGAACCTACGACATGTACTTTGCTAGAGTATCGACCGCTCTAACCAACTGGGCTATCGAGATACAAACCCCAATTGATGTAAATTTTGTCTTTATGTATAATAATTTTCTGTTTTATGAACGGTTGGATCTAAGAGAAATCATACTACTTTTTAGCTTCATATATTGTTAAGAATCCAGGTCCCATCATTCAAAAACCCATAACCTAAATTATTAACCTTCTAGGAAAGTCGTATATGATGACGACGCATTAAGGATAATAACAAAAAAACAAGAAAATGTAAACATTAATTCTGGCAACTCCCATAAAGTAGTGACGTGTCAAGTCAGAATGTTGTTGGCTAAACAATACGAGAGCTTGAATTTTTTCGCAGAATTCGAATCCTACTCGAGATAAACTTTTAATAATAATTATTAAATGTATCTGTCAAATTACTTTAAACTAAGCCTTTAAATATATATATATATATATATATATATATATATATATATATATATATACAGGGTGTCCGGTGAGGAACTGTACAAACTGAAATCGTATGTTCCTTGGGTCAATTTAAGTAAAAAAAGTCCCATAAACATAGGTCTGATTCGCAATAGTTACCCAGATACAAGCGTTTAAGGTTTATAAATGATCACATATTTTTTCAAAAGTAATTATTATTAGTCAACTGGAAAAACAAAACTGAAACAATCTGTCATTTATTCGTTTGTGTTCTAATAATGACAAAGTGGATTGTAGTAAATTAAGTGTAATTTAAATTTAAAATGCCTTTTCAATTTTCTAACGAAGAGTATGCTGACATCATTTACATTTATGGATTTTGTGATGGAAATGCGAGAGCTGCCGTTAGGGAATATGAACGAAGATTTCCCAACAGGAGGATTCCAAATCACCAAACCTTTTCTTCTGTGTTTCAACACGTTCGAACTCATGGTTCATTTCCATCAGTTTCAATAAGATCTGATCGTCCTGTGGAGTTAAATGTAAATGAGCAAGAAAACATTCCACAGATGGTTGATGGGAGTCCAGGGTTGAGTGTTAGAAGAATTTCTTCTCGAACGGGAGTCCCCCGTATGTCAGTATGGCAAACATTACATGATGGGCTTTTGTATCCCTATCATACACAAAACGTTCAGCACCTTGAACTTAGAGATTTTGCTTTGCGGTTGAATTTCTGCCAGTGGCTACAAGAAAATCCACAACTAGTTCCATTCATTTTATTTAGTGACGAGGCGCAATTTACTAGAGATGGAGTGAACAATACACGCAATTCTCATTTGTGGTCAGATGAAAATCCACATGGTACAACAGAAGCTAACTTTCAGCGCAGATTTTCTGTTAATGTATGGTGTGGTATGATTGACGATCAACTTATTGGACTTTTTTTGTTTGAGGAACGTCTTACAGGAGAAACATATGCTAACTTTTTGCGGAATGAGTTGCTACCGCTTTTCGAAGAAGTACCTTTACTAACAAGACAACAAATGTTTCTTCAACAAGATGGGGCTCCTCCCCATTTTAGTCGACAGGTGACAGAATATCTAAATGTTGCTTACCCTAATAGGTGGATTGGGCGTGGAGGTCCGCCCAATTGACTAATAATAATTACTTTTGAAAAAATATGTGATCATTTATAAACTTTAAACGCTTGTATCTGGGTAACTATTGCGAATCAGACCTATGTTTATGGGACCTTTTTTACTTAAATTGACCCAAGGAACATACCATTTCAGTTTGTACTACAGTTCCTCACCGGACACCCTGTATATATATATATATATATATATATATATATATATATATATATATATATATATATATATATATATATATATATATATAAATATTTATATATATATAATTCAGTTAATAACATAATTCTACGTTTTCATATAAGCAAAATTGTGCGTTTATGGTTATTTGTAGTGCCACTTTATATGTTTCCATGTATGCATAACCACACTTCGTTGCCGTAAGTCCTTCGTTACTACTAAAGTCATTGCAGATTTTTTCATTGCCTTCCCATACACAGGATACTGCTTTGTGCGGCTTTTTTATATCTGAATGCCGAATCGGTGGCTAAACGATATAATTGTGATCTACTGGACATCAAAAGAGTACAGTTGATAGTGTGCTCATGAATGAAGCGTGCATTTATAACAGAACGCTACATGAGCGATCAGTGACACATGCTAAAACGTTTTTTAATTTAATGAGCGGTCAGGGAGCGGTAGCCAATTTTGGGATTATTGATCTTCAGCTGCAAAAATCGTTTAGTTGGGTATAGAAAGGCAAGGAATGAAAGTTTTATCTTGAGATAGTACAGGTTAAGGCAGAGTTTGAGAGGCAAGGAAAACAAGCAACAATTTCTCGTTTAATAAACTTTTAAAACGACGTTTACTAAATATATTGCCACGTGTCTAACCTACCACGTCACATAAATTGGAAGAAATTAGTTAGCTCGACTAATAACTCTGTCAAACAGTCCTGAGACCGCAGATCATCGGATAGCGTGGGTGTTTTGAAGCGTTGATAAAAAGTAAACATATGGTTAGGTTAGTTAGAAAGCAAGAACAAAATTGTAGACATAAAAATAGGGAAAACAGAAAAGAAATGGGCGCCACAAACTTTAAAGAAATAAAGGTAAATTACTATTTCTTGAAAGAGAGGCCCTCTAAAGCTTGCACCAGGGAAGCAACAGGAATAATAAATAAACGAAAGTTCCCTCAGTAAGCGGAATTTATTTATGAATTTACCAACAAGGGATAATATTTGATATATATTAGTATATCTAATAATAACACGAAGACTAAACAGCCGATATAACTTACTCTTATATTTCTACAATGGGACATTGATTACGTTCCCCCAAAGACTGGATAATGCATGCATGCACACAGCACATTATTTTTCCCCAAAAACAAAGATAGGTATAGCCTTATCCTACTATCACGATATGAAACAATAAAAATTCGTAATTAACAAATATTTTCAAGATTAATAATGACAAGGACAAGTCGCGAGATTTCACTTGTAAAACATCAATTTATTAATTTATAATAACCACAAAAGAACATAATGTCCCTCTTTGGTACGTTGAAAGATCTTTCAGCCGTAAACCTGAAATGTAAGAAAATGGACGCTAAATGCTAACACATCACTGGGTGTGTACTGTAAAAGTTCAGTAATAATTACTCCAAATTTGGTTAAACTATGTGCACAAAATTTTAACTAATGGTTTGATCAAATTATAGCAGTTCTATATTAGTGAGATCTTTCCGAAAGTTAAATGGATTCGGATATCAATATGACAAAGAAATTGCAACAAAAGTAAACAGTTTATTAAAAATACTTTGTAATATGGTTAATTTAAATGCACTTTTATGTAGATAATGTAGTGATCCCTGCCAAAGGCAGCGTATAACATATGATAGGTTCGAAAGTAAACTCAGAAATACGATGTTTATTAATACATGCGATAATGGAATAATCTAACCTGGTGTTGAACAAATACTGGACCTTAGTTAGTAAATTCTACCATCGTAATCTTGAGTGACAATCTATCATCAACGATAACGAGACAAATTGATTGAAGCTCAGCGCCCAGTCATTTACGAGTAGTTCCAGTTAATAGTGGGTGGGTGGGTGCGTGCGTACGTGTGTGTGTGCTGTGTGTGCGCGTGTGTGGGTGTGTGCGTGTGAGCGCGTGAGCGAGCGCCCGCGGGCGCGCGCGCGTGTGTACGTGTGCGTGTGTGTGTTAGTGGGTGCGTGCGTAGATGCGTTTGTTGGTGCGTGCGTAGTGTGTGTGTGTGTGTGTGTGTGTGTGTGTGTATTTCAATAAAGCATTTCAGTAATATGTAATTATTTAATGGTACCACCATCTAGTGGGGATTCAGTCAAGTCACAGATATCTGTAAATAGATGATGTAAAACTAACCAGAACCCACAAACATCGCATAGATGGCGCTAGTATGAACTTTTATAAAGTAGAAAAGTAAATACGATAAAAGAAATAGTTTAATCAATTATGATTTGTAACGTAAATGGTAAAGGTAGTAAATACAGAAAATTTAGATCATTATGGTAGAGAAATGAGTAACGAGTAAACGAGTAAAACATTAAATCACATTTAGAGTAGTGAATATGTTTAATTCATAGATACTTATTTAGTTTTGTTGTTAGGAACAGTAATAAAAGAAAAGATCCGATATCGATTTTTGCACGTTAACAATATTCTACATGACTCGTCCGTTACGCATTTTCTTCATGTTACCAACGCAAATCTCTTATCAGTGGTAGATATTCTACAAGCATTCTACTGTACGATTTCGAATAATTTTGTTGCCAGTGTACATGTTTTAAGTATAGTTGCACATAATTAATTGTACAAAAAATCTATAAAACTAAACTAAACGGTATACAAAAAACTCAGTTTGATTGTAGGATTTTTCATTATTATCGTTCATTCGCGTAGAGGGTGTTCGGGAATGACATTTTTAGGGTAGTTTAATAGTATCTAAAAATATAAAATATTAAAGGTGTAGTTATTACTCGTTACTAAATGTCATAATTTTTCAAAGGTCTTGAAAATAATATCTAATATGGTAACTGGTTGGGCATTATAACTATAAATAGATATTGCTCAGTTTGTTGATTGTTAAGTACCTAAGCCTACTAAATATTAACTTTATTTGACGTTGAAATTACATTTTACAACTTATTCAGATAGAAAAAAATTTATTCATAATTATATACGCTCACTTGTATGAAGCAACAAACTTTAACATAACATGGAGTTACAGAAAATCGGGAATGTTGCATTATTTTAATAACGTTACTTTAAATAAAACCCTTGTTAAGGAAATTGATGTAAATGTAGATCCAGTTTCGAATGAATTGCGATATCTAGTTTTAACGGTACACTAATTCAACCATTCATAGTATATTTACAAGTATAGATTCATTTTATTGTGATAAGTACATTAATTATTTGGTTACGTTTTACACTTTCTAACCAAAGTGCAACAATTTTTTCGTTATATTGATTTTAAAATAAATACCAATAAACCTAAATTGTGATTTTATTTTCAGTACCTAACGAAACAAACGGTAGCACTTCGTGAGGTGAACGATTCACGGTTAAGGATATATGAACAATTAGAAGTTAGTATTCAAGATTTAGAAAGAGCAAATCATCGACTCGCACTTGAAAATTCATCAGATAAGAAGCATTTAAAGAATATAACAGCAAATTTTGAAAGTTTAGAAATAAAATGTGAAGAACTTCAAGGGACAATTGACGATCTTACTTTACAACTTAACTCGATTAAACGTAGACAATTAAGAACACCCGATCCTATTGTTATCACAAAACCTGTTACCCTTAGGCATATAGAATTCAACCAATATGATAATACTCAAACAGTTCCTAATTCGACGAAAAAGAATGAGGTAAGGGTAATTTCTCGTGTATAATAAAGTTTTAATATTTTTGTCTATAGGAAAGTATATCTGACAATGCAAAGAGGTTGTGTGAAGAAGTACCAAAGGCACAAGATCGATCATTATCCATTACTGAGAAGCAAGATAAAGAGAAAGAAGATCCTGAAAATGTTAACGAACAAATTACACAATTAATGGTACAACTAAGAGAAAGTAGAATATTATTTTCTAGGGAGCAGAGGAGGGTGAGCGAATTAGAAGAACAACTTTCGACAATGGTTCAGCAAAATCAAGCTTTGGAGAAACAATTGCTTCATTTACATCACAAAGACGAAGAAGCTAAAAGTATGCATGAAGAACTTACGACCTTGGAAGAAGTGAGGTAAAACAAACCTTTGATTGTTTTTATAGTTTTTGAATCGCAACAATTCTCTTTTATTATTACAGGCAAGGCCAATTATGCAGTCGATGTTTACGAACAATTGACTCACCGCGAACAGGTGATAACCTATCATGCTTAGGAGATGAACCGGAAGATGACGATGGAAGCATGTTAGAGGCATTAATGAATAATTCACAACATCGTTCGTCATTTTCAATGGATATACAGGTGAGACATGAACTGGTCCGTCACCTTGGCTTTTTTAGTTTATCACAATGCTTTTTTTAAGATGTAAGTGCACATTAAAGTTCTTTTAAAACTGATAAGATTTTGAAATTATTTTCTAATAATAGACTTTATACTTAAGGCTTTCTCCTGTCTTCCCTATTCCTTAAAATTTCAAAATCTGTAGGTTTGAACGAACTGAAAAAAAATTGCATGTAACATTGCTTGTTATTTAGAAAAAAATGCATGGTACACATTAGTAAAAAATAGCTATTGCTAGATATATAGCAAGTGCACGTTTTAGCTGCTGTCTTTATTTCTCAGGACAAATCTGAATTTCGAGATATCCTCCGTAGAGAGATGTCTGTGCTATGGATGTGGCCTGGTCCCACTTTAATATCAGTATTAATTGACTTCCTTCTGTACATTAAAGACCGTTATCTTTTTCCCTTCCTCTGTAAACCTTGGAGATACCCTTTAATCCTTTTACATTTTATACTCAGACATGATAAGATACATCAGCTTTGAGGTATGTTAGTGAGGAGAATACAACATTAATGCCATTTATTAATTATTTAATGCCTTTAATAGTATGCTATAATTTTTAGCTTAAGTACTTAATTTGCTACTTTTTTTTAAGGAATGTACTAATTGAAAGCATGACTCATTGTTCACTTTTCATTGTATGGTATCCTACTTTGAAAATCAGCAGTAAATACGTAGGTACGTACTATGATACGTATCAATAATTAATGCTTGAGTGCAGATTTTAAGTTAAAATTACAACCCAAGCATAGTATGGTTGATCGAGCATGGAATATTTAAGAGATTTTAAATATTTTGATGCTTCTTCTTTATTTTTAGAATGCAAAAATATGCAGAGTAGATACCACTTTGGTTGTTAAGTAGAAGTATAACCATTTATAAACAGGCGCAAATATTATGCAAGCTTTAATATTTTTCAAATCATATTGTTGATCGTTAGGTGCCTAATTTGATTATTTTTTGGCATCCTTTGGTTGCTTGATTAGTATTTGGTACTTTTAAACAAACAGTTCGTACAGAAATAGAAGCGTATATTGAAAGAAATGTATCACAACACATCCTCTTTTTTTAAATAATTTGTAATGGTGAATCCGTTATACAGTTTCAATTAGTGGTACAAACTAGCTCAATCCACAGCGTCTAAGTTCTGGAATGATCTTCCTAATTCCTGTGTTCCTCTTACTTGTGACATGATAAAAATTTGAGATAGTCGTTCATAGGCATCGCTGGGCAATTCATTGTCCCCCTATTCATCCTCCTAAGTGGTTCTGAATGGTTTAGCAAATTATTAGGCTAACCGTAGCCTGTTCAGGACCGCAATTATTAAGAAAAAACGTACGACTGTCGTCCATCGCTTCAAAATTATGAGAACATTCTTGGAATCATGCATAGCTTATACTAATTTACATTAATGTTTTTTCTAAACATTTAATAATCTGCATGACTTACGCATTAGCTGGTAGTAATCAATTCACTCAAGAGTGTACACAGGATCTGAACTAAAGGGGACAATTCATACTAGTTAGATAGGGATAAAAACCCAAGATAATTGCAAAAACCGGTTTTAATTCACCATTAACCATACTTGTGCCACTTGTAGTACATTAAGCGCTACTATCTACATTTTTATGTACTTAATAAATAATTTTCTCGGATTTCTTGCAAATTTGTGTATTTTTCTTTTCCACCATCTTACAGTTTTCATTCACAAAATTATGATGCACACTCATCAAAGACAATCAAATTAATTTTTCATCCTTCATAGAACTTCTGAGCCAGGTCTTTGCAGGTAGTGCATCATCCATGGAGTAGCGCTCAAAATTGAATGTGTTTTTTTCATACCTGGAAAAAAAAAAGAATTTGTTTTCATAAAGAGGTCTTCTGTATCTCTTTAGGTAAATTTTTATTTATCCACAAATTAAACCAAAGGTCGAGTTCTCTGGTGACATTTTCTCACTCAAAAATTTTTTAAACAGTTCGGCATTCTCATTTAAAGTTGTAATATTAGCTTTGGTCAAGTACAGAGGGTATCTTTCTCTTCCAAGAATATTTCTTGTGGTTATGAATTTAATCAAAACGCTTTTTTCTATTAATTCAGACCATGAATGAACCAATAAAGTCCTATAGGGATATTTTTCATATGTAAAAAGAAACCAATTGACATTTACGTATTGACACACCAAAACAGATCGGTTCCCTGCCATTTATAAACCTTTTGAAGAAAAATGTTTAACTTATACAAATATGAACAAATAATAATTAAACTGCAATGAATTTAGAGAATAGATCTCTTCATAAAATTAGTTACTACATATTGCCAAATCATACCTTTATATACGGAAAAGCCATACACTAATTTATGTTAATCAATAAAGATTGAAAGTACTTAAATGTAATTAAAAATAGTTCAAACTGAAATAAAAAATTGTTGTTTTTGTTTTCTTTAATGACCTGTAGGATTGTAAGGTGATTAAAAAGCCCAAACACTAGTAATATTACTTTATTATGGTTATTTCCAACTCTAATGGATGTTGTACTCTACAAATATCTTTCTTCCAGATACAGTGTTATGTAGATCATGTCCAGTTCTTAATGGACTAAACAAATGTTGAGAAAAATGTAAGTGATAGCCCCTAGTCTGAAATTTCGATCAGTAGGTATAATAAATGATGCACTTTCATATTATTATCCCTTGCTAACTGTACTTCTGTATCCTCTTAAATTAGTTATCCTCTTACATTTTGTCAGATGTTTTTGCTGGCCTTCAGGATGCTTCACCAATCGAAATATGATTTTTGGAGTAAAACCTAATTTTTTTTATTAATCGTAAGGATGCATTGGTATTTACATTGGAAAAAATGAGGATCATTGACGCATTTAAAAAAAAACCAAATAAAGGCATCTATTTTAAAATATTATAAAGCTGTTGAAAAAATTTTAAGTGAAGTAACGTAACTTTACCAAACTCTGCATAACAAAATTTTGTTGAGAGATTAGGTCATTTCGTTTATTGAATCCAATAAATTTTAACCCAAATAATTTTTAAATGCGCATTCTCTGCTACTACCTGAACATCTAACAGTATTTTGAAACGTAAACATACTTGTTACCTGATTTATCAATGGACTCATTACTCACATTCGCACTTCCGTTACACATTAGGTATATCAAAATTCCGTAGTAGGTTGTCTTAACACTTATAAACCTTACCAAATCTGCATATGCACAAATATTTAACGTAAACAATTTTCTGATTGAGTACAAAAACTATAGGTTAATATGTAATTTACAATATTTAGTAGGTACACAAAAAATAGTTGCAGTTCCAGTATACTGTACATATTTAACTTATTCCATCCCCATAATGCTGATTTACAAGTGGATACTGTTATAATCCATAAATCATATTTTATAGCTTAGTGTTTGTATAACATTAAAATAGAGTTAACTGTACATGCGACTGATTATTAAAACGTAGATACTTCCTAGTGGTGTAAGTTGTAAATTACAAAAGCATTTATTGTAATAATGACTTATTTTTCTAATAAATTAATATTAATACAAATAGTCTTTATTTTCACTTTTACGAACTTGATAAAACAAAGTAAGGAAAAGTTGCAAAATATTAATAACATTTTGTTTTTAGGATGTTACTAATAAATCATCTTGTCAAGAATCAAATCTGTATAGAGACCTAGTAGAAAAATATGAAGCTTTATTAGAAGTACAACGTACACAATTATTAAGAAATCCAAAATCAGGTAATTGTTTATCTCTTCAAGAAGAAATGCGAATGTCAGGAAACTTTAATAACCTTAATACAAAAGATACGGATGAAGAAAGTGGTCATGGAGATAGTCTGCAACCAGAGCAGCAAAGTAAAAAACATCACAAATCGATTTCCCGTACACCAACAGATTTTTCTGAAGCAGAAACAAGTTCATCTGGATTTTCAGATGAAACCAGTAATAAAGCAACGCAAACAGATGATCGATCTGGTTCATTTTTATGTACAATTGCTGATGGTGAGGATTGCAAATTTAGCATATATGATGATGCTAGCCCTGTTGACAGCCGATTCCGTAATCGGCCAGAATATCGTGAACTTTTTAGTGAAATATTTACAGTATTGAAAAAGGCTGCAGAAAATAAAGATGAAGGTGAAGAATTACCATTATTAGATGATTGCACTCCTATTAAATGTATTCCCAGTGTTCCCCCAGTTACACCTGCCAATGAAGAATTGCCTGATTTGTCAGATAATTTAACTGACGATACTCAAAGCATTCTTTCATCCACAATGTCAGAAATTTCTGCAGCTCACATTGAAACAGTTACACCTGTACTAGAGGATGTTGAGAAAAAAGTGAAAGAAAGTACTTTAGTGAACGAAAAGAAAAAAGAGGAACCAATTTTAACTCCATACGTACGACAACCTCTAGAATATTTGACAGTGGGAGTAAATGTTCGTAAACGTTCATCATCGCGTCGTAAAAATAAGTTAGCAGATCGATCAGGCTCTCCAGCAACACCAATTTTAGGTAGCCCTAAAACACCAATTTTGGGTAGCCCTAAAATTACATACACTAGTCGACCTTCGTCAGGTCATAAACGTAGGGAATTCAAAGCACCGTTGGTTGAAAACAGCGCTTGGACTAATAGTACTTTGCACTTCTTTTCACGCACTTCATCATCTCCTACGCCTAATGTTCACACTAATAACAAACATTCTCGATATGAAAATAACTTCGACTACAAACCAAGCACAGCTTCACAAGATTTATTTAAATTAAAACGACTGGATTTATCATATGCAGAAGTATTACGTAATGCTGATAATAAGAAAAGAGAACGAGAAGCAGCAGTGAGACAACGCAGAAAACAGTAAATAACTTTACTTTGCCATCTACTATTACATATTGTTTCGTTATTTTTGTTATTTCTTTTTAATAAATCTGATTATTTTTTGTGTTAAGTATTTGCTTTATGACATAGTTTTAAGTGTTTAAGAATAAATGTTGACTTATATAGTGTGGCACGTCATGAAAATCTTATGTCAAAAAAATTATATAATAATTCAGGGACCTATCTTGTACGTTTGCTGTTGTAAGTATTTTGTGCCAAATGTTGGAAATTTGTACATTACTGAATTGTAGCTGTTCTAGATTTAAGGATAACCATATACCTATGCCTTCATTTGTTAGATGATTTCGTAATATTTATATTCAGTGACTAGCGTACTAGTTTTAATCACAAATTATATTGTATAAATAGCAAATAAATATTAAAAGAAACATGCAACGTCATTTTTATCAATACTCATCTTTTCATTACATTAGTAAATGGGTTACCATAATTCTAAAAAAATTAAAATTAGCTTCCTCAAGAAATACAGTTTTAGTGGGCCCATATAGTTAAACTAGTTAGCCACCCATATTTTTCTATTCACATTTTATATAAATTTATACATTTCGATAACAAGTACAGTTATCGTCTTCAGTGAATAGTAATATCTTAAGTGTTACTTTAGATGTTAGAACAAATTTACGAAATATGAAAACGCACACTTAATGCGTATTTTAATTATGTGGAAAGTGTACATTTTCATACGTAACAGTGCA
The DNA here is from genome assembly GCA_036346205.1 of Vesta saturnalis. Lineage (NCBI taxonomy): Eukaryota > Metazoa > Arthropoda > Insecta > Coleoptera > Lampyridae > Vesta > Vesta saturnalis. The sequence goes on from JARFJB010000513.1 coordinate 1,794,447, forward strand.
CTTTGTAGAAAAGTCTGATTTAAAGCTACAAGTGCAACCTGTGTACAAATTATTGCACAAATATCTATTTCAAGCACATACTCAATGACGATCAAATTACTCATTTTTAATTCAATTTTGAAAAAAAAAAAACAAGTCATATTTCATCTGTGAAACCATGAGGTGTGTGCAGAGGCATAGGTAGAAAAAAGTAAATTATAGAGTAACATAATTAAGTAGTTAAATTATAAAAAAGATAGTTACTATGTTGATATCTGATAATATGAAAGTGTCCTTTGACTTTATAGCCCGTCAAGATTTAAATCTTATTCAAAGTACGATTATAAAGTTTGAATTTGAAATGACTGCATCAGTTGGGTAGAAATCATAGTGGGATGAGATTTAACTAATTTATGAAAATGTCGTTAACAAAAGTAGTTGAGAATATAGGTACCTATAGTTATGCCTGTATGCAAATTTTAAAGGTTGGTTGGCCAAATTTTATTTATTCAATTTTTGCTAACCAATCAAAAGTATGTAAAAATTATCAGTAAAGTGTAATACTTTTATTGTTTCTTAAAAAGTATTTGTGGAATTTACAAAGTATAAACCTTGGTAGTTACAAATTCATTCGAATGTAGAAATATATAAAACAATAATTATAGGTAGCAAACGTACTATTCACAAGAATAAATAATAATATCGGTTACTAGTTTAAAAAGATAAAAAGATTGTAAATACACATAAAATCATAAAATGGGTTACAGTTAATAAATAAGTACCTTCTTTAAAAGTTTTACTGGTCTAGAAATTCTTGGATAAAAACTATTATTGACTATATAGGCACCTTTTAATTCTTTTTTAAACTGTAATATATGTAAATTGTAATCGAATTAAATATATACGAATTATAATATAAGATACTATTAGATACAAAGTTGGACAAGCCTTTTAAAATAATTACGTACTTTATTCTTGTGCAATAAAGTATTAAGTTTTATTTTGGATGTGTTTTACAAATTCAGCTTTACAGAAAATCTAGACCATATATTATTTCTATTGCTTTTTTTTTGAAGTTTTAAAATATCTTTAAGATGACGAAAATAACCCCACAACAGTAAACCATACCTAATTCAGGACTGAAAATAGGCAAAGTAAATCTTTCTTAATACAGTACCTTGACATAATGTTGTTCATCTGTGTAATCATTACAAAGTGTTGTTTAGTTTTATTACTACCCACTTTGTTTGTGCACTCTCATTAAATTGATTAACAATAATCACTCCTACAATTTTGGTTGTATTGTAAGTTTATAAGTTTATGACGTAACTTCAGGTACAGTTTACCACAAATATTTATACAAATATCATCGGTGTACATTGTAACATTGTTTATGCAATCAGGAAAATCGTTAAGGAATACTAATAGAAGGGGTTCTAAAATGCATAACTCTGTATGTGACCGTTCATCTTATAGATTGATACTTTTTTATTTCATTATTACTTAAATGAATTTCAACTACTGGTTGTGATTAGTTATATATGATTTGATTAAAGATAAACAATTATCACAAATTCCATAATATTCAAGCTTCGTAAACAATAATCTGTGATGTACAATTTCAAAAGCCTTAGATAAGTCTAAGTTTAACGTGATTACTACCTGTATAACATTTAAATAATCTAAAGTTCTTTTTACTATTTCATCTTGGGCCGTACTTCTTGATTTTCTATAATTAATTCAGACTGACAATGTGTTAGTAATTTATATTTCTGTAAATATTTCAAAAAGTCTCGATTTTATTACTTATTCTTTAAAAATTTTTGGTAATGCAACTAAAATTGGCAATGATCTATACTTTTGAAGTACCCTGTCAAGACGTATTGTTTAGTGATTTCATTATATTTATAATTTCTGTGGAGGTAGTAGGCACAAAAAACATGAATTGGATTACATGAGTTTAATGTGATTGATTGATTAAATGGGGCTAAATGTGAATAATAATCATTGAATAAACTCACAACTTCAGGATATTCGGTCAAGTGGTTATTTACATTTAGAGATAAATTTATCAATCGTTTAAAATCTTGTACTTTAATAATAGTTTCAAATTGTGAAAAGGGGCGAGTTGTAGTCAAAGTCAAGTCGTAAATATTATCTTAATTTACGTTTGTCACACACAGAATATTACTTTTCAAATGGCGGAAATATGTCTATGGTTTATAAAATAGTATTACTATAGTTTGATTCAAATAAAGTTGGGTATGACTTATTCTTAAAATTACAGGAACTAAGATTTAGGTGATGTAAGTCTTCATTAAATGAGCAAAGTATTTTTAGTTAATATTTTTATCAGAAGATGTCTCCACATAAATTTCCAGAAAGTTGAAAATGATTGAATGTTTTTTATATTTTAAACTAGAAAAATTATCCATTATATCCACTTATTTTATTGATAGAGTCAAAAATATTTTGCTGCGACAGTGAATTGTTATAATTTATGACACGGTTTGATTATAATAATTACATACCATTGTAATACATAACCTATATATTTGTAAGTAAAAAATACTTTTTTTTTGTTTATTATAAATTAAATCATTTCAGGTGGAAAAATTGATTAGTTTGTTATTCACAAGATTTATAACCCTTCTAGAAGCATAATTATTGCTTTGTAGTCGACAATTCTTGTAGATACTTTACGATAACATAAATAATTTGTGGTTATTTCATTCTTGTAGAAGAAATTGTGTACAGAGTAATGTAGTTCGAAGTTAACGAAATTGCAGATGTTTAATATTTTAATTTAGCACATAGTTTAGATTTCTTATCGCTTTGAGTTAAATAAAAAGCAATTTACACAAATCAGAACATGTATTATGTAAATTATGTAAAAATTAGAATATTTATATTACATTGGATTCAAAATATGTCACTCTCAGAAGTGGAATCGTTAAATTTGGAATTATGTCTATATTTTTGTTGTAGTGTTCTTTGCAGTTTGCCCACATCAGTTCAATTAGATTAAATTGACAGCGATATGGTGATAACCATAATACTCTGTGACCACAGAGAGAAAATTACATATTTCTTCCTTCTTAGATGAAATATTTGGAATTTTTTCTAGAAGTTTGGAATGATAACTAACATTAGCCATTACAATTAAAGATGGTTCTTTTAATTATACAATTAAATTATTTTCAAACGATTTTGTAAACAACGCCGCACAAATATCTCCATGATAGTCTGCACTTTGTGACTTTGTAGAAAACAAAAGTGAAGCATCGGAAATAAATCCATCTTCATTACCTGCATGAATAACTATAGATCTAAAAAATACAGTTATTTTATTGGGAATTATAATGTAATAACTAAATTACACCCATTGGCTTCTTCCTCATGCTTTCCTTAGATTTATCATTCCAGCTTCTTTTTTGCTATCCACGACTGAAGATCTGTTTCATCTAAGAGTACGGGATTGTATAATTTTTCTTCTTTATTTTCGTATATTCCCTTAGGAATCGTACTTGATTGGTATCAATATGCGATTGTTCCAGTAACACATGACACGTTCAGAGCGCTCTAGTCGGTTAATGAGAGAAATAAAGGCGATAAATTTGAAAACCTAAGTGACGATAAAAGTGACACCCCAAAAGGAGTCTCCACCGAACTGACAGTAAACACAAAATGTTCATGTTGAATTATTTATTATCAATTAATATAAATGTATCTACAATTAGGTATAAAATTTAAAACATAAGTAGGAAATAATAAAAATACGTATGTAGTTAAATACAACGAAAGAATTTAGATTTAACAATAGCAAAATTCTTTTTAGAACATGGAAGTTAATTCTTTGAAGAACAGAAGTATCCTTAACATAATTTTTCATTACAATATTTATGGAAACATGGAAAAACAGAAATATACAGTTAAATCCTTGCAATACTACAGACATAGCAATAAGTTATAATAAAAGAAAATTATTAATCTTCAAATAGTTTCTGCACATAGAAACGATTCAATTAAGTAAATTTATCAATTTACCAAAAATTACTAAGTAATCTATAAATATACACCGTGTCCAAGATAAGGATGCCCACTATGGGGATCTCGGAAACGGTAAGAGATTGAAGGTCGGTTAAATGGAACAAAAGTAATGCATTTGAGAGGATGTATTTATGGTCTTTGTAGAACTCGAATATCTCTTTTAGTTTTGGAGATATTTGAAAAAAATTGAATTTTCTGATTTTCGTTTTTATTTGTTTCTGACCTTATTTGAAGAGCTATCAAGAAAAGAAGAGCATATTTTCATTGTCACTTTTCTGGCTCTACTTAATGCTGTTATTCAATTTTTGATACAACGTTTCGTTTGTTAGGAACCATCATCAACTTTATTTTTTTAAATACACGAAAGAATTATTTTTGCCATATTTAAATTCTCTCCTTGATTCTGAATTCAATGATATATCACACTTTATATTTTTGATAACGTTTCGGATGAGAAAATTCATAAGCAATGTAAAACCATCAAAAACGTACAGTTAAAACTAATACTAGAAACATTAGAAAACCGTAAAATTATTATAAAATTATGTTTTGTAATTTTAAATGATAGACAAATAAAAAACAAATTTATTTTAAAGGTTAATAATAAACTCACAAAAGATGCTCAATAAGATTCCCGTTATGCTCTAAACATAAACAGCATCTTCTAACTGTAGCATCTAAAACATTCTTCAGCATTTGAGGAGTAATACTAGCAAACGCTTCGAGAACTAATCTTTGTAAAATTTCTTCGTTTTCAATATCGTTTCCATAAATGTAATTTTTAATGTATCCCCAAAGAAAAAAATCCAAAGGTGTTATATCTGGAGAACGGGCTGGCCACAGTACATTTGAATGAGTGCCAATACATCTTTCTGGAAATCTAACTGACAGGTATTCTCTGACAACTCTGGAATTATGTGCTGGTGCACCGCCCTACATAAACCAACAACCTTCAACTTCTTGGAAAGGCAAATCATTCAAAGCTATCTCTAATTCATTTTGGAGTAAAATTTGGTAACATTCAGAATTTAAGGACTCTAGGTAAATGAAAGGACCTATAATTCGAGTACCGAATATAGCAGCCCACATATTAAATCCGAAATAGTGTTGGTGTTTGGCCGTTTTGTACAGACGTGGATTTACTCTTGCCCAATAATGAGCATTTCTACGATTAAAAATTCCATTATTATTAATCATACTTTCATCGGACCATATTATTTTATTCGGAAAATATTCATTGCCTTGACGTGTATACCATTCGCAAAATATTCTACGTCTTTCTGGGTCACCTGTCGAAGTCCTTGGCAAATTCTAAATACATAATGAGCTGTGGAATGGGCTATGCCAGTTGCCTCTTCAATTTTCCTAGTAGAAACCTCTGGATTTTCCGTTACAGCTAATAAAACAGTATTGGCTTTTTTTTTAATTGCAAGGTTTTTTGCGAGATTTTACAGGTTTTATGAACGCACCATATTCTTTTAGATTAACTGCTAATGTGCGAAAAGTTCTTTTGTGAGGTTGACGCCTTTCTGGATATTTGTTTAAATACATTATTTCGGCTTCAGAACAATTACGTTGACACAAAATGTAACACGTCAGTATATCGAATTTTTCATTATTTGAAAAATGTACTCCTACCATATTGTTTTTAGGTAAACACAAAATGGAATTAACTCAAAGACCATCAAACAAACGTAATACGGACAACAATCAATTATGACAGGTAGGTAAACAAAATGCAAAGCCAACCTATTTTTATCAAATGCATCAGTGCGACAGAAGATGTATTTTAACTGTTTAATGAATAATATTTTCAGTAAATACATACTTGTGAATTATTTTACTCGCAACAGGCATTGGAAAATGAGAAAACATTATTTTATAATAATTTTACAGTTTTCTAATGTTTCTAGTATTAGTTTTAACTGTACGTTTTCGATGTTTTACATTGAATATGAATTTTCTCATCTGAAACGTATCAAAAATATAAAGTGTGATATATCGTTGAATTCATAATCAAGGAGAGAATTTAAATATGGCAAAAATAATTTTTTCGTGTATTTAAAAAAATAAAGTTGATGATGGTTGCTAACAAACGAAACGTTGTTTCAAAAATTGAATAAGAGCATTAAGTAGAGCTAGAAAAGTGACAATGAAAATGTGCTCTTCTTTTCTTGATAGCTCTTCAAATAAGGTCAGAAAAAGATAAAAACGAAAATCAGAAAATTCAATTTTTTTCAAATATCTCAAAAACTAAAAGATATATTCGAGTCCTACAACGACCATAAATACATCCTCTCAAATGCGCAACTTTTGTTCCATTTAACCGACCTTCTAAGAGGGTGAAATGGAGGGTTGAATTTTTTTGTGAAATTTTTTATTCTATGGGCCGATTAACTCGAAAATTGATACACATACTCTTCATTTAAAATTATGAGACACGTGTATCATAACATTTAAATATCGCAGCAACGCGCGACGGGTACAGCTAGTCATATATAATTAGTATAATCGTTCCTGAAAAATATTTTTCAATTTCTGATTAATATTGACAACCTTCCTGCTTCTGTTTTTATTTTCTAGTCGAGTTGCCCAGTGATGCCTGATTTTTAAAAACGTTAGAAATAAATTAAATGCTACTTCAGAGCATAAAGTCACAACATGGATGTTATCTAAACCACGTATAATATGGATGAAATCTGGAGTCAGCGACTTACTTTTCAATAAAGTTTTGAAATGTTCGCTATGAATTATTTCAATAATTTTCAAAAATTCATAGATTTCATTGGCAGGGAAAAACAATCCTTTGACATAATCCAGAACATCACTCTGACGGAAGTAAGTGAACAGTTGATGCTCTCCAACAAATTTTTTTTCTTTGTTCAATACAATCTATTTGCAAATTTCACAGTTATGAATTTTGAGAAATTTTCTGCAATAATAACCGGACACGTAATAAATTGAATTTTTGTCTAGAACTGATACATTTTTAATTAACTCTGGAATTTGGATACAATCGACATTAGATGTAACTGGTTGAAGTGTGTGCTGTTTTTTACTGTTTGACAAGCTTCTTAAATTGGTTAACATTATATTGTAATCATTTTCATAATTTGAATTCGAAGAAATACTGGTAATATAGGTGTGCCTCAACCCATTTCCGAATTGTTCAGCAGTTGGATTTTTACAGCATCCATGTTGCTGCCTCACAGTTGCGAAAAAATTCTCAAGTGAGTATTGATCGAGGGGTCTCGTCAACAGACTGGGAATACCGTAATTTTTTCTCAGTTCTTCCGCCAGTTGTAATACACTACAGATTGTTATTTGCCAACCATTTATGCATGGAGGTCTATGTCATTTTGCTGTAAAAAATGACACATTTTCAAATTTTTTATAAATTTCTCTCATACATTTCTCATGAGGAGAATCCTCCAAAATTGCATATTGCATTTTAATCTTATTTGGTTTTAATTGTATGCTATTAAGGCAATCAAAAATGGTATCCATATCTTTCACAAAAGCAGCTGGTTCCACAATCTGCAAGTGTTTCATCACCAAAAGAGCTACACTCATTTCATCACTGAATACTGTGTTTCCAACTCACGATCTTGTTTAAATCATATTTAGAAAGATTATTTCTCATTGACTTCATCAAATGAGGCACATCGAATACAAAATAAATTTTTTCGCCATTATGTAAAAAATAGGTCATCTCTTTAGATATTTTAAGTGCTTTGGCTAATCCTTGGTTCAATGGACCCTGATCACAAACGATTGCTATCACTATTAGACCTGCATCTGCAGTAGCATTAATACAATTTACTACAATATTTTTATTCTTTTCTGGGGACTGTTTGGCACCTAATAACCAGTAACCAAGAATGTTTCTAGCGATATGCGATCCCCGTCGCCATGCATACTAAAGCCGATTTATCTTTTTTATTTGTGCGATTTTTTCCGTCGTCCACAACACCAATGATTTTGTCTTCACTCGAATTATAATTTATTCCTTCTTTAATGCTGATCTCATCAAATAATAGTGATGTAAATTTTTCAGTTTCATTTTTGCTGTTGTTCATGTGAGCGTTTATGGATTGAAGTATTGCGTTGTTTATACCCGTGAAAGATTCACATTTCATTAGAATTTCTTTAGGATTATCAGACAATATTCCATTTTGTTCTTTTTTATTAACTATTTGAGTTGTGATCCCTTAATAAAATGGGACTATTTTCAGTAACTAAGAGAGATAAGTATTAAAAAAATACTATTAATGTAAAGCTGTGAAAGAAATGTAATAACTAGTAATAATACGAAAACTAATGGAGATACCAATTTTACTCACATTAATCTGACTCAACATGAAATTATGACTCCATTCCTGCAATACTTCTAATAATTATACCTGGATGAACATGAAGCAAAGATTGCCAACTTCTAATGCTTCGAGGGCAAGGTAAATTCAATGTCAAAGCAGCATTTCTGTACCCTTTAGGAGATGAATAGTACCAACTTAAACATAATTACTTCATATCGTCTGAATATCTGTGATTATATTTGCTCACAAATGACGACTTCAATTCATTAACAAATAACATATGGCTATCCTTCGACAAGAAGGTTTTTGATTCTTTTATTAAAAAGTAGACTCGTGCTCGCCTTTTAGATATTCTGTTATTCATCTGCATGTTCGCATAACAAAAGCATGCTGACAATTTTTTTCTCCGGAAAAGTTTACACTTGAGTTTGTTACATCCAACTTATTCCGATCCAACTTCCTCTTGGTTCTAGGTCTGTATTGCTTAACTGATCGTCCCTTCTTAAAAGGTGTTTGGGGAGCTTTACCGGAAGATGTTTGAAAATCTGCACAAAAAAACATGAACAGTTTCAAACAACACAAATTAAAAACTTACCTGTGAAAATTCAGTGTTTTCAATACGTTAATTAGTCGTACTCACTTTATCCAAGTATAACTTAAATTTTTAAAAAGAAAACTATAACATTAACGCTAATGGATACTTGTCTTCAAATTCATCTTCGCTGCTGGGATTGATGATAATCTGTTGAAGAACATCAATATTTTCTTCAAGACAATAGTTTCTTTGCTCCTCTTGTGTTAGCTCCCCGTTTCCATTTACTAATGATGAACTACAGTAATTATGCGCTTTGTGTCCAACGTTTAAACTCATTGTTGTAACGTCAGTACTATTCATTGGTACAGCTCCTGCATTCAGAAGAATTCTTGGGTAAGTTTTCTTGAATTGGTCGCAGGAAAAATGTTTGCTGCATACTTAATAATGCAATTTGAGGTGTTGGTCATCACCCGATAGGTCCTTTCTATCAACTACCTCAATCCACTGCTAAGCTCTGCAATAAAATTTTATTTTTCATACCTATTACTAATTATAATAATTCTAGGGATTCCTTAATAAATGGGAAACAGTTGTAATAAATTAATAGTGTTTAGGTACTCACAGTAGACGATCTTTTGGCAAATTAAAAAACGCCACATCTCGGTTGTTGTGTTTATTCATATAACATGAATTACTAATGCAATATGAACCACGGCTCATTTTTAATTCATAAATTACATACGTTGTATTACTACTTTGAATTTCGACAAAGTGCCACAAATTACAAGTAAGATGTCAAGAATCATTTGCACGATCGATAAGAAAGATCAATCTAATATTTGAGAAAGGTATTTATTAATATGTCAGTAGTACACATTTGAAGCAATAGATGGCACTAATGTCGATATGGTCGCCGTACTTTTTATCTTAACCTCAATAATCTTTGGACACGTTTTAGTGCGCTAATATGAAATGTACAGCAAGAGAGGGAGGGAGAGAGAGAGGGGAGGGAGCGATAGAGTGAGAGGGAGGCAGATATATAAATATATATATATATATATATATATATATATATATATTGAGATGTTCAGAAAGAGGTAATAGAAGTATCGGACAGCTTACATGACATTTGGGTAATAAAAAGGGGTGATTTCTAGCTCGATACATGTGCAAGACACAATTTTATATAAATCTGGTTCACGATGTGATTAAAATAAATTTATTTGGTGTAAATTAGTCTGAATATCATTTGCTTAGTTTGGTTTTATCATAAAAAGCAATTTGCTGCTAACAAAATTGTCAAGAATGTTAAATATAACCATTTTCGTAAAGTCATTTTAGTATTGCAATTATTGCAATAAAAGTCAATTTTTCAAAGGTAATTTGGCAAGTGGACACTTTACAGGTGTTTAAACATGAACTATATAGTTAGGATAATGTTAAGGATAGTGTATGTTTAGTTTTTGAATGCAGGAAATACAAAAATTTAATAAAAGGGTTATAATATGGACAGTTTAGACATTTTTCGCACATATTTTTGGAAGCGAATTAGTGACAAAAATTATGTTACAAGATTCACATTAAGAACAACATTTAGAACAATTTGGCATACAGACATTTATAGTGCCGTACATTTATATAGTGAAACATTTAATAAGAGTGTTAGACGATGAAACTTTTTCAATGCAACACTATATAACATTATGCATTGCAAATAATTAGTGAGAATAATAAAGACAATAAGTACAAACCTTAAACATAACATTTTAAGTGTTAAAAACATTTTTAAGTATAAATTATTTTCATTTTTAGATTTAAGTTTGGTTAGGTTGTAATTTTTAGGTTTTTTACATAATTTTATACTTTTTCCACATTATTAGACTTAGATTTTGCTCTTAAAGCAAATAATAAATGTTCTTTTTCTTAATATGACACAGTTTTTATAAGGATACAGCGCTTTTCTCCGCAAAATTATGTTAAATCTGAGGTGAATTTTAGATAAAATCACAAAAGCGTAAAATTTTTTTAAATTAAATATTTCGAACACAAAAAGTATGTATTCTTATGTAGAATGTTCTCAGAATTCCATTTTTGCAATTAGTTTTAGTATAGCTTGTAAGTGTAAATAGTTATAAGCTTATTTATGTTAGATTAAGTTATTTCGTATATTAATGTTAGGAATTATAGCTTGTTAGGTGTCTTTTTGTTCAAAATTTTACGTAGTTTTCATTTCCGTTTTTAATTTTCAATTCCGATTATGCATAAGAAAGTTACGGCCAAATTTCCATTTGAGTCCAATTTGTAATTTAGATCCACCAATCATAACCATGATTACTTTTGCAATATGGCTGTAAAAAAAAATGAATTTTTGGTAACAACCAGAAACATATAAAAGCAAGCGCTCAGGAAATCACTCTCTCTCTAGAATTTGATCAAAAGTGTAAAAGGTTAAAACAGTGTTGTGAAATTTGTGTTTAAAAGTAAGTTCATAACCTAATTTAAATTCGTCAAGAAGTTATACTTAACGAAGATTACGTTCGAGAGCACTTGTTTTTATATCGACGGTTTGAAATAAATAGTTCGGTCTCCGATACCTGTCGTTTTTGAAAAATATTTTTGTTCGTGTTAATTTGTGTCACGATTTTGTAAAGATTTGCTTTTGTGTTATACAACTTAAATTAATTCCGTTTATACCAAATTAAAATCTATTTTATTTGGTCAAAGTTGTTTTATTTCTTTGGACAATTCCTTTTAAACAAAATTTTAATCGGTAGCTAAAAATAAAAGTGTTATCAACAAAATTTTGGATATTTAAACATATTTTTAAAACGATATCACTCATTAAGCTTTAAAATTATTTAAATAAAAAGTTACCGAAATTAAATAAGTGGTTGGAGTTTGCCGATTTTGGAGAAAACATCTTTAAGTTTGGAAGTTGGTGTCTTCGACAACCGAGATTGGAGTTAGCAGTATTGGGTGATGGTAACAACCGTAATCAAGTGGACATTGCCTACATCCAACTGGAGTATCCGAAGACATCAATCTACCGTGAGGACAGTATATGTGAGTCAAATTTTAATAACCCTACCTATTGTGAACATCCATTGATAAATTTCCTGCAATTTATATTTGTTACATGTATGTTTTTGGTTAAGAATTTTAAATATTTACTTGTGTAAACACCTGTAAAGGTATTAATTTCTTTTCTTTTTCTAAATTTTCATTTTGATCGAAACATTAATTTTCTAAATTATTTATTTGACAGCTTCTTAATTTCAATTAAGTTCATTACAACGCATGCGTCAATAGCAAATTACATTCAGAATTATTGTTATACTTTCAATTCAATTACATAAAGGATATTTCATATACACATTTCCAGATTCAAAATTTTAACTTCAAACTAAATTCCCTGAACTCTATCCCCATTTGAGATCTGAGCTAGTCCGGTGCATAAATAAAATATTAAAATTTTACAACAATTAATATTACTCCAATCATAATTATCAACATATTAAAATTTAAAAATAACCTCAAACTTAAATACTAAATTATATTATTCCTCACAAATTTATAAGTCGACATCACAATATATATATATATATATATATATATATATATATATATATATATATATATATATATATTTCTCTATCAACAGTTTCAAATGATCATTGAAAGTCCAAAAAACTGCAACTTTAATTAACCCTTTATCAATACTTATTTTCCATTACATATTGAATAGCCGTTTCACAGCTATAATTTTTCCTGTAACCAGATTGACATTTTGTGAGAATATTATTCTCAGATATATGATGTAAAAGTTGTAAGTAAACAATGTTTTCTAATATTTGTGCTTCTGTTATAATCATATCGACTGCTCTAAAATCCTTGTGCACCTTTATTAATTTTTCAAAAATTATTAACATCTACTGAAGACGATAACTGCAATTGTTATAGAAACGTTTAAATTGTAAACATACACGATTACATACCCACAAGATTTGTATTGGGCGTGTTTTAATTTTGAATATTACATTTTGGTTTTAAAGGATATATATATATATATATATATATATATATATCACCCTTTGATACATAAGAGGACAAACGACTTTATCTTAGAACAAAGGACGGTCCTTTGGAACAAGGGCGGGTAGCAACCCTAGCTGATCATTTTACATGTAGTAATTTCGCACACGTATCTAAGAGAGTTTCTTTGTTTACGAATTATATGGAAATTTGGGTATCTTTTCTACGTAGTGTAGACTTTTTATTAGCATTTGTATATCGTAGTACGCTTTTATGATATAAAGATTTTGAATTATTCTAAGATAATATACAGAGGTGTTTATAATTTTGAAATGTGTCACATTTTAGCGGTGACGTTGAAGGACAACTACACTTAAATAACAGCGAGTGGAACTAATCATAGTCACCCCCCTCCCCCCCCCCCACTTACACACACACTCACAGAAACGCAAACGCACGTCTAAGCAAACGCAAATTTACATATGTGCACTTGTGCAGGGCACATGCGCACTTCTCCAGGTACATGCACAGACACACGCACATAGCTAAATTAATTAACCTTCAGGACTTAGTGGAGTTCCTACGCAATAAACTTGTTTAAAATTGATTTACTTTTTAGAGTGGGTGGCATGTGTACTCCCTAAAACGGAAGATATCAAGTAACTTCAGGGAATTAATTTAGATATCAATATTACTGTAAAGAAATATAATTGTTTATATAGAATTTGTTGACCGAGGTATTCAATAATCTGATTGAGAATGGATTACTTCAGTTTAAAGTAATACATGTGAATACTTTAGTATAAGGTATAAGTGATTATTCAATTATTCTTGGAAAGTTGACGAGGAGGAACTTCCAAAAGATAAGTGAACTATACAACAAAAAAGGGGTTTATGATAATATGATAGTTTAATTAAATAAATTACAATTTAAAAAAGTAAAGTAAATTTTGAAGTATCCAATTATAATTCTAATAATTGGAAATACGATCACAATATAAAATGTCTGGTGTGAAACAACACTCAACCTTCCAACCTACAAAGTGGAAATTAAAAGAGATTAAATAATTTTAATACATTTTTTTAGGACAACTGTGCAATCTTTCTTCTTTATACATTAATAACGAAAACAGGAAACATTGTAAAAACAAAAACAATAATCTGTCAAACAGACGTTTAAAACTTCATGTCAGATAGACGTCTAGATGCTAACTTAAAAAAAATTCCAAAGCCGCCCACTTCTATAAAAATATCGATAATACAGCTTAAGCATTTTCATCATATTTGTTTAATTTTTACCTTCCAACCTACATATACATATGTAGGTATAGAAGGGTATGCAATCGACTTTTTTTTCACTATAGTAGGTAAGAATGGAGACTTTCGGAACACACCACAATTCCAAGGTCCCACATTTCCAAAGTTACCACAATTCCAAGGTCCCACCCGCCCAAGGTTACGCAATAAGTAGGTCATGTCTACATAGAAATTTCCCAAAGTCGCACATTTCTAAGAATACCACACTGTAAGGAGTAAAAAATACGAAGGTCACTAACACTCAACACATTTACTAAGCTATTTGCGCACCCTACTTACTCTGATAGACATCTCACTTTTTCAAGGCTTGCTCATGTAATTTTTACACTTCTCTGATACCATACTTAGAACCAAATTAAAAAAATACAATGATATGCTAATATATTTATTTGTTGTATGTACAAATGTAATCGGTGTATTATTCAGATATATGATTTTCTCTAGGAATAAAACATTTTGATTTAGTACAAGTTCAAAAGGTCCTTTTCACTTCTGTATCATTACACCTGCGAGGATGTGGTGCAAGTAATTGAGCGTACGTGCAGTGTGGTGCCCATTGGAGATGCTCCTGTAGCGGAGTGTCAGATGACCGCCATTGGTTTATTCGAACTCCACACTTGAAGCATTCAACCGTATCGTCTGAAGATGCTCCTCTAGAGGACTAGCAGATGTTCATCAGCGGTACATGATGGTATACCATCACAGTATGATTGATATATTTGAGCATACGTGTGGTGTGTATCTGTCTGTCTGTCCGTATCTCTGTCTGTATATCTCTCTGTCTGTCTGTATATCTTCCTGTCTGTTTGTCTGTCTGTATAGTAGTCGTCGCGCTCAGTCAGTTAGTGTCGGTCCGTATGGTCTGAGATTGCATTATTGGGGTCGACGTTTTTCTGGAAATATATCATAAGTAGAAGGAGTGCTCTATCAGTTATACTTGCTATGTCTGTCTCGATCACTTGCTAAGACC
Organism: Vesta saturnalis; assembly: GCA_036346205.1. Taxonomy (NCBI): domain Eukaryota; kingdom Metazoa; phylum Arthropoda; class Insecta; order Coleoptera; family Lampyridae; genus Vesta; species Vesta saturnalis. The sequence continues at coordinate 1,809,646 of JARFJB010000513.1, forward strand.
ACTTGTCGAAGACCTGCATTACGAACTCGGATGAGTTCGTAAAGTCCACCAATCTCTTCGACAGTTTCCAGTATTATCTCCAGATGTACAATCTACAATGGCGTGATCATACCCACTTAGTATAGCTAGGCTTATAACACTATGCCAGTCAAAGTGTAATGTTACAAGTCTAGTGTGGGCCCGGTCGAGCTGATCTTCTAAAGAGCTCTCCGTAATCACGAAATCATAATTCCGGACGAACGGCACTATGGTTGTCAGCTGTAATGAAAGAAAGAATTATAAATATAAATAGAGTAGTACTTAGACAATACATACAATGAACGCGAGACGGTCCCATGTGATGATGCGATGTGCGTAGAATAGCCAGTACCACCCTGCAATAATTAGAAATGCAGAATTGAGTTGAGTGGTACTGTCTCCCGACGCCATCGCACACATAACGTTGTATAGGGGTGGAAGCATAGTGCGACCAATGGCCATAGGGATATGTGTGGCCCAAAACCAGTCATCGTCAAGTTCTTCGTCGTCATTGTCTTGCACGTCGTCAGCGTTCTCGTTATTTCCGTAACCCTGGACCTGCGGAGCGACGTCTGGAGCACTGCCATTGTCATTGTTCTCGTCCTGTATGCTGTTATGTGACTGTTCCTGTGCACTTAGTTGTTGTACTACGTCTGACAGTTCGTGAGCGCTACGTTCCAGTCGTTGCATGTTGTTAGTGAGAGTGTTCATAAAGTGCTCCTCATCGCCACACTCTTAAACGATGATTTCGTTACAAAAGTAAGTATGATGCGTCATTGTCATAGTCGCCAGAATCGTAATTATGATCCTACTCGTCCAAAAGTCTTTTTACAATATTTAGATGCCACGAATTTATACGGATGGAGTATGCGGCAATACCTACCTCATAATGGGTTTATGTGGTTAACTGAAGAGGAAATTCAAAACTTTGATGTACTGAAGATTAATGATGATGCTGGTATTGGGTATGTGCTAGAGGTAGATATACACTATCCGCACCACCTGCATGATGAACACAATAATTATCCTTTTTGTCCCGAAATGATCTGCGCACTACATTCCCAGGAGGAAAAATTAATTCCTAATTTATGTGATAAGACCAACTATGTTATACATTAGCGACATTTAAAACAATGTATACAGCATGGGTTAACTGTTACTCATATTTATAGAGTTTTACGGTTTCGTCAAAGTCCTTGGCTAGTACCATACATAGACGTTAATAGAACACTTCGAAATCAAGCCAAGAACAAATTTGAAAAGGATTCCTTTAAATGCATGAACAATGGTGTATTTGGTAAAACAATGGAGAATGTCGACAAAAGAAGAGTAATAAAGCTATTAACACATTGGGAAAATAACGGTAGTCGTTTGGGTCTAGCACGGTACGTCGCAAAGCCGCAATTTAAGAATTTTATTCAATTTACTGATAAATTATTCGCAGTGGAATTGTCTAAACAGATCGTTACTTATGACAAACCCGTATATGTTGGATTTAGTATTTTAGATCTTTCCAAAATAATAATGTATCGATTTTATTACGATATCTTGCGCAGTCATTACGGCAATAATGTAACGTTGCTCTATACAGACACAGATTCTTTAATTGTCGAGATAACAACGGATGATGTGTATGCCCATATGCGGAATAATGTTTATGAATATGACACATCCAACTATCAAAACGGTCTGCATGGTATTACAAAGAATACATCCGTCGTCGGAAGAATGAAAGATGAGTATGCAGGGAAAGCTATTCAATATTTTTATGTAGCAAGATCAAAATCTTATTGTCTAAAACTTGCTGATAATCAAGTGGTTAAGAAAGCGAAAGGTGTTAAGAAAATCGTTATTCAATAAGTGCTGACGAAGGTAGACTACACATCTGTTGCGGAGGCGTCTGATAAACCAGTAATGTGTAAAATGTTCGTGTTTAGATCAACTTTGCATGATGTATACACTGAGATGTTAAACAAAATCGCCTTTCGGTCCTAGGATGACAAACGGTATCGATTGCGTGGCACGTGTACAACATTGGCGTGGGGGCATTGTCGAATTCCGGAATTAGAGAATGTCGATCCTTTGAGTGGTCTACAAGAGGTTGCTACGCAAATGAATTTGTATAATCCAGTTAGTAGCTAATAGTTTGGGTACTGATTCTTGTTAGTTTTAGGAGTGTATATATTATCTCCATAATGAAGCTATGAACATGTATAACCATACATGTTAATATGTATAATATCGATACACCATTCCAGGTCGGCTACTTATTGTAGTAATTTTTTTGTGGAATTCATACTATTATTATGACATAATTCATTATCGAGGAAAATATATACATAATGTACTCATATTGTGTGATATATAAAAGAAATAAACAAAAAATACATATTTATAATTTTTATTTAAAAAAAGTGTACAAGCTTTAATGCATTACGTAAGTATCGTACAGATGGTATACATTAGACAGGGCGCAGTGACATAATGATTTACAATGATAATAACAAACTGGTTGCAAAGCAGGAAGAGTAGGATGTTTCTCAAGTTTTATAACGGGTTGTGTAACAAATTTTCTGATGTAATCCGCTTTCTCTCTACCCTTGACGTAGACAGTATCTGTAGGTTGAATCAAGCGACTGAGAATTCTGCGAAATTGGTGTGGTGGTGTATGCCCCTCTTCCCATTTTATACAGTGTTGATTATGAATTAACCAAGTAGCTTGACGGCGACTCTCCGCATTTAACGTATGCCATGGATACGGTGATTTAAACATGTAGTGGGCCACTTGTGTTCCATTAAAAATTGCGAGTTCTTTCGGTATAAAAACATTTGAAAGTTTAAAGCCTTGTACGTCGACTATGACGGGACTATTACAGCTGTCTTACTGCTTTGGTTCCTGCAGTATAACACAGTATGCTGTCGTATTCGCGGGTATGTTGACTGCTGTTTCGAATTCTACACGAAGTACTACTGCTTTAGAGTGTAACGTCTCTTTTTGATTCGAACAGTCTACCACTGTCAATGGTGCGACTGTCGTAAATTGATTAGGTGTGAGTAATGGTTGACCATCTCTTTGATAATAGGACATTTGGAATTTAGCGAACATTTCATACAACGTAGCAAAGCAATTATTATCGTAATTAGGTGTTAAGGAATACCCTAATATTCTTTAGTGCACATGTATCGAATCTGCCCATATCTTGAGAAACATTATTTTCTCGCCCCGTTAGAAATACGATAACAATGTATCTAGGTGTTTCTATACTAGTCGATGTTTTGATTGCCCATGTATGTTTATCTGTTGTGGGAACTGCTGGTATTTCCCAACTTCTAAATGCTACTGGAGTACTCACATTTTTAGCAATGTACTTCGTTAACGCCAATTCCCCCGCTAAAGCTGGAATGATGTGCGGAACTTTCCAATATATTTTGTCTATGTTAACTTTTAGTGCTTCATCTGCAACAGTTGAAATTACCGCATCGGTATAAATGTTACTGCGAATTAAAACCAATTCTTGTCTGATGTTCAAAATCACTGTATTATAGTCTTCCGCAAAGCCAAGTATCATTCGCAAAGAGACTCAAACATTAAAATACCCTAACGCATTTATTAGCATGCTATTTGAGGTAGGAAACCAACCTGCGTTTTCATGACGAGCAAGGTCGTTGGGTGTCAATGATACCAATCCTTTCATTGTAGACGTTAATCCAACCTTCATCACGGAATCTACCACTATTCCATTCATTTCGTATCTAATTTCACTGACTAAAAATGAAATGCCATTATTATCAAACCGCGCGGTGTTGGAGAGACGGCACCATCCCCCCTCAGCAATCTTTCCTCTACTTAGACATAACTTTCTGATGGTAAAGTGCACATGTCTTCCTGAATGGGTATTCTCATTTCATCATTGTTTCCAAATCTCGTAGTATATGGTTGATGGGTGTGGAGTTCGGAATTATCAACAACAACTTTTTCGTTTACGTTTAATATACTCATTGTATTACTATGAAACTAAGACTTTGCAAGTAAGTATGCTCTATTCTGCGCTGTCAATGCTTCGAGGATTGACCGTTTACTGACTCGCATTTCCACATTTCGATCTTTTATAGTTCACCTTGTTGTGGTTACACGCACATGTGTTATACCGCGTCACCATCTTTTCTTCAAATGTAATCCTATCGTTATGACTTCAAGGTTAAAATTGACAAGGTCTCCGCCTTGGTCTACTATTTTAAGTGTTATGGTTGAAATGGTGGACGTCTTTATAGGTAAATATATCACATGTAGAGGGGATTCAACTATTTTGTATCCCGCTGGCACACTGGGAAAGAAATGATGAATAATATGTGACGTCTCCCCATTTTTAAAACTTCCACTTGTTATATTGTATTCGGTAATTAACGAATTAGTCTTAATAATGTTAATAGGAATAGAATTTTCTACATTAAAGTTAATATCATGTGTTGCTTTCATAATTGCTTCCATTTCATTGTCTGTGTCTGAGTCTGAGCCTGTGACTGTGTCTGTGTCTGTGTCTGTGCCTGTGCCTGTGTCTGTGTCTGTGTCTGTGTCTGTGCCTGTGCCTGTGTCTGTATCAGTGTCTGTATCTGCGTCTGTATCTGTATCTGCGTCTGTGTCTGTGTCTGTGTTTGTGTCTGGTTCTGTGTCTGTGTCTGGTTCTGTGCCTGTGTTTCTCTCTGTGCCTGTGTCTGTGTCTGTGTCTGTGTGTGTGTCTGTGTCTGTGCCTGTGTCAGTGTCTGTGTCTGTGTCTGTATCTGCGTCTGTATCTGCATCTGCGTCTGTGTCTGTGTCTGTGTCTGTGTCTGTCTGTGTCTGTGTCTGTCTGTGTCTGTGTCTGTGTCTGTGTTTGTGTCTGTGTCTGTGTCTGGTTCTGTGTCTGTGTTTCTCTCTGTACCTGTGCCTGTCTGTGTCTGTCTGTGCCTGTGTCTGTGTATGTCTGTGCCTGTGTCTGTGTCTGTGTCTGTGCCTGTGTCTGTTTCAGTGTCTGTGTCTGTGTCTGTATCTGCGTCTGTATCTGTATCTGTGTCTGTGTCTGTGTCTGTGTCTGTGTCTGTGTCTGTGTCTGTGTCTGTGTTTGTGTCTGTATCTGGTTCTGTGTCTGTGTTTCTCTCTGTACCTGTGCCTGTGTCTGTGTCTGTGTCTGTCTGTGTCTGTGTCTGTGTTTGTGTCTGTGTCTGTGTCTGTGTATGTCTGTGCCTGTGTCTGTGCCTGTGTCAGTGTCTGTGTCTGTGTCTGTCTGTGCACATGTCCGTGTACGTTCCGTGTCTGTGGCTGTGTCTGTCTGTGCGTGCGTCTGTGCGCGCGTGTATGTGTCTGTCTATGTGTGTGTGTGAGTGTGTGAGTGTGTGTGTGTGTGTACGTGCGTGCGTGTGTCTGTGTGTGTGCGTGAGTGCGTTAATGCGTGCGTGAGTGAGTGAGCGTGCGTGCGGCGCGTGTGTGTCGTGTGTGCGTATGTGTGTGTGTGTGTGTGTGTGTGTGAGTGTGAGTGTGAGTGTGTGTGTGTGTGTGTGTGTGTGTGTGTGTGTGTGTGTGTGTGTGTTTGTGTGTTGTTATGTGTGTGTGTGTGTGTGTGTGTGTGTGTGTGTGTGTGTGTGTGTGTGTGTGTGTGTCTGTGTGTGTGTGTTGTTGTGTGTGTGTGTGTGTGCGTGCGTGCGTGTGTATGTACGTCCGTGCGTGTGTCTGTGTGTGTCGTGCGTGCGTTAGTGCATGCGTGAGCGAGTGAGCGTTCGTGCGTGCGTGCGAGCGCGTGTGTGCGTCTGTGTGTGTGTGTGTGTGTGTGTGTGTGTGTGTGTGTGTGTGTGGAGTGTAGAGTGAGTGTGCGTGTGTGCGTCATTGAATCAAATCCAATCATAAGGGTAGTCACACTGACACTGAGAATTTCTACCGAATAATTTCAATGAATGTTTATGTTGAGACATCCATATGAATTTGATAGCCGGGGTAATTTATAATACCTAACATATAAAACTTATTGTTTGTTTGTTCGTATTTTTGCGATGCCGTACCGTTCATCAGATTGCAATAAAACTTTGATAAATTATTGCTTGCACTTGCGCGAAGGTTATAGGTACAACAAATTTTAAATATCTGCCCCTAAGGGGCCCTTTATATGCATACTACACCATTCATCCGTTCGCCATGAAAGAGAGAGGAGGAAGTGGGAGCGAGAGAGAGAGAGACGGTGAGTCAGAGGGACATGGAGGGAAGAGGAGAGGAATGAATAATAAAACAAATGGTTAACGCCCGTTTGAATCGGTATACTGTTCCTTTACAAAGAAATTCAACACTTAAAAGAAACTCCATAATTCCATGTTAGCAAACCCGTATTAAATTATTTAATAACAAGTAAACGTCCAAGTACACAATCTATTTCAATGTATCAAACAAAAGCTTTTATGGCCGGATACGGTTTAAAAGTAGATAACTCCTTAAAACTTTAAAATCTCAAAAACTAAAACATTGATTTCTTTTGCTAGTACAAAAGCACTTCCAAGAGCTCAAGATTGGCGACATATATCCGTTTTATATATATATATATATATATATATATATATATATATATATATATATTAAAATTTTAATTATACCTTAAAAAATAATCACAAATTATACGAATACGACGTCAACAGCATTCAACAGTAAACAAAAGAAATCTAATATCTCAAAATTTACTCAACTAATTTCGTAAATACGTCTATAACAAACAAACATGTACCTTATAAATAGCATAAAACTAATAACGCTTATGTTGTAGCATTTAAATTTTATAAACTTCTTTAAAATAAACGTTTATACTGACTGTAACCTCAAAAACAGTAAACACCTGGATAGTTTTACCTTACACCTTCAGGACGCCAAAGTAGAAACAGTAAAGAGGGTCTCGCACTCGCTTTGTGCCGTCGGCTGGCCGCTCTCACGCAATTATATTTCTCATGACACCCAGAATCCTACTGTATTAGCTGATGGCTGAATGCAATTGCCATTACCAATTCGATATCTACCAATATAAAAATAAAAACAATGATCTATGTCAGAATAACATTTAAAACTTGATGTCAGATATAAATTCATAGACATAAACGTAAAAAATTCTAAAGCCGCCTGCTTCTATTAAAAATATCGATAACACAGTTTCGGCATTTTCAATTATATATATTTAGTTTTACATTTATTTCGATTTACATTAAAAACTTTATAAAAATGTATGTAAAATTAAATTTGCTTTAATAATACGTCCATACTTTTTCTTAAAGAATTAATCACTTAAATTCTACCTTAGGAATTTTTGCCGCTATATTACGCGTCATATCAAAAATTGCATAGAACATAATTAATCGATATGTTTAAGGTCTATATCCACGTATTCTTATATCTTTGAAATATACAGCTCTTTTAGAAATATTTGATAAAACCAAAACCTGCCACTAATAAACCCACCTCTCCGTCATGGGATTTCTTCCAAAATATAATCAGCTCTAAGTCAAATGAAAAGCTTAAATACAAAATTTTAAGTACGTAGGTATTTTCGTTCTGGAGTTATCGTAGATAGGTCCACACACAGACACAGCACGCACCGACCGACCGAACCACCCACACACAGACGCACACACACCCACGCACGAATTTCCCTTGCTACATCCCACACGAACCACTGAACGTACGCGCGATGAATTATAATAGAAAAAGCGAAATAATAAATGACTTGGAATATGCAGAAGTAAGCAATCTGACAGTCGAAAATCCAGCAAAATCAATTCGGTCACTGCGGTATAAATACCCTTAATAAAGCTTCCATTTTAAGTAGGTAATTAATATGATACTCCAGAAGCATATTGTACAGTGTACATTTTTTTAATGCCTATTCAAAACGTACCAAATTGTAAAATCAAATTTTTTAGACGTACTGGTTTACTGCCAACTACGAGATAGCTCCTAGATTGTTTACTTGCCTAGGATGCCAACTACTAGTTACATCGTAGCTACCATATTTGTACAACTACGAGAAAAGTCGTAGCATAACAGGGTAAAATATGAGTACATAGCCTCAGAGAAGGGAAGAAAAAATCATGGTTGGCTTAAATGAACAGAAAATTTAAGAATAAATGAACATAATAGATATTTATGTATTAAGGGCATAATCAGAAGATTATGGCTCGAGGGAATGTTAAAAGCCCGACGCGAAGCGGAGGGCTTTTATATTCCTGAGAGCCATAATCTACAATTATGCCCGTGGTACATACAATGTTTTATTTTATTTTGCACCATGAAACTGGAACAAAATTTTAAAAAGATTCAGTATTTTCGGCAAGTTTTTAAATGCAAATGCAGTGAAATAAAGTCGACAGTAGGCTAATTTGTTGTTACTAAGATACTGTGATATTGCTATTATATATCATGTCATGTGTTTGCTGTCAATCATGCTGCTTAGCATCAATGACATTTCCGTGCTATAAAGACCACATTACGCCCGCATTTGGAGGCGTATAAAGAACATTATGGTGGCAAAATAAAATAAAGAACATTATGGTGGCAAAATAAAATAAAATTATATAGTTTATTAAAAAGCAGAAGTTTATTCAAACAGGATATTTTATTGTTTGTTCGACGCAAAGTGCTGGCTTCTCTTGGTGGATTGGACACAACGTTTTTTGTAGGTGGAATACTTTGTAAATAATGAAGCTCTTACGATCCGTGTTTTTTGAAACTGGTGGAATCTCTCCCCGATCAACGCGTCGACGTATGCTTCTCTAAACTTTACTTTATAAGTTTTATTTGAGAAGTTGCTTTTAGAAAAGTTTGTGCACATTGTGTTATATATATATATATATATATATATATATATATATATATATATATATATATATATATATATATATATATATATATCTGTGTGTGTGTGTGTGTGTGTGTGTGTGTGTGTGTGTGTGTGTGTGTGTGTGTGTGTGTGTGTGTGTGTGTGTGTGTGTGTGTGTGTGTGTGTGTGTGTGTGTGTGTGTGTGTGTGTGTGTGTGTGTGTGTGTGTGTGTGTGTGTGTGTATTGCTAGTTTCTCGGGAGTTAATCCGCGTAGCTCTTCTGGTCTTGAAAAGGCCATTCGTTGCGAAACGACGTTTTGGCAAACTCTCATTTGCCATCCCCAGGTTGGTAACTGTCTGCTCCTGCTTCGAGTTACTTGAACTGAACCAGCTTCTTGTTGTGTGCTGCTGCTTATGTACTCTATTGCTTTCACTCACTGCTTTCTTTGCTTTCACTGCATTCGCTGCTTTCACTGATTCCACTGTTTGATTCCCTGTTTTCACTTCTTCTTTTGTTGATTCTGTTTTAGTTGTCTAGGGATTAATGTTGTTTTCCATATTGATAGTAGTCTCAGAGCATCGTCTCTTGTGTTGAGATTATGTGGGCGTTTCTGAATCTTTATGGTTTCCCTGATAAGGCTAGCTGTAAAGTGCTCGATGCTTGCCAAATTTCATTTTGTATCCTATTATGGTTACGTGTTGGGCCAAGGATGATGTCGCCTGAACTTTATTAACCGCATGTTTGTGTTCTTCTATCCTTGTGCTGATTTTTCTGTTGGTCTGTCCAATATACGATAGCCCGCAGCCTCCACATGGAATCTCGTACAGTCCTTGACTCTCCAACGAGATCTTGTCTTTAGGATTTCGTAAGATCGAATGAATTTTGGATACGCCGTGAAGGTTGCATCGATTTTAAGTTTTTAAGAATACGGTTAATCTTGTCCATTGTCCCTTCGATGTGTGGTAGATATGACTTGGCATGCTGGTTCTTTGTCTTCTACTAGAACGCCTCAAAGTCCTTTGTATGTCGTGATGGTGGAATCCATTTTTAATCAAAGCATCTCTTATTTTTGCCATCTCTTCTTTCATGTTGTTGGCGTCCGCTAGTCTCTGCGATCGATTGATCAGCGCCTTGATGACATATTTGAGTTGACTTGGATGATGATGCGATTTAGTGTTGATGTATTTGCCCGTGTGCGTAGGTTTCCTGTAGACCGTGTGGTCTAGGCGACCGTCTTTATTCTTCTTAACTAGCACATCCAGAAACGGTAACTGAGCATTCTGTTCTATTTCCATTGTGAACTTGATATTTGTGTGCACGTTGTTGAGGTGTTCCAAATATACCGAGTATCATCTACGTATCTCAATCATAACGTAGGTTTATATGCTGCTGAGTGTAGTGTTTCTGTTCAAACTCTTGCATGAAGAGGTTTGCAATGACTGGAGATAAAGGTGACTCCATTGGTGCTCCTGCTTGTAACGGTGCCCATTGTAAATGAAATAGACAGTGTCTAGCTAAACTTGTTATATGCTCAGCTGGTTTATGTCTCCTTTGGATGGTCTCAAGGCCTCGTAGACTGGTATATTTGTGAATAGTGATACTATATCGAAGCTGATTAGGAGCTCTCCTGGTTTAATCGTGTGCTGTTGCAGAATCTCAATGAAATGGTCCGCTTCTTCCACGTAAGATGTAGCCTTGTTAGTGAGTGGCTGTAGTGCGTTCACAAAAACATTGACAAACATCGAGCACTTTACAGCTTGAATTATCAGAGAAGCCATAGAGACACCCACATAATCAACACGATGCTCTGAGACTACCAGCAATATGGAAACCATCATTAATCCTTAGACAACAAAAGAAAAGTGAAAACAGGGAAGCAAACCGTGAAAGTAGTGAGTGAAAGCAATATTGTACATTAAACAAGAAGTTAGTTCAGTTCGAGTAACTCAAGCAGGAGCAGACAGTTACCAACCTGAGGATGGCAAATGAGACTTTGCCAAAACGTCGTATTGCAACAAACGGTCTTTGGAAGACCAGAAGAGCTATGCGGATCAACACCGAGAAACCAGCAGTATATATATATATATATATATATATATATATATATATATATATATATATATATATATCTAATGGTCTTAGAGATATACAGTACGATAGCAGTTGATCTGATCGATCAATGATAGATATTCCTAGATTGTAGTCCAAAATTATATTCGGTTTTATGGACGGTTTTCCATTGCGATTGGACACCTGTACCATTACATCATGCATATTTGAAATGGTAAGGACATCTCACTTGTCTTTCCATTTACATGCAGTAACAGTACCATTTTGATGCCAAATAAACTCTCCTTTTTTTCAGTTTTCGATTTGCCACATCTATGGGATTCCCCTTTCTGTTATTTCATATAATTCCACACATTAAGTTTTTCCTGTAGTTAGCAATTTCGTAAGAGTAATAGAATTATAAAAATTATCCATGTGTAGGAACTGTATATCCCCTATCTAGATAGTCCTCAAATAAATGTAAGACAACATCAGCAGTGTGATCTAAATTATTTTCAGTTTCCTTACATTTTCTGCTGTGAACTTTTATTTTCATAGGAAACACCATCAGATCACGTAGTTCATACAGTTTGACACCTTGTTTGCGTGTTTTTTTATGTACTGGGGAACTGCAATCTTCCACGCCACAACATCATTGATTCGTAGATACAAATAGTTGTGGTTGGCACGTAGTGTAGCGCATATTAGTTAAACGACTTTATAGGTAGCACCTTGTATAATTTTATCAAAGATTCCATTGAGTTACCAACAAAGTGAAATAGCGCAATAACAATTGCAAAATATTACATTATACATTTTGTTTCTACTCCATTAATGTTCTATTGAAGGAAAAGAACAAGGGCCCATCTGAACTCCAATAAAAACTTTCATTTCTGCAGCACTAAGGTCTTTTCACTATGGTAACCTCTCTGATTGTTTTATTTGTTTGTTTTACTACAGATGCAGTATATAAATTTATTTGTTCAGCAATACACAAAATTCTTGAGCAAAAAAGAAGTCTACCAGCATTTGGACTGTAAGATTTGCTGTATCCAACTTCAAACCATTAGTTTACTGGAAAATAAATAGTTCCGGATTTTGGCGATTTTCTGTCCACAAATTATCATTCATGTTCGGTGTGGTTTCTTGGAAAGCATCATGATTGTCTTCCTGTTTGCAAATTGTCTCGTCTTTAGCTATGGAGACAACTTCATCATCACCGTCCTCTCTTGAGTTCTCCGAAGGTACATAATCGCTACTATCGTTACCCTCCACGTTGAAAATCTTGTCAGGTTCTGAATCGCACAGATTAGCATAGTACTCAAAATTGTTTTTCAGTTAAGTGGTCTTTTCTCATCCATATTGGAGCATTTATAGTTTGATTATAAAATAACACACACAAGAAAGATGTAAATGTGATGCACTCAGCACTATATTTATGTATAGTATATATCTGACTCAGCTCTAGCAAAGTATGTCTGTCACCAATTATCTCGTAGTTGGTTTCCACAAAAAAAAAACATTCTTGAATCTTTTACTATGCACTACAATTAAAGTCTAACATAATATTATTAAATTAAATTGGGTTCTTAGACCAGAATACTAAAAGGTTCTGTGGCAGTCAATGTCTGAAAACATGTAAAATAATAAATGTACAATTAAAATTTTTTTAATTACTAAAATTTTTGAATTTTTCACAAAAACTAGCAAATTTACAAGGCAAACCAATATCGGATATAATTATAGATACCTCAACCTTCTTATATTGTAGTAAACACAAACTCCATTAGATAGTATTTTATTTACTGGATTTTTACAACGAAATTACATGTTAAGAGAATAGGACGTCATATCTTGGTTACTTCTATCTTTCTATTGTAGACACTTGGCAATACATTATTAAATAATTCATGTTTTAGATATAACAGAGTGTAAAATTATATTAATTTCTTTGAAATAACACTTTATGAATGGTTTGTAGGTCTGGCACCAGTTTTTCGGTATTCTTTGTAGTAGCAGCTTTTTTGCTCAGAGCAGCAATAATTCTAGAAAAAATAAGAATTAATTAAACTTCTACACTATTAAAAAAATAATTACGCTGCAGGATCTTGCTTCGTAGATATTGCTGGTCCTGTAGGATTATTAATCGGTCTTTTATTTACTAGAAGACATTTCATTGGTTGACCATCAAGTTGTCGATTATGATACGTGTCAACTGCTTTCTGTGCATCTTTTAGACTTTTATAGATAACTTCGGCTGTACCGGGACGTACTAATCTTGCAACAAGCAGCTGTCCAATGTCTTCAAATAATTCTCTAATATCGTCTTGAGTAACAGTTTGTTGCAAATTAGAGACTACAATTCTATGTCCTGCTGGTACGACAACTTTTGTTTTAGTTGGCATTGAAAAGATTCCATGAGACTGAGTATGTGCAGGTGCTGTATCTAACCGTGAATGTACATTAGACATTCGAGATGATCCTTGCATAAATATTGAATGCTTCATTGGTGATACAAGAGGCATTTCTTCATCTTCTGGAGCATCTAAATCTATATACCCACTGGCGGTTACTCGTCCCCTATGTAAAAGATAGTAGACTACATTATTTTCAAAACTTATAAAACCCACCTATTCCTTTGTGCAGAGTACAGACCCCAGTCTCCTAGATCTTGTTGTAAACGTCTTTTTGTGCGTAATGGAGCTACAGCATCAATAACTTCCGGAAATGAGAGGCGTGGGCTTAAATTTGTCAAACTAACTCCAGATACAGGATAATAGTTATCACTGATTAATTGAAAAGGTGGGGAGTGATAATCATAATCATTAAGAATTGTTTTTCTCAATAAGGTTGGAGATGTATTACGTGAGCTTGCTTTACGTGATATTGGAGATCTTTTTGTCACTGTTTTTTTTCTATTTTGGGTTATTAATCCCAGTTGTTGCTGTACTGCGAGGTTAATATCATTTGTACTTTGTTTATTTTTACTGGTGATTAATGAAATTTTACCATTCCGATCAGTTTTTTGATATATGTTTGAACCAATCGCACGAATATTACTACTTAATAAACCATCTCCCTGACGCCCTTCTCTTATTTTTAACAATCTATCACGGGCATCTCTTGTTTTTGCCCTTTTCGCTAACACATCTCGAGCATCAGTTACAGTTTTACGTTTTTTAAAGATGATCTTCTGCCGAGCATCTATTATTTTTGAACGTGCTGCAACACCACCACTAGGACGTCGTTTGGGCGCATTATTATTTTTAAATTTGTTGTTACTAATAAAAAATGTATAAATATGAATGAACGTAAAATATCTGAAAATTCTTACCGTGGTCGGTACGCCATTAAGCTTAAATATTTATGCACACGCTTATTTAATTTTAATGCTTGAAACTTGAAAATAACACGTATTTGTTTACATATATAACTCAAACAACGTTTTCTTAGCAAAAGTCACAAAATGTCGCACTTGAAACTAACTTCACGTCACTATGAAACCGTTTTTTGGGCAGCTTTCCCCTAGTAGGAAGTGGATAAACCTAATCCCGCACAGCACAGCTAAGCTAATTAGCCTACGTATAATTTAATCCCTGAAGAAGTGTTTATCCTTGTCAATCTTTATTTTACAATTGAATTCATTACTGAAGGTCGAATAATTATTCTAGAATGCGATCAATTATATGTTACTAGAAATTGATAAAGGAAACCACAACCCACAAGGTATTGTAAGTATAAGGATATGATTTATTAAAGTTTAATTGATGTTAAGGTTTAATGTTTAATTAACGTTGTTATTTGTATCTACTAAATTTAATTGATTAATACAGGAAAATAAATCAAAGGGTAAAACACTATAAATTTGCAAACTTAGGCTTGGGAATTTTTGTATTGAAGTTGGAAACCTGTATTGTTGATTCCATAAAATGGTGAAGAACTGCTAATTGCCACAAACAAGAACTACTGTGTATATAACCTCATTGTTTTACTTTTAATTACCTGATGAGATAGATGTTTATTATTTTTAAACTTGGACTGTATTTAATCAGTATCAATATAGTTTGTCAGGAGTTTAAATTAAAGGAATGTGGTTTCTATTTGAATTAACGAGACTGAAAAGAGGCCTTTTTAACATTATTAAATATAGGTAATGTGTGAAATCCAAATGTCCATCTTATTGGTTGGTTAGCTATGTGTAATAGACTTTATTCAAAAAGATATTCATAAATCATTACTAAGTGTATCCAATTAGTCATTCATACATAATTCCTAATTTTACTTTCAATACTGATGATTTCAATTTATCTCTGGCTAGCAAAACACTTAAAATATCACATTTTTGCAATTTTAAATCAGAAAAACTAACATACTGTGCTACCAAACAAAGAAAATTTATAGGTTTTTACAGTACTTACATGTGCCACCTGACCTTTGACGCAAGATGCAAGGTACTTAGTGCTCTGTTGAGTTGTCCACATTCACATCTGTACAGACGTATATACAGAGACATTTTTTAACTAGAAACATAGACCATGTTCAGTTTTAAAGTGACAGTGTTAACGCAATTCTAAAATTCGACCGTCATTGCAATTTGATCGTTTCAAAATGTAACAAATGCATTGAAATGTTTTTTATTAATATTGTTCATGTTTTCTTTATTGTACAATATGCGGTTAATGAAAAGTCATTCATTTTGACATAAAATTTTACCCTAATTATGTAACTTAATTAAGCAAGAAACAACTTAATTATTTTTTTTTACTAAAAGCTCTTTATTGTTGTTAAGTGTATTAAATATGAATTTACAAAAAAAATGTTCTATTTCGATCCTCTTCCGTGAGGTTTCTAAATTTATACTGTTTGAATCTAAACTCATTTTAAACTTTTGAGACTGATTATCGGGAAAAAATTGTGAAATGGAAAATATTCATTCTTCTTCACAATAACATAATACATTGCTTCATTTGATCAGTAATAACGTGGCATCTCCTCGTTCTTTTGTGATGATTCGTCACCACACACCATTTATTATTAATTTTTTAATTATTGAAAGAATCAAATTGCCATGACGGTTGAATTTTAGCACTGCATTTTAAAACTGAACATGGTCTATGTTCAGAGTTAAAAATATGTCTCTGTATAAGTAATTATAATTATTGTATACAAAACATTGTTTATCTTTTTGCTACTAAATGATGGCATATTCTAATTAGTACATGGTATATCTTTTGTGAGGTAGGTATGACAAAATAAGGGGTACTAACCTAAATAGTACATGCTGTTACAACATAATGTTACAAGTCAACTGTTGAGCATATTTGTAGGTATGAGATCACAGATTTTGGCATATGCCCTCTGCTAGAAGAAGGTAGAGTATAACACAAAGCACGCAAGTGTAGCACCTTCCAACGTACATATACATATATAGGTATAGAAGGTCATGCAATCAAGTTTTTTTTCAGTAATGCTAAACCAACTTATTAGTTTATTTTACATTTGGTAAAGTTTCACCAAGATCGGCCATGATGTGTGTGTGTGGATGTATGTTAGTATCCACGATAACTCCTGAACGATAACATGTACGTGCTTTAAATTTCTTATTTAGGCTTTGTTTCATTTCTCCTGGAGCTGATTAGATTTTGGGAGAAAGTCAGCGGTACAGAGAGGGGTTTATCAGGAGCAGTTTTTCTTTTTTTCAAATATTTCTAAAACATCAGTATATTTCAAAGACATAAAAATATTAACAAATAGACCTTAAATATATCTATTAATTATTAAAATTATTATTAATTTTATTAAATACATAAATAAAAGTTTACCTCGAGTAGGATTTGAACCTACGACCTGTACTTTGCTAGAGTACCGCGCTAACCAACTGTGCCATCAACGTTCAAGCCCCAATCGATGTAAATTTTGTCTTTATGAATGTAGAACTGATGTAAATTCTAAACATAATGAGATTACAGTCAAATTACTTGTATTAATGGAATGTGAGCCTGCAATATCGCAAGGAATTTTACCTTTGAACTTGTTCGTTCATAACAAAACTTATAATAATCTATAAATTATGCTCTATGCAATTTTTTTTATACGACCCATAATTTAGCGGTTTTTGTTGTATTAAAAAGTAGGTTGCATAATTATCCTAAAAAAGTTATTTCATTTCTTTTAATTTCGACTTTGTAGGTTGGAAGGTTGTGTGTTGTTCTACGCTAGATACTTGTTTATTCAAAAAATATTTAAATTGTACATTTCTTATATTGACATGGTTGAAATTGTGAAAACCGTCAATTTTTGTGAATATCTTCAGTACTAGTTAAATGTGTGAGGATTGAAAAATTACAAATGATTAATCGCTGCATTGCCTCTTGTTAGCAATTACAGAACTTTTTTTTTTTTTTAATTTGGCGAAAATGCACTTTGCGATAATTGCAATCAAAGCAAACTCGTGACCACCATTAACTTAGTCACAAATATCTATAAATTAGCAGAAGTTAAAACACAATTTCTTTTGTAGCCAATGATATAAAAATAATGTAGATATAACCTAACTCCCCACAGTTGAAGTCATAGGGTTCAGCCATATAACAGTATAATATATTTAATTATACTGTGGCCATATAATCAGTGGTGTGTACAAATATTATTACTCATCTATTAATTTGCAAATGTATATCCTTGAAACTATTTTTGTTATACGTAGTGCTTTGTAGAAATGATAAAAGTGCGTGTTAACCATTAACTTTACAATGTAATAAGAAATTTTAATTTTGCAAATTGCAATTGTACTATATACTATGTGAATGATGGTTACTTATGAAGATCCAATGGATGATTGCCAGGAAGCAAGATGCTTAGCACTTGAAAGTTCAGATTATAACACTATGTTTTTTGGTTAAATATTTAATTATCGAAAAAATGATGTTTATCAGGTTTTTTGTTAGAATCATATGCATCACATATTATTTTAAAAATTACACAATTATAAAAAGCACAACTGTAAATTAGATATCCCTTTTAAAGTTAAACAGAAAAGGCCATTTTAACCTTCAATGCCGACTTCATTCATCATTTACAGATCTTATAGGTTATCCGCTGGTCTTTTCATACACAAGATGTTTGATTTGGCTGTATAACGGTAGATCAGGAGAAAAAATTTGTTAAGCAATTCGTTGCAATGTAATGTGAAAGTGTCCCATATCTGTTTTTTAACTTTCTCATTTTTTTTAGGTATCAGTACTTACATTTATACATTTTTATAAATACATGTACAAAATGTAGTGCTTTACTAACTAATGTAAAACTACAATTATTAGTGTTATGCCGGTGTCGGAGTATGTGTGGAAAGCGAGGTAATCCCAGTCTGCTGAGATCTCTTTTTTATAATCTAAGGCTGAGATGAAATATAACGTTGTATGATACATATGTAATGGTTTTAGCTGAAATTATTTTATTGAAATGTGTATCATTTTCAAGGTATCTATGGTTAAAGTTGTGAAAAATTTATCGATACCTATTTATAAAGATCTCCAGAACGAGATAAATGGCACCATAGTTTTTTATACTCTTCATCCCTTGTGGCCCCTTTTAAAATGTAAAATGTGTGAGAATTGAAGGAAGAGTATTATACGTTTTCATAGATTGTTATCTCTCATATGGGTGAACCGATTTCAATGCGCTTGGGGCTATTGTGGGTACTCGGTTTTTTTATCTGAAGCACCTTACAGTATTGGCTCCTGCTGTTTTTTGACAAAATATCTTGTTTCTAGGTATTCAGAAAGTGCAGACCAACAATCAATCATATTAAGGTATATTACATGTTCACTGGTACTTCTAATAAAATCAGAATTGGTTCTCATAATCATTGAGCTTGCTTGTGCGCAAATCAACTTTTTTTATATAAGGTTTATAAGAATTTTTTAACGTATTTTTAGACTAAAAAATTTCTACATTTTGTCTGTCTGTTCGTCTGGTTGCATTTCTAACAAATTGAACTACTTTTCAGGGAATTAACCTAAAATGAAACTTTTCTACTCCATGATTACATCACGAAAAAATGGGCATTAAAGTTTTATACCTACCAAGGGAAAGGCCCCCAATTAATCACTTCCTAAAGAGTTGTTTTGACTTGTAAAACGTTAATAACTTGTACACGCGACGACCGATTTTCGTCAAACCGTGTACATGCGTCGACGTAGTAGTTTCAATAATTTACAACATTTTGATTGGACTGATTGGAGAATCTGCCCGCCATATTGAAAATTTGTATTTATATGTCAAATTTTTTAGGGAAACGGCCAAAAGCAATTATTTCGATGGTTAGAACAAGATTTTATGGTTTCACCATGTTGGCCAGTCTTTTTGAACCAGTAAAACCCGAAAGTCTTTATTTATACTCCAATTCTTGCGGGAAACCATAAAAATTGTTTGTAGAAGGACAAGACCCGAATTTTATAGATTCACAGTGTTTGTCACCATTTTCGATCCGTGGTGTAGAACATTCTTATTTATTCACACATTTCCTGGGGACAGCCAAAAATACTACATGAATAGGCAAGAACTAAATTTTATGGTTTTTCACGTTGGGCATCTTTTTGAATCAGTAATGGCCAAAAACTTTATTTATACACCAATTTCTGCGGAGAAACGGTCAAAATT
Organism: Vesta saturnalis; assembly: GCA_036346205.1. Classification (NCBI taxonomy): domain Eukaryota; kingdom Metazoa; phylum Arthropoda; class Insecta; order Coleoptera; family Lampyridae; genus Vesta; species Vesta saturnalis. The sequence goes on from JARFJB010000513.1 coordinate 1,829,193, forward strand.
ATTTACTTGAAGGGCGAAACTCAAATTTTATGGTTTCACAGTGTTGGTCAATATTTCCTATCTGTGGTATGCAAAATTTTTATTTATCACAAACAGCTAAAAATGCTACTTTAATAGGCAAGAACTAAGTTTTGATGGTTTCATAGTGTGGGTCATCTTTTGGAACCCGTAATGTCCAAAATCTTTGTTTCTACACAAATCTCTGCGGGGAAAATTATTTGCTGTAACTGCAAGAACCAATTGTATAGTTTAAATTTCCTAGGAAAAACAGCCAAAAATGAGAAGAACCAAATTTTATAGTTTTTTTATCTTGGTCATCTTTTTGAACCAGTAAGCTCACAATCTTTATTTATACATCAATTTCTGCGGACAAGCGGTCAAAATTAGTTTCTCGAAGGTCAAAAACGAAAGTTGATAGTTTCACAGCGTTGGCCATCCTTTCCGGCCAGTAATGTGCAAAATTCTTATTTATTCACTCATTTTATGGTTTTGTCAGGTTGGGCGTCTTTTGTACACCAATTTCTACGAAGAAGCCCCCTACATTTGTATTTATTCATAAATTTTGCGAAAAACAGCCAAAAATACTACCTCAGTAGGCATGTTGGCTATCTTTTTGAACGAGTAATGTCCAAAATTTTTATACATCAATTTCTGCAGTGAAACGGTCAAAATTATTTGCTCGAAGGGCAAGCAACAAATTGTATGATTTCACGTGTTGGTCATTTCTAACCCGTTGTGGGTAACGTTATTATATATTCGTAGGAAAACCAGCCCAAAATACTAATTCAACAGACAAGAAATACATTTTATGGTTTTATCATGTTGATCGTCTTTTTGAACCATTAAAACTCACAATCTTTGTTTATACACCAATTTTGCAGGGAAATGATCAAAACTAGTTTGCCGAAGAGCAGTAATCAAATTTGATAGTTTCACTAGTATCACATTATATGGTTTTATCATTTTGGACGTCTTTTGGAATCAGTAATGACCAAAATCTTTATTTATACACGAATTTCTACGGGGACACGGCCAAAATTATTTGTTGAAAGGGCCAGAATGAAGTTGTATAATTTTACAATGTTAGTCATCATTTCCAACCCGTGGTGTCCAACATTCTTATTTATTCACAAATTTCTTGCGAGAAACAGTCAGAAGTGCTATCTCAATAGGCAAGAACTAAATGTAGATGGATTAATCATGTTGGCCACCTATTGAAACCGGTAATGTCCCAAATCGTTATACACCAATTTCTGTAGAGAAATAGTCAAAATTATTTTCTCGAAGGGCAACAACCAAATTGTATGAAAATGTAAACTTTCACCATTAACACTCATAATAAAATACTTATCTTTTTGGGATTTTTAATGGTGTACTTTAAATTATACAATCTAAACGTTTCGATAACACTTACAGTTATCTTCGTCAGTAGTAATGTTTCTTAAAATTGTTAAAGATGTAGTAAACAATTTTGTCAAATTTGAAAAATTCAAACATAAACATAAGTTTTACCTTGAATAACCATCACGAACGTTAAGAATTTAACTGGTCTCAGACGATGGTGGACTTCTCTTCGCTCAGTTTCCAAACATTGTCCTCGACCAGTAAACAAATAACCCTTACCATTTGATTTTAATCCCTATTATTTAATTTGGTTCTATTTATTAACGCTTTATTTGCACCCTTTTTGCTATTCAAGACATCTAGTTAATCTTGGTAGTTTTATCACTTTTACCTATATACTTGTAACACCTTTGGCAAGTTGAATATTGAAAATGGAAATTTTAGAATATTACTGTTGCAGTGTTGCCCATGTTAATATTCTAGAACTTTATATTGTAGTTGGCAAGACTAGAACAAGTAAGTCGTTTTGTACTTTTGTATTTTAAGTGATCAAAACAGTTTTCGTTAAAAAAGAATTTAAACGAAAGTGAAGTATTATTTACTAAATATCCACAATAGGTTATGGGCCCAGTCTATGCTTGTGCCAGTGTTTGTAAATAATAACAATGGACTTTACAAAGCATATAAGACCGCTCAGTTGTGAGGCCGACTGGCCTATGTGGAAAGAGGTAAGAAACCTCCTTGATTACCACGAAGGTGCCCTGGATGTAATTGATGGAAAACTTGTAAGCCAAGATTCGTTGGCTAGTTCAGCTTCGGAAGATGAAGTCAAGAAACATAAAGAAAGAAATGATCTTTTCCGAAAGGCTAATAGCTACGCCAAATCTATGATAACAAGTGTAACAGATGAGTGTACCAAAAATTATGGACCAGGAGACAGCCCATGAAGCTTGGGAAGCACTGAAGGTACAGTTTGAGGCTACCTCAAAAGATCAACTGTTCAAGATATGTTCAGATTTTTCAAGTTCAGTTGGACACCAGCAGATGATGTGTCAACTCTTTTTTACATCTTAAAAAGCATGTGGTATGAAATTAACAACGGTTTAAAGGAGAAAAAAAAAGAGTTGCCTGAGCTAATGATAGTGTGCAAGATTTTAAGTATACTACCAAGTAGCTTCAGTTCTTTTCAATCAAGTTGGATGATGTTAACAGAGGAGACAAGAAAACCTTCGACGAGATAGTTATTCAATTGTGTGCGTATGAAAGGAATTTTCTGAAGGCTGATAGCAGTAATTCAGTAGTTCAGGAGGCACTTGAGGTAAAGCATACTGCCAAGAAGACGCAAAGTAAGCCATTTAAATCTAAAGTTAAGAAAGGGGATGTCTGTAACTACTGTAAAGCAAAAGACCACTGGATTTATCAGTGTCCAAAGTGGATTGCTGATGGGAAACCAAGACGATCAGAAAGCGCAGCAGTTGCAGGTGCAGCAATCCTTTTAGTAGAAGCTGAAGCTTTCGCAGTTCAAGGGGATTCAGCTACCTGGTGGGTTGACAATGGTGCTACAAAACACGTCAGTAATAGTGCAGACTATTTTTCAGTTTTATAAGTTTGATAATCCTTATGGTGTTAAAGGAGCAGGACAAGAAATTTTGCCAGCAGTAGGGGCAGGGAAGATTTTGGCCAAGTCAGGTGTTGATGGTCAGGGACTTTCAGATGTGGTATGTTCCTGGATTATCTAAAATCTATTCTCAGTGCTTGCTGCTCATGACAAAAATCCTGAAAGTCTTCAAATCAAACGCTACAGATTGTTGTTTTTGAATAAAGGTGAAGTAATAGTGCAGGGAAACGCTCCAGGGGGAACCCTGTACAAGACAGATTCAGCCACAAAGAGTCAAAGTAGATGTAAATATTGTTGATCAGTCGTCAATGTTACAGTTATACCATGAGAGATGGGGTCACCAGGACAAACGTCACGTGAAGGCCATGCTTCAGAGGGAAATGGGCATAAGTGTTCCTTTAGAAAAACCTATGGAGCCATGTGTCTATGGAAAAGCACATAGACTACCTTTTGGGCACAGAGAAAAGGTAAGGAAGCCTTGTTTCAGGGGACGTATGTGGACCTTTTAAAGAATCCTTTGGAAAGAAAAGGTATGTAGCTATTTTTAAAGATAGTTATACAAAATTTCGCTACTGTTATCTTTTAAAAGAAAAATCAGAAGTAAAATTAGTTCTAAGAGGTTTTCTTCAACATGCTAAAGCCATGGGGCATATTGTAAGAGAATTTTGAGTGATAACGGAGGCGAGCTAGATAATTCAGAAATAAGAGCTATGCTACAAGCAGAAGGCATAACTCAAAGACTGACAGCGCCGTACACGCCAGAACAAAATTGCGGCAGTGAACGAGAATTTAGAACTTGCGTTGAAATGGCTAGAACGTTCAAGTATTCAAAGTAAGTGTTTTCCTGAAGAATTATGGGCGGAGTTAGTTGCTACTGCCACTTACATCCTAAATAGAACAGGAGTCATTAATAGAAGGAGTAAGCCCTTATGAGTTGTGGATGAAAAGAAGCCTAGAATAAAGCATTTGCGAATTATTGGGTCCATCTGCTATGCTCATATTCCAGCCCAAAAGCGCCGAAAAATGGACAAAAAGGCTATAAAAGGTTTTTTAGTTGGCTATGATGGTGATGAAAGATACAGGATCTGGATTAGAGAAGAAAACAGGGTACTCTTGAGCAGAGATGTTACTTTCAATGAAATTCCAGGACAGTGTGAGGAACGCATGGAATTGCCATTAAAGGATTTAGAACATTCAAATGAGGGAAAGCAAAGCACTCAGGAAACAGATGGAATTCTGCCAGAAACAGAAGAGATATCGGAGTCTTCTGAAGAAAGTGGTTCAGATTCTGAATTTGAACCTCCAGAGGATTTCGATGAGCCGCTTGAGTCCCTTTCCAGAGTTTTAAGAGATCGCTCCAGTTTAAAGAAGCCAAAGACTTATGATTATGTAATGATAAGTGAAGACATCATGACTGAAACAGGCACTCCAAATTCATACTGTGAAGCAATCAATGGGAAAGACAGTTTCCATTGGAAGCAGGCGATGAATCAAGAGTTACAGTCTCTAGAAGAAAATGTGGGTCTATAGAGTTAAGAACCATCCAGATGGTAAAAGTACAAAGCCAGGCTTGTCATAAAGGGATACAGCCAGCGACAAGGTGTTGACTTCTTTGAGACATTTAGTCCTGTTGCAAAACTGAGTACAATTCGTAGTATGCTCAGTATTGCTGCCCAGGAAAATATTTTTCAATTTGATGTCTCCACAGCATTTTTGTATGGTGAACTAGAGGAGACAAAGACAGTTCTGGAAAGGTTTTAGGTTGAAACGTAGCCTTTATGGATTACGTCAGGCTCCGAGATGTTGGTCCAAGCGTTTCAGCACATTCCTTCAGCAGGCCGGTTTCAAGATAAGTGAAGCAGACCCCTGTTATACATTAGACAGAGAGGAACATAAAATTAATAGTAGCTCTCTACGTAGATGATGGGCTTGTGATGAGTTCTCATAAGCAAGAAGCTGATAACTTTGTAAAGGAGTTAGAAGCAGAATTCAAAGTCACAGGAAGCAAGCATCATATTTTCTTGGACTTGAGATTGAACGTTCAGAAGACGGATCAGTCAGGATTTCCCAGCAAGCATACGCTAAGAAAATTTTTTTTCAAGACTGCAAGCCAGTGTTACCCCAATGATTAGAGAACCTAGTAATGAAATCAAAAAGTGAGAAAAGAACAGACTTTCCTTACAGGCAAGCAGTTGGAGCATTGATGTATCTCATGGTGGGAACTCGACCTGATCTAGCATTCAGCGTGAGTTTCTTTCCAGAACTTTAGACTGTCCAAGTTATGAAGACGTAGGCAGACTAAAGCGAGTTTTGAGATACATTGCAGGCACTACTGAGCTTGGAATAGTGTATCGGCCAACCAAAAATAAAAACTTTGAATGTTACAGTGATTCAGATTTTGGAGGGTGTGATAAAACTGGGAGGTCAACAACCGGTGTTGTGATAACCCATGGGGATGGAGCTATTTCTTGGATGAGTCAGAGGCAAGGAATGACTGCAACATCCACCACAGAAGCAGAACTTGTAGCTGCTAATGATGCAGTTAAAGAAGTGATTTGGATTAACCGACTTTTTAAGAGTATGGGAAGATTACAAGAGACGCCGATTCTCAGAGTGGATAATCTTGCTACAGTCAAATTAGCCCAAAACCCAGAATTCCATCGCCGTACAAAACATATCAAGGTAAAATACTTTTCATCAGAGAAAAGTTTTGGAAAATGAAAAAAGTTACTCATATTCCAACCACTCAACAAGTAGCAGATATTATGACGAAGCCCTTCCTGGTCCAAGAATGAAAACCCTCTGCCGGGATCTTGGACTGTACACAAAATTTCAAGAATAAGGGAAAGTGTTGCAGTGTTGCCCATGTTAATATTCTAGAACTTTATATTGTAGTTGGCAAGACTAGAACAAGTAAGTTGTCAAAAAAAAAAAAAAACATTGACGTAGTCGTTTTGTACTTTTGTATTTTAAGTGATCAAAACAGTTTTCATTAAAAAAGAATTTAAACGAAAGTGAAGTATTATTTACTAAATATCCACAATATTACCTACTAATCTTATCGATATCAATTACGATTTTGGGTAACGTTTGAGCACTGGACTCGGGAATACTACAGAACATAACATTCTTGGTTCATGTGTTTTCTCTTACAGAGCACTTGATTGAGAGCTATTGATCGTTAATTTTAGAAGTACTTAATTTAAGTCGCGTTGTTTTAAATTCAGATACAATTAGGTATGTCCGCGCACGAGGTTGACAATACTGCTGACAACTTTCATTACAAACGTATGTTCGTAACGTTACCCTAAAGTAATTTTATTTAAATATTCGCGCTAATAATGTAGATGGTGCTCCGATAAAAGCCCTATTTAAGCAACAACATAAATTAACTTCATTGTTATACTGTACACATTAACATTGTACAGGGTTGTCTTTAAAATTAAGGTTATTTTACGTTATTTGGTAAAATAACAAATCATAATAAAGTGTTGTATGTCTCACAATAATCTTGTTTTAGTAATTACCAATTTTTAATTGTCCGGAAAAAAAAATTGCATTGACCAATCAGAATGAAGGGAACATTTCCCCCACTCTTTTTTGTGGTGCTTGTGTAGAATGAAGTAGTAGTCACCTTTCTAAACTCATTTTTAAACACCGTTTCAAATAATCAAGTTACATAATGTATCGGCCGCAACAAAAGCGTAAATATAAAAATATTTTACTTTTTGTAATGAAAACTTTAAATAAGATTACTATAATTAATTTTAAAGGATTACCCGTAATAACCAAGTCGTACGTTGATGAAGAATGGAAGAAGTTAGAAAATGGTGTTCATGCAATTTATAACTCAAAACCCTTTGTACAATCTCTAGAAGAAATGTACCGAAGTGTTGAAAATTTGTGCACGTATAACTATGGATCATTTCTGTATGAAAATATTTACGTACTTTCCGAAAATCATTTAAAAAATGAACTTCTACCATTCATTTCTAAGGAAATAGATTTTTTAGGGACTATGAATTACGCATGGGTAACGTTCTGCCGTCAAATTACTTTAATTAAGAACATTTTTTTATATTTAGACAGAACGTACGTACTTGATAATCATTGTCTACTATCCCTTGGTTATATGAATTTAACTTTGTTTAAAGAAAATATTGTGATGAATGGTTTTATCCGTCCTAAGATAGTAGAAGGTTTACTATATTTAATTTCCCAAGAACGCCAAGGTGTACTTGTAGATAAAAATTTACTAAAGTCACTAATAGGAATGCTTACTACTTTACAAGTCTACAGTATTATCTTTGAAGTGCCGTTTCTTCACGCAACTGAAATTTTGTACAAATCTGAAGGTGAAAATTTAATTAGGGACAATAGCATTATCAAATACTTGCATTACGTAGACCAACGTTTAAGTGAGGAGCATGAAAGAGTTACCAATTACCTCAATGGTTATACAGAAACCGCACTGAGAGACGTTGTAGTTCATCAACTTTTAAGACCACATTTAAAAACAATTTTAAATACCGGCGTGCATGAATTGGTGGAAAATGATTTACTAGAAGAAACTGGGCTATTATACAAACTAATCGGGTTACTTTCTAATGGTAGGCAGGAATTGTGCATAGCCTTCAGTGAATACTTAAAAAAACGCGGACGCATGATCGTCATTGATCCAGAAAATGACAGGAATATGATTCAAGACTTAATTGACTTTAAAGACAAGATTGATGGTGTCGTTATTCAATGTTTTGAAAATAATTCTTCATATGTTGAAGCAGTTAAAGAGTCATTTAAATATTTTATAAACCAGCGACATAACAAACCTTCAGAATTACTAGCAAAATTTGTGGATACACAAATGAGATCTAAAGAATTAAGTGAGGAAGAAATTGAGACTGTATTTCAAAAAGTAATGGTGTTATTTCGTTTCGTTCAGGGAAAAGATGTGTTTGAGGCTTTTTATAAAAAGGATATGGCTAAAAGGTTGTTAGTGGGAAAATCTACTAGCCAAGATGCGGAGAATAGCATGATAAGTAAATTAAAAGGTGAATGTGGTGGCGGTTTTACTTCTCGATTAGAAGGAATGTTTAAGGATATTACTGTAAGCCAAGGTATTAATAGTGCATTTCGACAGCATTTGAATCACTTACATAGTGCGGGTGATGGGTCAAAAAATTTAAATATTGATATGTGTGTAAATGTGCTAACAAGCAGTTATTGGCCTAATTATCCTTCTTATGATGTCAATTTACCGCCTGAAATGGTTGTTTACCAAAATATATTTTTGAAGTTTTACATGACAAGTCACAGTGGTCGTAAACTCTTATGGCAACCCAGTCTAGGACACTGCATTATGAAAGCGAATTTTACCAATGGGAAAAAAGAGTTGCAGGTTTCACTTTTTCAAACAATAGTTTTATTACACTTTAACAATAATAATGAATTGAGCTATAAAGATATTCTAGATGTTGTCAACCTTGATGAAAGTGAGTTGAAGCGAACTTACAATCTTTAGCATGTGGAAAAAGCCGAGTATTACTAAAAAATCCAAAAGGTAAAGATATAAATGAAGGAGATGTTTTTACATTTAATAATGACTTTACTGAGAAATTATTTCGAGTTAAAATTAATCAAGTGCAAATGAAAGAAACTGTTGAAGAACAAAAAGCAACCGAAGAAAGTGTCATTCAAGATCGTCAATTTCAAATCGATGCTGCTATTGTTAGAATTATGAAACAAAAAAAGACATTAACACATAACTTATTAATTACGAACTTTATGAACTATTAGATATTCCAGTTAAACCAGCAGATCTCAAAAAAAGAATTGAACAACTTATTGATAGAGATTATATTGAACGTGATCGTAACAACAGTACTATCTATAAGTATATTGCTTGAAAGTATTTCTAGAGTAGTTTTGTGTATGAATTATATTTTTGTTTATTATATTACTTAGAACATTTTTTAGTTTGAATTAATACTAATAATAATAGAGTGAAGACTAGCGAAAAAAATGTATTTTCTAATATATATCTAATATATAATATATGCTGTACACTGACAATTTAACACAGGGGAGTAGTGTATGAAGATTAATCCTGTACTTTGTTCCAAAGTGTATCTAAATTAATTTACATTCTTGTTATTTTGTGTAATGTTTGTGCCATTATAATATAGTGACTAAAAATAGTTTGGTTTATTACTCCATACAGAATTAAGACCCCAGCACCACAAGATTAACTTGGTAACAAATTCAGTAAGTTTTATATGGTATAATTGATATACCCTTGTAATAACTTTGTTTCAAACTCAAGTGAAATACGGTTCAATGCAGATCACCTTTCTTTCCAGAATAGGGACTTTGTCAGTACCAAATAATTGTTAAATACACATTTGTAAATTTGAAATTACATCTGAGTAAACTGGAAAACTTTGGTTGTAGTTTTAGTTTTAATTTAAATTTAACTATGTTCCACTAGTGGATTAGAAGTTGAAATCTCACTAAACATACAATTGAATAAAATAACAATGGTACATGGTGCCTTAGCTATATACCTACAATATTTCATTTACCTATTTGCAATTCTTAAAAATTTCTTTTAATGACATTCTGAATATTTCTGTCTAGAAAACGTTGCAGTACTAATAGGTGTAATGAATTTGAATTATGTAGTTATATTTGTGTTCAATCTGTCAAAATGCCCATTTTACAATAAATATATTCTTAATAATAATAATACTTTTTACCGTCCAACAGAACATAAATGTTCCAATTACATGACCATATGTAAAATATAAGTATAAAAAAATATATCTGAATATGCAAGTACGAGGGTTGCTACTTATGTATTGAGAATAGAAAGAATGAACAAATGAATTTGATGAAAAATATTTTTATTGCTTTTCAAAATAATCGCCTTTAAGATCTATACAATTTTGCATGTGATTGAACCACCTTCAAAGCACTTTGTCCAGTCAGAATATGGTAGATCTAAAACATGCGTTTTGAAGGCCTCAACTGCTCCTTCGGGCGATGAAAATCGTTGTACACAGTTTTCTTTAATTAGTGGGAACAAGAAGAAGTCATTGGGTGCTAAGTCGGGGCTGTAAGGCGGATGATCCATCAATTCGATCTTTTGTGTGACCAAATACTCATTTGTTGCATGTGATGTGAGTGAGCTGGCATTGTCGTGATGCAAAATGATTCGTCGTTTTGGGTTGGTTTCTCACAATTTACAGAAAACGTCAGGCAAACAAATGGTCGTATACCACACTGAATTAACGGTCTTTTGATTTTCGATAGTCATAGTTACCACAGGACCGGTTTTCGTGAAGAAAAACGCCACCATTTTCTTCTTAACGCTTCGAGAACGAACAACTTTTGTTGACTTTGCTTCACATTGAAAAACCCAAACTGTGCACTGGCCTTTTTTCCGGCTCATACGCATAAATCCACGACTCGTCACCTGTGACGATGTTGTATACCGCTTTAGATGCATCACAGTTGTATTTTGATATCATTTACGGCATCAATCGACACGAGCATTTTGTTGAGCATCTGTCAACAAATGTGGAATCCAACGTGCACACAGCTTCCGAACACACAAATGTTCGTGCAAAATCTTATGTATGCTGGTCACATGACGATTTTTTTCAATTTGTTTTCGCACAGCATCGATATTTTCCGGCACAACGACTGATTTTGGACGACCTTCTTTAACTTCATCCGTGAGCGAACTACGTTCACGTTTGAATTCAGTGTACCAGCGATATACAGTGACCGTGAATGGCGCTTCATTGCAAAAAGTTGAATTCAATTGATTGATGAATTGTTCTTAAGTTAGACCACGTCGAAAGTCATAATAAATCATAGCTCGAAAATTTTCACGAGTTAATTCCATATTTTGGCTGAGATGAAATTTTCAACTTACTGTAAACAACACAAATAGTGCTCGCACGACAAAACGTATAACCCCAAGAATGTCAAACTTTAAGATGACGGTGACAAATTTCACCTGGCAATACCAGTGTTGCCAATTCTCAATACATAAATAGTATCCTCGTGTTATGTGCAATACATGTAATATTGAATACTTATTTAAAAAAGTAACTTATTTGAGAGTAAAAAGTATTGAGAGAATAAATCAATATAAGCAAAAAGAAACACAAAACAAGAAAAATATCTGGTGTGGAAACACCACACGACCTTCCAACATAAAAATGGACATAACTTTTTTAGGGGAATCACGCAACCTCTATATTAATACGTTCATAACAAAAATAGACAACATTAGTAGAACAGTGGCATTTGTCGCCGCCATCTTGGATTTTCTGGGGAAACCCACCTTTCACTTTTTTATACGCCCACGTGGGGATCGTGTTTTTTCACCCCTATGGTTTCTTTTCGGAGGGCATTTTCAACCCTTGATGGAATTTTCACCCTGATTTGGTTGTATTAAGAACATTTTTTATGGTTTCTTTTCGGAGACCATTTTCAACCCTGCACCAAAAATGCTGCAGTTAATGCAAAAGTGGGGTTAGATGGGTAGCTACAATAAGTGTGAGATTGGCTTTCTTTTGCACTCTGTGCGTTCAATCATACTGCTATTTTTTGAATTGTGAGCTGATTTTATATGATTAAGTTAAATCAGTTTGGTATTTAATTTAATTGATTTGATTAATTTGATTTGAGTAATTGATTTGTATGTTTGAGAAAGAGACGAACACGATCAACCCCTATTACAGAAAACATGCATCAGCCTTTACACCGCTATACTGCACCACAAACAACCCTAATTAGTCCTAGAAATATACCGTTAGGTGGCGCTGCCTCTATTACAGAAAACACTCGCTATTTTAAAAATATACCACTAGATAGTGCCACAAACAAAACCCTGATTAGTCCTATAAATATAACGCTAGATGGTGCCACCTTTATTACAAGACACAACTAGATGATGATACAGATCCAAATTTCCCAACAAGCGCCACGACAGGAGGCGCAGGCCCTAAACAGATTCTATGTTTTGTCTTATAAGCTAGCAATAGGTCCTTTATTAGAATACAAGTTCAAATTTCTCGCAATAAGTAATCAGAATGTAAACACTTAAATTCAAATCCAAATTCAAGTATCCCGCCAAGGGGCCAGGGGATAAGACCCGAAAGTAAGTAAGTTGCGAAGCCCTACGTCTGTCTTATAAATTAGCATTAGGCCTCCTTATTATTATAATACAAGTTCAGATTTCCCCTCATAGATGGCGTTACAAACAAATTCTAATTTTTGTTCGAGGAGCAAGGGCCTGAAAGTAAGTTGCTATGCCCTACATCTGTCTTACAAGTTAGCATTATACCCCTTATTATAATACAGATTCATATTTCCAGCCATAACCTGCAGAGACTCAAATACAAATTCAAATTTTCCGTCATTGGGGCTCCGACAAGGGGCAAAGCCCCGAGAGCAAGTTGCGCAGCCCTACACCTCTCTTAGAAGTTAGCATTAGGCTTCTTATTATTATAATACAAATTCAAATTTTCCGGCAAGGGTACCACGACAATACATGAAGGCTTATGAACAAGCTGCGATCACGACAAGGGTCAAAGATCCGAGAACAAATTGCGACACCCTACACCTGTCTTACAATCTCGGTTATGCTCGGGGAGGGTTGGAGTGGGATCGCCGAAGCAGCCTTCGCCGAAATTCTCGCGTCGCGAAATTTTACGCATTGATACACGTTAACTTAAAAAAAATCCAATGCCGACCGCTTCTATAAAATCAAAATAATCTTGGCACATGTTAACTGGTTAAATTAATTAAATAAAATCTTTTATTATAAAACACTTATCATCTTTACATGTCTTTGTGCTTTATTAGAATACAATTTTTATAACAGAGGATAATTTTGCAACCTCTTTATAATAAATCCAAAACTCACATTGGAAAACTAGAAAATGTTTATTGATTGCTTACTTAATTAGGTACTCGTTTGTTTATTTAAAGCAATTTGTATGTACATATACAATATAGAAACACAATTTGAAGACTGTTATTTATTTATAACACTTAGGTGATATTTTTGTTTGTACGCAATATAAAAAAATCTGATGAAGGCTGGCTTTTACACGATCAAAGTGAAATTTTTTTTTTGAAAGCATGTTATCGTTTTTTTTTATTTTGAATGTAAATTCATAAGCATAATATAAATGCTAAATACGAGTTGCAGTAATCAGGTTTTGTGTATTACTTTCTAAATTAGTTAATAAGGGAAAGCAATAGCCAGTTTATATCCAGCCATTCATAAGTAGCAAGCGTGCATAGTGAGCTGTATAAAAATATTTTAGTTCAACATATGGTTATTATTGGTTGAAAGAAAAAACACATCTGAAGGTATGCGTATTATTTTTTAATACATATGTTTTACTTGCTATTGCTAACAAAAATGTCGATAAAGATTTTTAAAAATGTATTATTACTCTTAGATGACGTCATAAAATCAGATCTACAATAGCTGGTACGTATTCGTGGATTTTAAACTTGTAGTTATTGTTAATTCGCGTATAATAATAAACCATTAAAACCTTTTGCCTTTTATTTCCATTATATCAATTTGATATTCTTAAAACATTTTAATTTAATTTAACTCTATGTTATATATGAGTAATTATTACTTTCCAGTCCTTTTAATGAGGTTTTATAACTGTTAATGAACACGTTTCTATGAAACAATTTTGTGTGTATGTAATTGAACCTGCAAATAAATCAGACACAATTTTCCGGATGTATAGGTGGTGACTGTTTAGAAGAGAATCTGCCTCTATAAAACGCATCATTGCATTAGGGTAGAAGTTATTTATTATTCTACGTCATATTTAATTTAGACTTTAATGTATTCAGTTTAGAACTGTAAGCTGATTTCCGCAAACTGTAAGACATGATTTATTGATTTTGGTTGATTGATTGAGATCGATCTGATTGATTTGATCGTGCATGATTTGTTTGAGATTGATTGATTAATTAATTCATTGATTTGTTTGTGTGTGAGAAAGAGCCGGAAGAGATAGAGGGAGAGAGAAATGGATAAACGAGAGAAAGAAAGAGGTGTGCATGATCAACTTCTATTACAAAAATGTTCATTAGTCTATACGCCACTAGATGGCGCTAAAATCAATTTTAACTCAAAGGAGACCGGGGCGCAGACCCTGATACAAGTCCTGTCTTACAAGGCTAGGGCCACTTTATATGAACAAAATTTTTATGACGGGGTTGAAGGCCTACAATTGTAAGATTAGGTTAGAACCCACATACAATTGCACCAAGGGGCCTCGATAGGTGCCAAGGCACATGAGCTAGTTTCTGCACTTAGGGCCCCATACCATTTCCGACCAGGGGCGCGACAGGGGCAAAGGCCGAGAAAAGTTTTGAAGATCTACAAGTGTCTTACAAGTTAGCATTAGGGCCCCTTTATTTCAAATTCCCGCCAAGGCCACGACAGAGGCGCAGACCTTAACACAAAATCGAAGGCCTACATGGTACTTTTACACTTGTCTTACACGTTAGCATTAGGGTTTCCTTGTTATAATACTATTTTCAGTCAAGGGAGCGGCGCAGACCGAACACAAGTTCTTATAGCTGTCTTATGAGGTAGAATTAGGGCCCTTATTAGAACATTGTACGCGCACGCATTTGGCTACCTTCTAGGGGCTAAACTACTAAAGAGGCTCTTAATACAACCAAATTAAAGTGAAAATTCCGCCAAGGGGTTAAAATGACCGCCGAAAAGAATCCATAGTGTGAACGGACAAAAGTTTGAATATCGGATCGCTATAGCTGATGCAAAAAATCAGCCCATGACAGCTGTATTGCAAATGCATCTAACCCACAGAGAGTCATGTGGAATCTAATTAACAGGAAAAAGATAAAGCATTCCCATCAAATGCTATTTCGGCGGATAAATTCAACGAATATTTTGTACAATCTCCATTAAATATTGCCCAAAATGTACCTTCAAGTAAACATCACTTTACGTATTACTTATCACAGATCACTAACAATGGCTCGATAAAAAGTTTTAAGTTTCAAACAGCTTCTTTTGTAGAAATCAATGATATAATAAATACTCTTAATAAAACCTCTAGTAAAGATGCGTACAATAATCCAAAAATACTATTTACTATTCGTTATGAAATTGTAAATCCACTAACCAAATTAATGAATCAATGCATTCTTAGCAACACGTTTCCTGATGTTTTGAAAGTATCGCGAGTTGTACCCATTTACAAAAAGGCTCGAACAAAGACGTTGTTAATTACAGACATATCAATAATTCCTATCTTTGCCAAAATTTTTGAAACATTAATGAAAGAACAACTGGTAAATTATCTAGAAACAAATAATTGTATTAATCATGCACAATTTGGATTTAGAAAACACCACTCGACTACATTAGCTATTAATAATTTAACATCTTTCATACATAACAACTTTGAAAAAGGTAACTATGTTCATTATCAATTTGTAGACCTTACGAAAGCTTTTGATTGTGTTTCGCATAATATTCTAATAGAAAAATTAAAATATTATGCTTTTAATGATAATAGTATAGGTTTAATTTCATCTTACCTTCAGAATCGTTTCCAGTTTGTTGTCACTCAAAAATCTAGATAAAAAATGCAAAGGTTAATATTGGTGCCTCAAGGTCGGTCTTAGGCCCAATTTTATTTCTTATATTTATTAACGACCTACCGCTCTGTGATCTAAACACAAAATTTATTCAGAAATCGCAAAAAGAAGCAAATGATTGGTTTCTAGCTAATAAAATATGCCTTAATAAGAAAAAACTGAGAACGTACTGTTTACTTTGAAAGAAAACAACAAAACAAATTGTAATGCCGTAAAATTTCTAGGTTTACATTTAGATCCTAAGTTAACGTGGGTGCATCAAATTAATGCTATTAATAAAAATTGTCCAGAATTGCATACTTACTGCGAAACTTGGCTAATATGACATCTCAAGGTACACTATTAACAGCGTATCACGGTTTAGTCCATTCTGTTCTTTCTTACGGTATTTTAGTATGGGGTCATGCAAAAAGTAGTGAATCAGTATTTGCTATACAATGAAAAATAGTAAGAATAATTGCTAATCTGAAATACAGAGAAGATTGTAAAGATGCTTTATTAAATTGAATATTCTAACTGTACCTTCTGTTTACATTTTATGTTGCTTATTACACATTAAGAATCGCGAAAAAGATTACCGTACTCAAAACCTTACTCATGAACACTTACCTAGACACAAAGAAAAATTCAAACGAAACAAATGCGTTTATCGAAATCTAGAGATGGACCCAACTACTATGCAATTAATTTTATAATGTGCTACCGACCGACTTTGAAACTCTCCAGATTGCGGTTTATAAAAACGATTAAAACTTTTTACTAGCAAATGCGTTTTACAACGTTGAAGATTTTTATCTACAAATTTTGCTACTTTATAGCTTAATAAATATTGTTATATTTTGTTAACTCAATGTATGTGTTCTTAATAATAATGGCCTTTTACACCATATTTATGTTACGATGGATTTTAGATTTTTTTCTCTTAAATTTTAAGATACCTTTTCAAATTTTTATCCACAAATGTTGTAATGCTTTGTGAAACAATAATTTGTTTGACAAGAATGCAGTTCATTCTGGACTGTTAAATGCAACAGAATAATGAACTGCGTTCCCATAATTAGTAACTTAAAGTAGTTTGTCATGAATTATACTTAACTAATATTGGACGTGTAAATACTAATTGTATACATAGCACTAATAAATAAATAAATATATAATATATATATATATATATATATATATATATATATATATATATATATATATATATATATATAGACACACACACACACACACACACGCACACAACGTCTTGAGACGTTTTTCCTATCATTTAATAAACTCACTTTGAGTATGGATAGCTTAACTAATTAACAAACAAGTAGTTATGATAAATCATTAAGGTAAAATAGCAAACTTGATGTAAATTATTATTCTATATTTAATATCTGTTAATGTTTGAGTCTATGGGATCAACCTATTCGTTCATTAAACTACTTTATTTATGTTTATAAATTTAGAATGCTTCAAGACGTCTAATTTGTTTTTTATTACAAAATGTAAAATTTAATGTTGTTTTGCAAAGTTCTAAGTGTTTGTCCAATATAAACAGAATTACAGAATGTCAATTTATAAATACCGACTTCAAAATGTCGTTAGTTGAATATTAAATATATATTTAAGAACATTGGTATTATTTTTGAAAGCTACTTTGTGCTCTTGTTTTATAATTGTGAGCTACTTTTTGATATTTTCCAAAATATGAAATTGATGTATTTATTTTCTGTCGATTTTGTGTTAACTGGGTAAGTGGTTTTGATAGAAAATGTATACCCTGATTTTTCAATGATCGGTTACTTACAGGGGATTATAGTTAATAGGAATTATATTATCGATTAGTATTATTTGTATTAATTAATTATTAATTATATGAATTGAATGCGGAATGATACAAATGAAAGAATTTTAGTAGTCTTAAGAGGATGCTTTCCTGCTGCAATTGTAGCTCACAAAGGGAGTGTAATTATTATTATTATTTTTTTATTAATTATTAATTATATGATTAATATGAGTTCGGAATGGAATGTACAAAGAAAAGACTTTTAGTAGTCTTAACAACTCAATGATGTAAAGGTTAAACTAATTTAAAGGATGTGTGA
The DNA here is from genome assembly GCA_036346205.1 of Vesta saturnalis. Taxonomy (NCBI): domain Eukaryota; kingdom Metazoa; phylum Arthropoda; class Insecta; order Coleoptera; family Lampyridae; genus Vesta; species Vesta saturnalis. The sequence continues at coordinate 1,846,938 of JARFJB010000513.1, forward strand.
TGTGCATGTGTAAGTGTTATTGGGTTTTCTTTAGTAATAGTAAATATGTTAATTCAGCTGCATCATGTAAAACATTTGAGAAATTAAACACCCTCATTAATTATTGTATTCGGGAAAATAATTACATTTAGTACAAGCTGTAATTATTATTCACTTCTATACATAGTATTATTATGAAAATATGCATTAATCATGATACAATTGAAAGAAGATTTTAGTAAACACTGAATTTACCAGTTTTTTAGGATGTGTATTACATGTGAAGGTATTTCATTAAACCTTTCCTATAGCAACCACTATCGACTTCAACATGCATCATGAAACATTTGAACAACATGCCCGCAAATTTCACGCTTATTGTATTCGGAGTATCATCTATCCTAATCTTGCTCCCGCAAAACGAATCACTAGTTAAAATAGATATCACTTATAAACTTTTAGCACATTTAGTATTTTGACACACTGAAACATTCGCTACTTGTACCACCCAGGCTACCTTACTGTATGTCCATCACCAGTACACATAAAAACGTATACCGCCACTAGCTAAAAATATCTACACTTAAACGTTATAGCACATTTTGATGCACCCTCGCCAACCGCTGCACCTGACACGTTAGGGGTCCTCGCTTGACCTTCAGCCAAATTCGGGGTTGGTAATGCTAAGAAACAAAAATCAAATTGAGGAAATTATTTAAAGTATATTTACCTGAATTTTGCAGAACTCGAGCTCTCAGCGCTGCAGTTGTCATTACACCTAAGGAGCTTTTGTGTTCAAACCACCATTTTCCGCGGTAGATTTAACCACACCTGGTTAATCAAATGGCACATCTCCTTCCGCATTAAATTCGTTTATATCGATACCGAGCGGATCATCACACACAACTTCTTGCATGACAATATGCACTGATAATAAAATTTAACAGAATTGCTGTAGAATGAAATAGCAGGCATATGAAGGCATCGCGTTGTTCTTGGGGAAATGTATTTCTATACATACAAGGCCAGCCACCGCAAAAAAACCCGTTGATTAAACGAATGCACAGTAAAGGTATTTCTACATTACTCTTTTAATGTATATGACAACCTTCTGTAAGCGTTAATGAAAATTATCTGCATCAATAAAGTATACTAAAGTTAAGAATTAGATTTGATATATACATATAATTGAAAGTGTTTTAAGTTTACAAATGTTATTTAAGCAACATTAAAGTTCCTATGTCTATTTTAAATCTATACATTGCATGTGATAACTAGCACGTTATCAAAATACGAATGGGGAATGTCAATTTAAAAAACTTAATTGTTAAGGTACATTTTTTAAAAATTACATATGAATACGAGATTTTGGCATTGATTTTAAAACAATGAAAACAAGTTCTAACGCCTACTATAATAAAAACCATTCATTTATATAAAAACAATCCGTTTCTTTGTCTAGAGATCTGCATACATTAAAACCAATAAATCTACAACTAAATCGATTTTCTTATTTCTTTAGGGATCATTTACAACCGAAACATTGGGCATAGTACATCAAATTTACACTGTTAACTCCATTTCTATGCTGCAATTTATATAGCTGTCATTGTTTGCTCTTTTAAGTCCAAGAATAGTCAATTTAGGAATAAAAACGGTTGTAATTTTAGGTACACAGTCCTAATTTATGTTTTTTTCGGGACGCTAAACATGAATCCGAGGTTTGAAACGTCCAAATTTGTCAATTTTTAGGGTTTTGGGCTAAATCTCGATAATTATGCATTTTTTCGAAAAGGCCATGTTTTGCAAAAAATCAATTTAAATCTCCTTTATACAAAGGAAAGTGATTGTGTTTTTCATTATAGCGCTTTACTAATGAAAGCAATTTTAGTTAACATATGCATAAATGCCATTTAATGATTAAAAACAATCACGTTTCTTTGTCTAGCGATCTGCATACATTGAAACCAATAAATCTATAACTAAATTGGTTTTTTTATTTATTTAGGGATCATTTAGATTTAGTGCAATTTATATAGACGTAGTACATCAAATTTAAATCTATACATTGTTAACTCCCTTTCTATACTGCAATTTATAGCTGTCATTATTTGTTCTTTTCCAATAAATCTGTATACTCTTCTTTTGTACGTTGTATATAGGCCAATTTCACCTCTTTAAAGCCTGTTCCAACGTACGTCAGGGGTTCCATTTCCTTATGGGAGATTACAATTCCCTAATTTAGTGTTTCGATAGCTTAAAGCACATAATATGTATCGCCTTCTCATTTGGAGGAAGGACGCTATCGGATAAAATCCTAGGACGGTACTAATAACTAGACGTTTATCGAAAAGTTCCCGCGCCCAAACATAGATATGCAGAGCCTATAAGGAATCGTTTAACAATTATGGGTTGGAGAAGAGAATACCGAAAACCACTACTACAAAAGCTTTTTGAAGTTATTTTACTGTCTACGTCTCTTTAACTTAAAAGAACAACATATTCACAACACTTAAAGTCTTTATTTTTTAATTATGCAATCCAGTTACTTGAACTTAATACATATAATTGTGAGATACTTATAACAACATTTTACACACCCTTTGTACAGTTCTGTAAAATGATTCTACTTAAAGCATGATTGGGTACTATTAAGTGTTATGTTTGTTGTTTTTCCGATTGCAACTAAACTACTCATAAACAGATCCTTTGTGCTTAGCAGTGTCTTAAATTCGATTTTTTTCTTTAAAATACTTGTAAAAGCGCTGAGGTAATATGCATTTTATACGTTCTCCATACTTCTCAACATTTCATGCTTCTACTTTATTACACTATTTTTACATATTCCTCATTGCTAATACATAGCTTCATCATTTTTGTTTTCAGTATATAACACTTCAAATCGAGTTTTACTTCTTTTACTTGCTTTATTAACGTCTCCAGCCTCTTCTTTCGCTCCTCCACACTTGCTGCTTTTTCTGTACTTTCTCTTTCTACCTTACGTACTACTACTTTCGTCATTTCTGCTCATCAAGAGTATACTGATTCTTGCACACACAATGAGGACTTTTATACCAAATATCCGCATTCTAACCCTAACACTCAATCATGGTTTCCAACACTACTTGTTATTCCAGCTTTTTCAAACATAAAAGTCATTCTTCAATTGTAATATGGCGTAACCTTGAAATTTAAAGCAAATGGTGGAGGTAGCTGGTGAAATCTACGTCTCTTTAACTTATATGACAAAGAACACCATATTCACAACACTTAAAGTCTTTATTTTTATAAATCATATTGTCACTACAGCGGTATGAAGTATCCGGCAGTGAACCTCCAGATCGTTCCAGGAGTGATTTTATTGCTACACTACGACTAAATATTATTTTCGAAATGAGCATGTTTACATATGGTTGGATGCACTAAATGTTATGTTTGTCGTTTTTCCGACTGCACCCAGACTACTCATGAATACATCCTTTGTATTTAGCATCGTTTTAAATTCCTCAATTCGATTTTCTTCTTCTTTGAAATACTCGTAAAAGCGCTGAGGTAAAACACATTTAAACTCCTCTGTTTCTAACACTATACGTTCACCATACTTCGTATTAATTACTATCACATTTATAACTTTATATTTTTTCGATATCTCTAGGTCACATGCATTTTTATAGTTTGCAATAGGTGCTTTGGTTTAACCCTGCTAATTCCATGTTTAACAACTTACTAACCGACTGATCTCAACACACTGCGACTTATATGTCCTTGACCTTGAATCGACGGCTTGAACAATGTATGGCCTTTGTTCTTGAAAGTTGATTTCTCAGAATTGGGCCTGAAATGGTGGGGTAGCTGGATAACAATCTATTTTTAGAAACTACGACTAACTCGGTCGGAACAATGGATCGCCTTTGTTCTTTTCTCAGAGGTGTGACCTTGAAAATTATAAGCATAGACTTTGAAGCGTCGGCTTGAACAATGGATCGCCTTTGTTCCTGAATATTGATTTGCTAGAATTGAGCCTGGAAAAGGTGGGGGGTATCTAGATAACAATCTATTTTTAGAAATTATGACTCAGCCAAAACAATGGATCGCCTTTGTTCTTTTATCAGAGGTGTGACCTTGAAAATTGTAAGCATAGACTTTGAAGCGTCGGCCTGAACAATGGATCCCCTTTGTTCTTGAAAATTGATTTCCTAGAATTGAGCCTGAAATGGTTGGGATAGCTGGATAACAATCTATTTTTAGGAATTATGACTAATTCAGCCAAAACAATGAATCGCCTTTGTTCTTTTCTCAGAGGTGTGACCTTGAAATGGAGGCAAACGGTTATCTGTGTTGCGAAACAGCTATCTGTTTTGGAAAGCGGCCCCCCTGTTTTAGGAAACGGCTACCTGTTTTAGGAAACGGCTACCTGTTTAGGGAAACGTCTATCTGTATTTAGGGAACAGAACCACAAGAATTGCTTGATGACCTTGAGACATGCTTAGCATAGACAACAATCTGTATGATACCTCAGGGCTTGAGACAGAGGTCAATGAACTTCCTGGAATTGATGGGAGGGCGTGACCTTGACCATTTCCTGGCCTTGAAGACTGATGCAGGGAACGTGGCCTTTAGGTAGGCAATGTGAAGACCTTGAGGAATATATGGCGGTAATGTTTACGATGACCTTGAAAACCATTGACCTTATTGCCCACAATCTGTACGGGAGCGTCAATGACCTTGAAAACCAAACTAGTAACTTTTCTAGTGCCTTTTCAGATATAGTTACTTCAATGACCTTGCGGAATATACTTTGATGCAGGCAATGTGTATAATGACCTTGACCTTGAAAAACCATGTACTTGGCCGTTTCGACCTTGAAGCGGGGAACGCGTGCGAGCATGGATGACCTTGAAGATAAGTAATGTGAGCGACCTTGACCTTGAAGCGAGATGTGTGTACGATGAGAACCTTGAAAATGGGAGTGACCTTGAAGGGACTCAACATTGTTACCAACCTTTCCTGCCACGTGGCATTGGAGCGGTAACCTTGAAGCAGGCAATGTTACCAACCTTGAAATCTAGTGACAAAAGTGGATCAGAACCAGCCTTGCTATTCTACTATATACCCAATTTTATTTCGGGTTCTAACACTGGTACCTATTTACCGTTTTGTTCTACAATTTTCATCTCTGGGCAAGATGCCCTGTAAATTTGTGATTGCTAATGTTTGCTATTTCATAACAATACTAAAAATAAATAATGTATAATAACTTTTATTTATTGAAATTCTCATGTATTGGAAATGGGTACAAAATACGCTTTATTTACTACTTATAACAAATATGGAACTATAATATGAAATAAGGCATTCACAAATTCTACACAATCAGATTAAAGAATATGTTATTAGGTCTTTTACTACATTCATTGCTTTATAGTAAATCCTCTAGTATGAATGATAATGTTAGTTCCATCCCTTAGATACATTGTAAGAAATGTCAACAAACATGCAGGCGTAACATAAAGTAACCAAATTAATCCTTTGTCAATAAATTTCTAATGATAACATTTTGCTTATTTAGTAATTTCTTAAAATTAACTTGTAATTTGTGTCACTTTTTGTACTATAAAGTCTCCTTTGAAGTTCAATTTTATTTTTTACAGAAAAAGCAGCAGTTTCTTCTTGAAAATGTCTTACTATTGTGTAGTGCCGCAAGAGTTGGTTCAATAGGAGCTATAATTTTTTTTAAACTTGTAATTTAACATATTTGTATGTGGTTCAGACTCTTCCATTGTATATGTATCTAAGTCGCTCTTGAGACCTAAAACATTTTAGATAGAGTAATCCATAAAAATTTGTTTTTTTTTTTAAATTCTAATAGCTTCACAAATGAAAATGTTAATGGTTTAAACCACGTGTGCACCATTCAACACACACTCAGTCATTAGAAAATGATTTAACACTTCTGTTTGGCTTTCTTTAGTTATGCATAAAACAAAATCATTCTTTTTTAACAAAGGCTACTCTTACATAACTAAATCTTACACATGAATTACCCCTCTCATTTCCTGTATCCATGCTTCCACACCGATTTTGGTGTCTAATAGCACTTGACATGGCTTTTTATAAACTGTACCTTACGTTTATTATTGCTGCTTACTCTTGTCACTGCTGGACAAAATCCGTTTGAACTACGAGTTTTTATGTGACAAAACCACCTCTTTCTAAATTGAAGTAACCTGACTTGTGACAAATGTAGGAATACTCTTTACCATAAATCTTTACAACCGTATCACGTTCCATGACAAATGCAGATCCAATATTCATTTCAATGTCAAGTTTCCATTCTTGAAACTTCTCTTTCAAGATCGACCGCGTGGTTTTGAGTAAAATGTGTAAGTAGTTAATTCTTCTTTATACCTGCTCTCATATGTACTACCTCTACAAATTTGTGAGCTAGAAAAGTCCGGCTGAAAATGTGCGTTTAAATTGTTTTATTTCATACTAATACATTGTAATCAAATAAACCCTTAGTTACTGTAACTGTAAACATGTTCATAACTCCCTAGGGAATTATAGATCAATAACTCTCTCTAATGTATTTTGACAATGAATTACAAACAGAGAATTATCCTCTTTAGCAATAAAGCAAGCTGTCAAAAATGTCATTGAAAGAGGAATGAGTTTACGGAAAAGCGCCGACTTGCGTGATGTGAAGAAAACTGCATTGACAGGCTATGTTAATAAAGCTAGGGAGTCTGGGATAGATATAAGATATAAGAATTTCTCCTATGTACAACTCGGGCCAGATATTTTCGAAAGAAATGGAATCAACTCATGCCAAATATTTAGAGTAGGCATCTTTGATGTTTCACGGCCTCACACCAATGCCAACACAACGTCTTGCGTTTGAATATGCAGAAAAAATGGATTGAGAATCTCCGAGTGGTGGAAAAACTCCAAATTAGCTGGAAGAGACTATTTCACTAGTTTCCTAAAAAGGAACAATTCGCTGAGCATTAGAACGCCGGAAACAACAAGTCTAGCTAGACTCGCCAGTTTCTATCGGTCCACTGTAAAGATGTTTTACCAAAAGCTGGAAACTGTGATACATAAGTATGGCATCTTCTTTGGTGAAGTGACGTCAAGAAAAAGAGGAGAATTAATTACGCAAGTTGGTGTTATTGGCTCGAGTAGAATTTCCCTTCGTCCCGTTTGGATTTTTCCGAGGGTTCGATGCGATGAAAAACGTATGATGCAAGGAGTTCCTTCAATAGGGCCTCTTGGACTTGTGCATCCCTCAGACTGGATGACAGCTGACAATTTTGTAAAAGTGATACATTTTTTGATTGAGAAGGTGCGTTGTAACAAAAACCAAAAAGTCTTACTGATCCTCAAAAATCACGAATCTCGCCTGTCATTAGAAGCAAGGAAAACGGATTCTTGCTTTTAGCTATCTCGCTGCACACCTCAAACAAATTACGACCACTAGATCGTACTGTATTCGACCCATTTAAGAAGTTCCTCTCAAGCAGTATGAACGAATGGAAGTTGCAACATCAGGGACAGGCACTCACAACCTATTATTTGCCTGCTTTATGTTACAAAGCTTGAGCTCGGAGTGCAACCCCCATCAATATAAAATCCGGATTTAGATGTACAGGTATTGTACCATTCGATCGAAACATATTCACTGATCAAGACTTTTGTCAGCGATACGCCACTTCAAGGTGCGATTGGTTGTTCGGCAGTAGATGTTGCAAGCTCGAATCAAAATTCACCGTCGATGATCTTCAGTTGTGCACCACCCAGATCCTCAGGTCAAGAGGTGACCCCGCGGAAGATTACCAGTTGCAAAACTTTCATATCTCCTAAGGAAGTGAGGTCGTTTCCCAAAGCCACGGCTTTACTTTAGTAATTGATTCTTTTATTTTCGGTTCACTTCAAGCACATCACGTGGGTCATGAAAGTTAGACAGGAGAAAAAGGTAAAGCTTCCGTATCCATTTAATAACAACCAAGTCGCTATTGCTTTTCACCTCTTTTCATGTTCTTATCTGGTTTGAAATTCTGAATATGTTGCTTAGAAGGATTAACAGTTTTTTTACACTTCATTAAACAAATTGTCAAAATAGGCCAGGTGATTTTTGTTTTCAAGCCCTTCACATACCTGCGTGACAACTCTCGAGTCTAAGTTCTTCTCGACATCACCACTAGTCTTTCCCGTATAAATATCAAATTTTAGACAGTACCCACGTTTATCTTCATCTACACCTTACCTATCTATGGCAACTTCATTGGCACCATGTTCTGACATAGTAGTGCGTGATTTGCGTCCGTGTGTGTTTCGATTGTGTGTGTCGCGTGTATGTGTGGTCTGGAGTGTGTGGCGTGTGGTGTGTTTATTGTGCGTGCGCGTCTGCATGTATTTGATACTAGGCGTAATTTGGCAAAGAATTCCTAAGGTGGAATTGAAGTGTTTTGTTTTTTCAATATATGAATAACGATTAAGTTTATAAGAAATTGTGAAGACATATTTTTTAAAAATAATTTAATTTCACATAACTTTTCTTTTAATACGAAGCCAAAATCGATTAATTAAATAAGATTGAAAATACTTCAACTGCGCCATCGCTATTTTTATAAATGCTGGTAGATTTTGGAATGTTGGCATCTAGATGTCCATTAACCTCTATATGACATGAAGTTTAAACGTCTATATGAGAGATTATTGTTTTTGCTTATTGTCATTATGAACGTTTCAAAAGAGGTTGCATAACTATCCTAAAAAATATTATTAAAATTATTTCATTTACTTCAATTTCCACTTTGTAGGTTGGAAGGTCTCGAGTTATTCCACACCAGATATTTAATTTTTATAAATGGTATATATGGTAGCATCCAGTTTACCATGGAACATAAAAAAATTGGTGTAATCAAATCTTTAGTGGATCGAGCGAAACGAATTTGAGATTCTGCATTATTGAAAGATGATATATATATATATATATATATATATATATATATATATATATATATATATATATATATATATATATTTTTTAACAAAATCACTACAAGTTAATGGATATTCACACTGCTTTATGTTGGTACTGTTTTTCTTTCTTTTGTAACTAATGTTACAGATAGAATTGAAAAAATCCTAATTAATTATGACTGTTTTTAAACCTACGAGCAAAGTTTAAGAACATTTAAGATCACCTAAAGATGTTTCAAACCCATATCATCTTCCGGAGTGTATGTGTTAATTTGTTCTTGTGGAAAAGTATACATTGGAACCACGAAACGTAGCTTTGATTCCAGACGTAGAGAATATATGAGATGTTGTAGATTAGGTCAACTACAGAAATCTGCGCTGGCTGAGCATGCTTTAAATAATATCATGACATACAATTTGATAATATGGAAATATTGTCAAGACAAACTCATTATTATGTTCGTTTACAACGTGAAGCTATTGAGATATACAAACATCCTAATCATCTCAATAGACAAGAAGAAAGTTCCTTTTGATCATAATTAGAAAGATTTCTAATTTTAATTTGCTTTTGGTGTGTTTAGTTTTAGATCTTAGAAAGTTTACCAATATGTTAAGTTACCACAGCGCTATAATAATTTAACATCTGTTAATTCTTTTATCAATTTTAAAATTAAAGTTTTTCACAACTTTACACTTACACTATAATTAATTAAATTTTGTTAAATTTGCTCTTGGATTATGACATTCTTCATTATTAGCCTTCGACCGTTAGAAGGTGTTCTGATTTACCATCTTTAAGGCAGTTTAATTAAGAATCTAGTTATTCTATACCAAAATTGTATTTCATAGTTGGTTTTATACGTTTATCAAACTGTTATATTAATAGTAGGCTTATGTTTGCGGTTTTCACTTTTTCTATAACTTTGTTCTAACACCTTAAACAATCCTAAAAGATTTTACTACTACTGAGGACGCTTACAGTAAGTGTTATCGAAACGTATAGAATTATATAAATAATATAAATTAAAAATATACCATTTAAACCCAAAAGATAAGTATTTTAATTATGTGTAATCATCGTGAAAGTTCACATTTTCATATGCATGTAGGTGGTTCGTTTTATTTACCAGCGCCCTTGAAAGAGTACTCTGTAATTAACAAAAACATCTGAAAAGTTTTTACAAACTTTTCTTTATTTTATTAATGTTGAGCAAGATCTTTTTAATTTAATTAAACAATGGTAATCTGTCAAACCTTTTGGCAATTTAGATTTTTTCTTGTTGCTTTAGAAGTTTTTATTAAACTTACATGGCAATAAAAGTGATACCTGCAGACTATTTGCACAATGATTAGAGTTGTCATTTTTTACGTGTTTGTATGCGGTGTAAAGATCGTTTCCAGAAAAATGTAACACTGTGATATAGCATTTCAACGAAATTTACTTTGTAATGTACCCCCCCAATAATTATAATTGTTGTATTCAATTTCATTAATTATTGAATTGATCCATAAATATAATGGATGCGCAAGCGCTTAAACACCAAAAACCAGACAACTGAGATGCGTAAGACTAAATTCCTCTCGGTGCAGACAGCAGGTGGTTCAATATTTCCGCCGAAATTTTTTATTTTTATTTAATTGTGAATTAAAACACCTATAAATTGAATTTATTAAACACGTAAACGGTTACCGTGGATTAGTTCTTACATAATTTTAAGTTAATAATAAAAAATGTTTTCTAAAAATATAGTTTCAGTAATTTCGTATAATCGTTCAAAGCTTAGTGATATTTATAGAGCAAGTAAGTTGATTCATATTTCTTGTTAGTTTTCATCTTTTATACTATAATGTAAATATTTGTTTTAATACATCTTATCGTTATCAAACTAAGGGGTCATAACTTAGATTAGTCTCTAAGGGTCATAACGAAATTTTTGCAAGAGTTTTTAGATAATCCCTACAATACTTATAATGATAAAAGTTTATAAAATGCTCATAAAAAAATATTTATTTTAGATTTTTTTTCCTTAATTAGGCCTAACTGTAAGCACTGCAATAAGTATATGTAATCGCAGTGGACATTGTACTACAGGATGTTGTATTAAAAAGATAAGCACGATCAAAATAGTTAAATTGATGCTTGGGGCTATTAAGTTAATACAGATACGTTAGCAGTGATTATTATTTATAACTATCGGATAACATTTTCAATGAATTCATAACTAATTTAATTAAAAATTCCATTGTCTTTCTTCCTTTTAAAAATTAATTAGTTTATATAAAAAACACCCACAGTTATGTTTTACTGCTTAAACAGCCAAGCTGTAAAATTTAATAATCGCAAAATGACAATACATCTGTTTCACTGGTACAGAGTGGCCAAATGAGGAGGGGGTGGAAGATTGTACAAAGACGAAATAAGTTAGAGAAATGATCTTTGGACCACGGATACATATTAATAGGTACTACATTTTAAAAATAATTTTGATCACACAGGGTGTTGCATGTTGTTGGAGCAAACTAAACCTATATTTTTTTAATGAAACACCCTGTATATTATTACATTTATGGAAAGCCCATAAAATACCCTTTCATTTGATACCAAATTGTATGGGTCTATCTTCTTTGGTTTTAGAGATATTCAATTGTTTTTGAAAAAATTATCCCACTTGCGGTCGCCACTACTGATTTGTTGGAGACTTTTGTTTATTTTAAAATGACAAAAAATTGTTGGTGGTCCTGTAGTATTTTGAAATATCTTAATTTTCAGATTTTGTACAGGGCGTGTTACTGTTTGTAAAAACAAATTTTTTAAATGCCCCCTCCCTCTCATGATCGTGTCATTCGATGCTTTGTTTGATATTCTTTCTTTTTCATCAAGCATGTCTTATACCTACCTAAAATTAATAATTTTCAAAATATTTTCAGTTTAGTTGTGAAATTGCGATTGTAATACAAAAAGACTGAAAATATAGGTATTAAGTTGGTCATGGGATTGTAATTTCTTACTAAAAATTACATATTGCTTTAATTTGAACAAAATTAATACATAAAACACTCTTACTTCTAGGCAGATTTAAATCAGTCCTTAGTAAAATTTCTGAAGTGCTTAATTTGATTATGTTTAGATCAACGATTTCATTTTTTACGTCTTTTTGTAAATGTAAACGTATAAAAATGGTCATGGAATTGTAGTTGTTGTAATCAAGTTGTATTAATTTATAAAAGGAACTTTACCGTTCTTAAATATCTGTCACTTGCAAAGTTTTGAGATACTCTCAATTCTACTGTAAATATTCGAAAGTATTTTGAATTTATTTTTTCATCTATTGGCATTACCAAATTTTTTTTAATATTGTAAATTAACTATGTGTTGTTTTCAGTAAATTAAGCTGGTGAAAATAACTGTAAATATGTATTATTTTTATATTCAGTACTGTGTAATAAAATTAATAAATACAAATTACAATAAAACAAGAACAATAAAATGACAAAGAAAAAAAATCAAAAATCAATTTCTGCTCGAATGTTCTTTCTTCAACTTCAATACATTTATTAACACGTCGCACAAAATTATTTTTCACTTACTCTAATGTCGACCATTTGATATTTTGAAAAGCATCTCTGATTTTTTCCTTATGCGTTCTGGTGTGGTTGGAATTTCTTTATACACATAATCTGTTACGTAACCCCACAGAAAGAAATCCAGTGAGGTCAGATCAGGTGACCTCGGTGACCAAGAAATCAGTCCTCCTCGACCTATCCACTGATTATCTTTCCAGTGGTTTAAAAATGTTTCTACATCTCGATGGTAATGGGCGGGTGCACCATCATGTTGGAACCTCATATTTCCATGAACTGATTCATTAATATTTTAAAGAAGGTTAGGTAGCACATCTCTTAAAAAATTTACATGCACCTCGCCGGTTAGAGTATCTTAAAAAAAATTAGGACTTATAACAAGGGATCCAATAATCCCCCCAACCCCCACCCCCAAACACATTTAGTGATCACCAATTTTGTTGGTCAACATGCCTGATCCAATGAGGATTTTCAATGCTATAATTATGTCTGTTCACTAAACCATTAATTTTGAAGGTAGCTTGGTCACTAAATAATATAGAATTGAGAAAATTAGGAACTTCTGCAATTTTTTTGTAAAAACCAGTTGCAAAAATGAATTCTTCGTTCAAAATCTTCGCCATATAGTTGTTAATGAAGTTCTATATGATATACATGGTATTTATGGGCATTTAATATATTTTTCTTGCTAGATTTTTTTTTATAACAGTCATATGTGATATTTGTGAAATACTTACATGAGGATTTTCTTGGATTGTAAGTAGAACTGTAAGTTGGTTTTCATCGTCTGTCACTGCTTTATTAGCTACTTTCCGTTTTTCAAATTTAACACTACCTGTTTCTTCAAATCTTTGTAAAAGATCTTGAAACGCCTTAGGTCGTGGCTTTTTTTCAGCATAAATTCTACTTGCCAGTTAGCAATTGTTTTGACATTCTCCAATAATAAAAATCATTAAAACCAATTCCTGAATATTTAAAGTCATTTTCAACTCTTTGAATAAATTAAAACACAAATTAGGTTTAAACTGAATAGAACCATTGTTACAAACAATTTTTCTTTTTTCAAAGCAATATTATGAACTCTTATTTTTTAATTGCCAGTTTAAACATTAATTCCAAATAATCTATGTTTAACCAATTTAAATTTACATTTGAACATAATCAAATTGAGTACGTCAGAAATTTTACTAAGAACTAATTTAAATTTAGAAATTTCATTAAGGATTGATTTAAATTTGCCTTGAACGAAAGAGGCATGTTTGATGAAAAAGAAAGAATATCAAACAAAGCATCGAATGGCACAAACATTGGGGGTTAAAAAATTAAAAAGTTGTTTTTACAAACAGTGGCACGCCCTGTACAAATTATGAAAATTAAGATGTTTCAAAATACTACAGGACCACCAAAAATTTTTTGTCATTTTAAAATAAACAAAAGTCGCCTAACAAATCAGTGGCGGCGGCCGCAAGTGGGACATATCTTAAACCAAAAGAGATAGACCCATACAATTTGGTATTAAATGAAAGCGTATTTTATGGGCTTTCCAAAATTTAATAATATATAGGGTGTTCCATTAAAAAAAAGTATAAATTTAGTTTGCTCCAATAACATGAAACACCCTGCATGATCAAAAATATTTTTAAATTGTAATGCCAATTGATATCTACCCCTGGTCAAAGAATCATTTCTCTAACTTATTTCGTCTTTATACTATCTTCCACTCCCTACTTTCTGGGCCACCCTGTATATACATTTGTACAATTATTCCATACATACATACATAATTACTATAAACATAGTAAGCATGAGCAAGGCGTTTACATTTTTTGACTTTTTTTCTTGTTACGAGATTAAATCATAAATGTATCAGATGTTTTTTCTTTGTTATAGCAAATTGTCGACCATTTACCTCTTTGGTACCAGGAGAACCAAATGGACCATCTATGAAAACTTCTATTCCCGGTCCGAAATCGTCTAAGTTAGCAAAAGAGCTTAACAGTTTACAGGTATAAAATGTGTGTCTACTACCAGATACTAAGTATCTTACCTATATTATGTGAAAACTACGTATGTAATAAAATTCTATACTTCATTTTTGACAGAAAAATATAGCTTACATTGGTCTGAACTCGATCCGCCCGAGAACTGAAATTTCAGTATTTAATGCTTAGGGTGGCCGAAAAGAAAGAATTTTGTAAAACAAAGTTTTTACGTCTGAGAATCGACCATTTAAAATTCAATATAGGGAAATAACTCCAGGTTTATACCGTGCAAAACTTGACTGATCAATCACAAAATAAGTGAAAAATACGTGTCGAAGGTCACGTGTGAAATATACGCTTTAGTCACTCGGCACGTGTAGGACGCCTTTATTACTTGTTTTAAATTGTTGAGTTTTGTGAATTATTTGTTAATCTCTCCCCGCTGTTCAAGCTACACGTCATACGAATTTTTAATTGGTAATGTTTCTTTATTAGGTTATACGAAGTATAGATTTATAATTTGTGTCATTTACGTCCGCCCGTGTCCGAGATTACGGGAAAACCATTGAATTTTTTTCGTTTTCGCAATCAATATCTTAGTTATTAAAAATGTGCACCTCTTATTTTTGAACTCGATGGGGTGACTTCTACTGTGGCCCATGTCAAGGTCAACAGAATTTTGCGCGTGGTCTTTCTCTGGCAAGCTTGAAACTTTTTTTCTACATACAGCTTATATGATGAAGCTGTACCCTTGGACGTTAAAATTATTGTATCAGTAGGGAGGGAGGTCTCCCATATATCATTTCCTGAAGATCTGTTATGCCGTGTAAAACGTGAGTCAAACTTTGGGCAGGCATGGTGCTAATGATGCCACATAATGTATTGCTCTATTTTGTGCCAAACATTGTCTGTCATGTTCTAAATTTGTATTTATGTAAAATTCTTTGAGAAAACGATCCCTAGCATTGCTTCGATGTATGTACGCATCATGTTGGTCATCTTTTAGGGCCATCAATATCTAACATCTTTATAAGTACACCAAATCTATTGGTAGAACAGTCAAAGCAGTCGGTCGACAATAATCACATTTTATAGTTTCGCCGTGTTAGTGATGGTTTAGGGTCTGTAATGTCCAAGATTTTATACACGTTTTACTGGGAAAATTGACAAAACTATTGGATCGGTGGACAAAATCCAAATTTTATAGTTTCATGGTTCTGAGCATCGTTTGTGGTCTGTAATGTCCAACATTTTTATATCCCAAACCTCATCTATCAAAACTATTTGATAGATGAGCAAGAAAAAGTTGTATGCATTCACCATGTTGGTCAACCTTTAGAACCAGTATTGTCTAATATCTTGATTTATACACCCACAAATTTTATAGTTTAACGTTTATGGGGTCTGTAGTGTACGAAATCTGTAGTTATAGCTAAATTTCATTGGGGCTGCAACGTACAAAATGTGAAAATTCACGAACGGCCAAAAATTAAATTTTACGGTTTTTCAATGTTGGTCATCGTTTCCCACGTTTAGGACCAGTATTGCCCAAAATCTGTATTTATTCACAAGTATACACGGTTTTGGACTTGAGCAACCAAAAGCTGTTTATAAGGTAAATTGGGGTTAATCCAAATCAGTACCCTGTTTTATAAAATTGGTTCTAGTTTTCGAAATATTCAATAAATTCATTATTTTACAATTTTTGACCATTAACGGCCATCTATTGAATTAAAAAGTATAAATCAGAAATGAACAGAGGTTGAACTGAGCCTTTTATATTGATTGGGATCTGTTTCACGCATTAGGGTCCAACAGTAATCGCTCATCATGCCTTCGTCCTAAAATCCTTGGTATCGCATTTCGATTTTCGCTATATCTTGGTGCAGCCGCTCTCCTAGCCTCCTATCCTGAAAAAATCAAGATGTGAATACAGAAAATGTATCTTGAGAGACATTTGAGCTGCTATCTTGTGGTAATTTTGCAACAAATTGTCAATTATGTGCTCGTAATCCGGTGATTTGTGGTTACCGAGAAAGTTGTGAACAACACTTTGAAACGATGCCCATGCTGCTGCTTCATCAGGCGTTAAACATTTTGTAAACTTTGCGTCAGCGATTAGTTTTCGATTATCAGGTCCGACAAATATTCCTGCTTTGATTTTTGCGCATGACAGTTTTGGAAACAACTTGGTTAAGTACTGGATAGCCGGTCCTTGGCGATTGAGCGTTTTGACAGAGTTCTTAATAAGGCCAAGTTTAATGTGAAGAGGTGCCAATAAAACGTCCTGTGGGTTCACAAGTGGTACAGAGGACACGTTTTGTTGTCTTGGCTCATAATGGGTACGATTCGGCCACACCTTCTCACTGCACGGCTTTCCCACAGACACAAAAAACAGCAAAATTTCGTGAATCCAGATTGCATCAATAACCTGTAATGAATATGTAAATCAATTAATATTTCGAAATTAAGTACAATTAATTTATTTCTCAACCTTTAGATCACCACAAATTTTCCATTGATGCTCATTGTATTTGATCGGAATGGATGGTTTTGTATTACCATATATGGAGTACAGCCGCCTTCAAACTGTACTTAGAACCATCTATGAACAAACGCCATTCATTACGATCATATGGTGTATTCATCACATCAAATAAACCTTTGATATCATTGCAGAAACACGTCATTTTCTTTTTTGAAGAACGGTAAAATCGCGTGATATCTATTTCTGTATGTAGTGGCATGTGTTTTAGGGTTAAGTTTCCATTCCTGCACCGTGATGCAAGCAACTCTGCCTTTTGTTTCGATAAATTCAAATCGCGAATTAAATCACTCAGTTTACTTTGCGAAATTAAATACTTTTCTTCCATAACGAAATCGCTTTCATTGCTCGCCAGTGTTGAAGATGAAGTTCTGGACAAATTGGCAATGGATCACTGTCCGTACGTCGAACTGGCTTCGACACTGATGATACGTCAGGATATTTATACAGTGCTATTTATTTTTGTATTTGTACCGACGACATTCATCAAGCAAAAGTAGCAATCATATATATGATTTTTCTGTTCTCTCCATAACGTTGGCAAAAAAAATAAAAAGTATACATTTTCACCAAGTTACTACTTGTGCAGCTTTGTTCTGCACGCGTTACAAAACAATTTCGGTGCCCATGGCTTATCAGTGTTTACTACAGGAAAACCAAAGTACTGCAAATATGCATCTTTAAGTGCATTTGTCATGATTTTTCCACTTTTACCGAGCATATAACGTCCACAAACGTAACAAAAACACTTTGAATCGAGTTTGCAACGTTGTCTTTGTATTTTCACACGCCGAAGCACAATCACAGCACAAAAAAAAGTTCCAAATGATGTGTTATGCAACGTTGTCAGCTAACAGCCGTTATAAGAGTGCAGTGCTGTCACCATGCGTGAGCTCGAAAACTAGAACCAATCTTGACACACGGATTGAAGATCTGAGTTCAGGGCATCAAATAACGTTAAGAATCGTTCTCATCTGGTCAGGTCCAAAAGTTGACCCGAATTTGTAAACTTGTGTTATTATATAATGTTATAATGCCCCTTCTCCAGTTGGGTCGGAGTGTTATTATATATAGCCGCCCTTTTTTGGGTGTAACCCACCGCGGTTTTATTTTGCCTCAGCTAAGCTCAGTCGTGTTTATATATTTCTTACTAAACGGGGTGTGGATTCGTACTATTTAATGGGCTGGACACTGTCACTTTAAATAACTATACTAAAGCGGTTTAAGACGTATATTATTTTATAATGCTACAATAATATTAATAACAAACTCAAACTAAATATAATGGGTATCAGCGGGGCTCCTTCTGCTCTCGCCTGGTTATTGGGTGCGAAGTCGTTTCTGTGAACAATATATATATATATATATATATATATATATATATATATATATATATATATATAATATATCTTAATCTATTCCTACCTAGTTTTTCCAGTCGCGTTTGAAATGGAATGTATTCTTAATGTTTAAATTACGGTCCTGTCTTACAGAAGCGTATACGGTAGCCTTAGCAGATATGGGTCGGAAGCCCCAGCGCAATGAACTCGAGTTGTTTCTACGTCACGTGGGAAAATCAATACTTGTCCCCGCTTATGCGCACTGGATCTTTAAACTCTTCAGTCTCTCTGGAGCGCTGAAGCTTGTATGTCGTACTCCAATGAACAAATACACGCGGAAGATTCGCCTAAAATAAAGGCGAGATCTCTGGACTATAATTATATGTTTAGAACCGGTTTGAGAACGCGTTTTGTTCTCAAAAAGCGTTTAGACTATTTAAACAACTGGATTAAGTCCTAATGGCGCAACTAAATTCAATTATATACAAATTATAAAGTAAACGAAATACTTTCTACTGAAAATGCTATACTAAAATGAATTTACTTTTATTAAGGTAAATATCGTAATATACACGCGGTCGTATTTTTATTATTTACTACAGGTTAATATTCGATAATTTACGGATTATCTAATGTTTTAATTTCCGGCGCATATTCTTAATACAAATTTATGCAACAGGTTTCTTGTGTACTTTATGCGATTAAAGACAGTGTGTTTTCATTGTGTTTGTCTGTAGACGGTGTATGTATGTGTAGTAAGCGGGGGGCCTTACCTCCAACAGTATACTGTAGGCAGCTGCCTGTCTAACCTGTTTGACTAAGAAAAGCTCGTAGGTCTTTACAGCCCTGTATCAAACCTTCACCCTCAGGTGTTTGCGAGTGACGTCGGGATCTACCCTACGTTACACTCTTTGTGTATGTGGTGGTGTAATGTAAACGTTATAACTCCTGGAGACTAATCCCGTCGTTATTTACGTTCTGTAGTGATTTGTTGTAAATTGTTAGATTATATGACTCTACAACTTACGTGTCTTTTAATGGCAGTTCGGTAACAAACTTTAGGTCGCCCGGTGCAAGGTGGTGCGCGTGGTCCCACGATCACGATGGACTCCGCGGCGGCGATTAACAGGTCGGTGATTACAAGAAGCAATCGGTACTGGCGGCTACTGGATATCAGGAACGGCGTAGCGGTCTCGGTCACGATCGAGAAGGTATTTCACGCACGATACGGATAAATGAACGAAGCGAAGTGCATTCAATATCTTCTCTATCTTCTGGTCTGGGCTGATTTCGGGCTCGTCTTCTTCTGGTCTGGGGGTTATTCTCGTCTTCTTCTGGTCTGGGCTATTCTGCAGCGCGTCGCGGGTTTATAAAGGTGCATCTGTGGGCGGCTTCGTGGCTACTGTGCGGGGGATGCCGTTATTGGATTGGTTTAAATTGCTCTGACGTGCAAAAACTTACTGGTTTTTAGAAATACACGTCAGCGGTGATTAATGAATTATTTGTGGTGTAATATCGCGCAATCTTTTGTAATTTGAAATATAGGGTGATCCGCGAATAATTTATTCTAAAAAACATACGTAAAGGACGCAGGATCTTTACAATGTAATCGGAAAAATGTTGAAAATTATTTACTCGGTACGCCTGAACCAAAGGTTGGTCATGTCTTTGTCTTTGTAATGTACAAAATCTCTATTTATATTCCAATTCCATCATCAAAATATAGTCTTACAATGGTGGCCATCATTTGGGGTCTACACTAATTCACTCATTTTATTGGGAGAACTGTCAAAACTACTTGCTTGACGGACAAGAACGTAATTTTATGGATTCAATATGTTGGTCATCTTTTATATATACACCAGTTTCATAGGAAAAACGGTCAACGGTATTTGTTGGGTGGACAAGAACCAAATTTTATAAATTCTCAGTGTTGATAATCGTTTAGGGTCTCTAATGTACAAATTTCTATACCCCAATTTTATTGGGGTTGTACAATATTCAAAATCTCTATACCTCAATTTTATTGGCGAAACGATCAAAGCTATGTGCCCGGTAGACAAAAACTAAATGTTATAGTTTCACAGTGTTGGTCATCGCTTGAGGTCTACAGTGTGCAATATCTTTATGTACTAATTTTATTGAGAAAAATGATTAAAACTATGTGATTGATGAGCAAGAACAGAATTTTATGGACTTAGCGTGTTGCACATCCTTTAGGACCAGTAATGTCTAATGTCTTTATTTATATACCAATTTCATTTGAAAACCCCTCGAAACTATTTGCTTGGTGGATAAAAACCAAATTTTTTAACTTCGCAATGTTGATTTGTAATGTCCAAATTATTTATGTACTAATTCATTGGGAAAACAGTTAAAACTATTTATTCGGTGGGTAAGAAGGAAATTTTATAGATTTACCATGTTGGTCATCTTTAAGGATCAGTAATGTTTAAAATCTTTATACGCCAATTTAATTTGGAAAATGGTCAAAATTATTTACTCGGTATGTAAGAACCAAATTAGTTTCGCGATGTTGGTCATCGTTTGGTGTCTGTAACGAACAAAATCTCTGTACTCCAATTTCATTGGCTAAACGGTTAAAACTATTTGCTTAGTGGACAAGAACCAAATCTTACTGTGATGGCCATCTTTTGCCGTCTGAATACCTTGATTCACTAATTTTATTGGGAACACTATTTGATAGATAGGCAAGAACAGACTTTTATGGATTTACTATGTTGGTCGTCTTTTAGGACCAGTTATGTCCAATATCTTTATATATTCACCAATTTCTAGGAAAAATGGTCAACGCTATTTTTGGTGGGCAAAAACCAAATTTTATAATTTCACAGTGTTGGTCATCGTTTAGGGTCTTTAATGTACAACATTTCTATATTCTATTTATTGGGGTCTATAATGTTCAGAATTTCGATATACACCGTGTCCAAGATAAGGATGCCCACTACGGGGATCTCGGAAACGGTATGAGATGGAAGGTCGGTTAAATGGAACAAAAGTTGCGCATTTGAGCGGATGTATTTATGGTGTTTGTAGAACTCGAATATCTCTTTTAGTTTTTGAGATATTTGAAAAAAATTGAATTTTCTGATTTTCTGACCTTATTTGAATAGGTATCAAGATAAGAAGAGCACATTTTCATTGCCACTTTTCTAGCTCTACTTAATGCTGGTATTCAATTTTTGATACAACGTTTCGTTTGTTAGCAACCATCATCAACTTTATTTTTTTAAGTATACGAAAAAATTATTTTTGCCATATTTAAATTCTCTCCTTGATTCTGAATTCAACGATATATCACACTTTATATTTTTGATACGTTTCGGATGAGACAATTCATATTCAATGTAAAACTTCGAAAACGTACAGTTTAATACTAGAAACATTAGAAAACTTTAAAATTATTATAAAATAATGTTTTCTCATTTTCTAATGCCTGTTGCGAATAAAATAATTCACAAGTATGTATTTAGTGAAAATACTATTAATTAAACAGTTAAAATACATCTTCCGTCGTACTGGTGCATTTGATAAAAATAAGTTGGCTTTGCATTTTGTTTACCTACCCTACCTGTCATAATTGATTGTTGTCCATATTACTTTTGTTTGGTGGTCTTTGAGTTAATTACATTTTGTGTTTACCTAAAAACAATATGGTAGGAGTAAATTTTTCAAATAATGAAAAATTCGATATACTGACGTGTTACATTTTGTGTCAACGTAATTGTTCTGAAGCCGAAATAATGTATTTAAACAAATAGCCAGAAAGGTGTGAACCTCACAAAAGAACTTTTCGCACATTAGTAGTTAATCTAAAAGAATATGGTGCGTTCAAACAACCTGTAAAATCTCGCAAAAAACCTTGCAATGAAGAAAAGCCAATACTGTTTTATTAGCTGTAACGGAAAATCTAGAGGTTTCTACTAGGAAAATTGAAGAGACAACTGTCATAGCCCATTCCGCAGCTCATTATGTTCTAAAGAAGAAGAAAGTACATCCATATAATTTTAGAATTGACCAAGGACTTCGACCAGGTGACCCAGAAAGATTTTGCGAATGGTATACACGTCAATCTCAAGACAATAAATATTTTCCGAATAAAATAATATGGTCCGATGAAAGTATGGTTAATAATAATGGAATTTTTAATCGTAGAAATGCTCATTATTGGGCAAGAGTAAATCCACGTCTGTACAAAACGGCCAAACACCAACACCGTTTCGGATTTAACATGTGGGCTGCTATATTCGGTACTCGAATTATAGGTCATTTCATTTACCACGAGTCCTTAAATTATGAACGTTACCAAATGTTACTCCAAAATGAATTAGAGATAGCTTTGAACGATTTGCCTTTCCAAGAAGTTGAAGGTTCTTGGTTTATGCAGGACGGTGTACCAGCACATAATTCCAGAGTTGTCAGAGAATACCTGTCAGTTAGATTTCCAGAAAGATATATTGGCACTCATGCAAATGTACTGTGGCCAGCCCGTTCTCCAGATATAACACCTTTGGATTTTTTTCTTTGGGGATACATTAAAAGTTATATTTATAGAAACGATATTGAAAACGAAGAAATTTTACAAAGATTACTTCTGGAAGCGTTTGCTAGTATTACTCCTCAAATGCTGAAGTATGTTTTAGATGCTACAGTTAGAAGATGCTATTTATGTTTAGAGAATAATGGGAATCTTTTGAACATCTTTTGTGAGTTTATTAACCTTTAAAATAAATTTGTTTTTTATTTGTCTATCATTTAAAATTACAAAACATAATTTTATAATAATTTTACGGTTTTCTAATGTTTCTAGTATTAGTTTTAACTGTACCTTTTCAATGTTTTACATTGAATAATTTGAACAATTTCTCATCCGAAACGTATCTAAAATATAAAGTGTGATATATCGTTGAATTCAGAATCAAGGAGAGAATTTAAATATGGCAAAATAATTTGTTCGTGTATTTAAAAAATAAAGTTGATGATGGTTGGGAACAAACGAAACGTTGTATCAAAAATTGAATAACAGCATTAATTAGAAAAGTGGCAATGAAAATGTGCTCTTTTTTTCTTGATAGCTCTTCAAATAAGGTCAGAAAAAAATAAATACGAAAATCAGAAAATTCAATTTTTTTAAATATCTCAAAAACTAAAAGAGATATTCGAGTTCTACAAAGATCATCTTTTGTTCCATTTAACCGACCTTCCATCTCACCGTTTCCGAGATCCCCATAGTGGGCATCCTTATCTTGGACACGGTGTATACTTCAATTTTATTAGCTAAACCGTCAAAACCATTTGCTTGTTAGGCAAGAATGCCCAATATCTTAATACACCAGTTTTAGTGGGAAAATGGTCAAAACTATTTAATCCATGGACTAAAACCAAATGTAATAGCTTCACGGTGTCGATCATCGTTTGTGATGGTAACATCCAACACATTTGTACATTAATTTCATTGTAAAAATATTCAAAACTATTTATTCGGCGGGTAAGAAAAAAATTTTATAGGATTCATCGTGTTGGTCATCATTTAGGATCAGTAATAGTTAAATTCTTTATAAATCAATTTAATTGAGAAAATGATCAAAAGTATTTCCCCGGTATGTAAGAACCAAATTAGTTTCGCAATGTTGGTCATCGTTTGGGGTCTGTAATGTACAAAATCTCAATGCTCCAATTTCATAGGCAAACCGGTCAAAACTATTTGCTCAGTAAACAAGAACCAAATCTTATAGTTTTACAGTGGTGGCCATCATTTGAGGTCTGAATATCTCTATTCACTAATTTTATTGGGAACACGGTCAAAACTATTTGATAGATGGGCAATAATATAATTTTATAGATTTACTATGTTGGTCATCTTTAATGACCAGTTATGTCCATTATCTTTATATATACACCAATTTCATAGGAAAAATAGTCAACGCTATTTGCTTGGTGGGTAAGAACCAAATTTTATAGTTTCACAGTGTTGTTGATCCTTTGGAGTCTCTAATGCACAACATTTCTATACCTCAATGCGTCTATAATGTTCAAAATTATTAATTTTATTATTCGTTCATAATAAAACTTATGATAATTCAAAACTTTATTGGTTAAACGGTCAAAACTATTTATCCGATAGACAAGAACTAATTTTGTTACAGTGTTTTACGCTGTTGGTCATCGTTTGGGCATAAAACCTTTATTTATACCCAAGAACGGTTAAAACTATTTTTTCACAGTTTCTCAATATTGGCTAACGTTGATCATCGGTTACCATGTTTAAAACTGGTAATGCCCAAAATATTTATTTATACACTACTTTAATTGGGAAAGCGGTCAAAACTATTTGCTTGACAGGCTAGAACATTTTATGGTTTTACCGTGTTCATCATCGAATGTTCAAAGCCTTTATTTCATTTCAAAAACGGTCAAAACCATTTGATAGATGGGCAAGAACAAAATGTTATGATTTTACCATGTTAGTCATGTTTTAGAACCGCTAATGTCCAAAATCTTTAAATACAAATTTTATTGGAGACACAGTGAAAACCATTTTATAGATAGGCAAGAACAATATTTTATGGTTTTACCATGTTGACCACCTTTATGACCTAGATCGGGTGATGTCTAACAAACTTTTTAATTCATGCTATATAGCAATATGGACGACATTTGAAAGTATTTTTCAGAACATCTATTTTATTGCTACATACTCATCATTCTCCCGAAATGAGGACAGCAATCAGCGTGACGATTTCGCACAACCTGCCTATCATATCGATGATATCGAATTTATTTTTTGATGGTAGCTTGCTTTATATAACTTTATAGAAAACTTATGTTTGCCTTCTTACTTCTTGAGATATTCACCGATTTACCTAATTGGGTTATTGAAAAAAAATTTATACATTGTTCTTTATGTATTTTAAAACTTTACCATAAACTATATTATTTTACTATTGTACTGTAGGGACGAGAACTGTTTTATATGTGATTTATGTGTACATTTTAAATCATTACAAACATGTAATTTCCAAATAGTGACGACATTTGTGAAATAATTAGTTTGTAAACCTCAGAGAAGTTAAAAAACTGGCATAGTTAAGTATCACGTTTAATAAACTTGCCCCTACCTGAGGCTATTCCTATGTTACATAAAATGTATTAATCAGATTATAAATTGTCTGAAGTGATTTATGTTTTTATAATTTTTACAGTTTCGTAGATGATATTCTCAAATTAGATTAAATAATGTTAGGAAATATTCCTCAAGTCTCACCATTGTAATATGGCATCACCATAGAGGATACAGTCATATCCTTTTTTGTATCACCACATTTGTGTTTTATTTCTTTGTATTTAATTACAGCTGTTTCGAGGTATTGCTTTCATTACATCATTTCCAAAAGCTATAAAGTTGATTTCTTTATAGTTGCCAATTTTATAGTTTGTAAATGTTGCAATGACGTCTAAGGGGAGTTTTTCTATGTCATAATGCTAAATTAATTCTCAATAGTACAGTGTCAACGGCTTCTACATGTAAATTTACTAAAAATATCCGAAATTTAAGTGCAAATATAGTATATTAAGAAACAAGTTTCATAAGACGCGTTTTTATCGCATGAGTCCAAGTTTAGAAAACGACCCGCGCAGCGGGGAGTTTTCTAATGGACGAATACGATAAAACGTCTTATGAAACGAGTTTCTTATACTATTTTTTCTATTTTTCATATTTGTGTTGAAAATTTTGAAAAAATGTAAATTCCATTTGTCACCTTATTTCATAATTTTGAATGTAGGTTGGCAACAGTGGTATTTGGTTGTTTGAGTTCGATACAAATATAGGGTATTAAAACTATTATTTGTTACTAATTTATTTCAAACTACCTTATAAATATGTTCTCAATAGAAGTTGTATATTATATACATTATAATCGGAATAAAATTACACTATACTATGTAAACTTAACACTCAATTGAAGTTATCAAGGTTAAATGAAGGTTATATTTTACGCAAAGATGTAATCCGCTTAATCTGAAAGCATATTGACGCTTTATCTTGAAACACAATAAAAAGACAAATCGTCCATATTTGGTTTTGGTCATCTTAATCATTGCAATACATTAATCAGGAATAATTCAATACAAAGGATATATACACATTTCAAATAAGAATAGGTTATGTTACATTTACGTTTACATACATCAATAAAGAAGTTCATTAGTTTACATACCAACATCAAGAAAAAAAATGTTAGGTTACTAAACTTTAAAGTCAAACATTAAAACACCCGTTTGAGTGTCATAATGTACATATTAAATACGCAAAATAGAAAAAATTATTTATAGTAGCTTGTTTAGTCATGTGTGATAAAGTTTACGGTTAGGTTAACAACTAAACTTGGGCGGTACTACATCAACTTTAATTTTTGTTCTACTTCCCATTGTAGTATAGCAAATATAATTCTCCATGTCTTCTGTCAGCTAAAAAAATATCAAATCATGAGAATTATTTAAATGACATTATAACAGCGGAAGAACCACCATTATATACACTTTTAAAATTTCAATTTCGTGTAGTACATAACCTAGTGCGTAATTAAAATATAAAGCACTAAATTAAACCGAAACCATTCAATAACCGTGTATAAATTTATATTTAATCGTTTTAAATTATTCATAGAATTTTTTTGTAAAAGTTGTGGTTCTGGAGTTTAGTTAAAAATTTTATTATCGAATTCTATTTATTCAATTTATATGTTTACATAAATAATTGTCAATTACTACATTATTATAAAAACCTATAACCTTTAAGGTTTGGCATTTTTGATATATTTATCATTATATTTACGATAATAACAAGATTTAATCGATCATAAGTCAAAACAATGTATCAGCTGTATGATACGATGCGTAAAAATAAACATTGTGACATCACACGCGATGTGGTATGTTCGGGAACTTTTGGCGTGTTTCCGGTACTGGGTTCAAAATTGTATTTTTAATGTAATATAACTTTCCAATTACAGCGAGAAAAAAAAAACAAAAAATAGTTTTGTTATAAAACGTATAGGTATATGATCTTTCCATTTATTACAAAAAAAAAACCCAATTATAGAATATTTCACACACATAGTTTGAGAGGGATGGGGATGACCACTCAAACAATTTAAGATAAAAATTGACTTGTATTTGAAAAACATTTGTTATGAAGTTGCGTCATTAATGATGATAGGCAAAATATAAACGAATCATACAAAGCTGATTAAATCAGTTTGTGTACCATAATCACTACAAATTTAGTAGTTAGAGTATAGGAATACAAAAAAAAAAACTTTACAATTTAAACATTTTAAAACATAACTATCTTTTAATTTGCAACAGGCGTGTATAACGTGAGATATCTAGGGATGGGGACGTATGAGGATGCATTAATAAACTTTTAATTTTTGACCTTTGACTGGTCGATTTTAATACTTGTGAATAAGTAATATAAAACGTAATTATGTTTTATGTAAGCAATGATCTCCCGTTAATTTCAATTCTGTATTCTATTCAATAAACCGCAACCAATTGCAAGAAATTTAACTGTTCAAGCGTAATAGTTCAGGCACTTTAACATCTGAAAAACAATGTAAAGATGGTAATTTGGATGAAATGCAAATTTGCAACACGAGTAAATAACTCGAAGAAATAAAGGTTACGAAGGCGCAAATAAACCGGATTCTCTATTTGAGTACTACTAACTCAGAATTAGATACGACGTTCTGTCGCCGTTTCTTTTTATCAATGTCGTAGAGCACGTTAATTACATTAAAAATGGTACTGCAATAGGTTTAGATAAAAGTGTGGATTCTCTGATATTTTTTTTTGTTTTTTTTAGCTATTCTTGAATACGTAGACCGAGTTAAATTTTGGTCAGGATTAGTATTTTGGAATAACAAATCATCCCATCAATTTTGAGGGAAATGCCACCACAGCTTCAGGAGTTTTTTTAAATATATTTTTGAAAAATTAGTATTCTGGCACAAGAAATCATCCCACCAATATTGAAGGTGCTAGCATTCCTACTTTAGAGGCAAAATTATCTAGGACTGGTTTTATTGTAAATTACGTTTTAATGAATTGTATGGGACTAAAGAAATTAAAAAAAACGAGTTTTGTGTAAATCTGCCATTTTGTTATTTTGCAAAAATGTGGTAAACCGTTTTACCAGTGAGCATTCAGAAGAAAATATGTTTCGGAATGTTCTCTGGTAGACCTGCAATACCAGTATTGTTTTTTTTTATAAAAATGCAAATGGTAGGTGCAGTATGAAAAATAGAAAAAGGAGAACTAATTAGATTTTATTAGAAAAAACCCAAAAAAGTTATATTCTTAAATATGATTAACAAACTAGTCATTTAATAATTTTGGTGGTACGGTAAAAAACAATCGACGTAGAGAGCGACTTCGCACATAAAAGGGCTTCTCTTCTATATCTGCAGCGTTTGCCACGTCTCATAGTGGTTCTCTTTTGAAGATGCTCTATATTTGTAAAACAAGGAGCAGGAGCAGGACCCGCTTTCTTTCGAGGTGAAACGTTTCTGACTAGTTGGTTTACCAACTTACTCCTATAAGCCAAGTGGGTCATCGGTTTTTTTAGGTCTCTCCCTCTCCCTCCCCCTCCCCCCTCTTTCTCTCTCTCTACGCAGTTGAACTTTAATACCACCCGTTCACCCAACGTATCTTCAGAGACACCGCCTCCTTACCCTGATACACATCAAAATAACACATAAAACCTGTAGCAGTACATGCAAGTGTCCATATTTTAAAACCACGCGTGATTGGTTTCAAGGGCATATACTGTTTCATTGATGTGTAGAAATCTTAGAACTTTTAAAAATCATTACGGAAATCCCATTATTATCAAAACACCAATAAATGCTCTCAGTTCTTGGGATTTAAAGATTGATTGACTTGAATAGTATATAAGTTGGATTGATCCACAATCAATTGCATTAAATTGAGCGTTAGGAATACGCTTAAAATATCAATCGGTTCTTCTGAATCTATCTGTAAGTATACAAACAGTTAGGTATAATATACCGAAAAAGAAAAGTAATAATACCTGTGTTTGATTGCATTTTATCTTTGAAATTGTAGTTGACATACCTCACAGGTTTAACTGCAATTTTATTCCAGCCGAAAGCAGGTGGAGAGATTGTTTGTAATAATTCATCGCTGTCGGTATCTCTTTCCAACGGGGAAGGGTCCAGGGGCGTCGGTTCATCTGGTAGATATGTTTTGTCTGCGACTGTATCGTAGTCCTGCTTTGATGTTGACGGTAAATTGAGATCATTTCTTTTTTGCCGTTTCCGTTGTGAATGCTCTGGAGTTGTCACACGTGGTGTTGATGGTAACGCGAAATCTGACAAGCAGGAAAATGTTGATCTGGTGGTACAGGAAGATGTTGATATTGCGGTGCTCGAAGTCACAGGTTCATCTGTAACGCAATCATCTGCATCCGAATCTCCACCAATGTCAGAATTTGCGGCTTGCTGTTCTGTTATTTCTAACATCTGAGCTAATTCGTCCCCGGTAAGGGTTTTTTATTTTGTATGAATCCATTACAACAGTATCTACAAAAATTCAAAATTATGTATATATCTATCAAAATAATAAACTAAAATTAAATTATGTGGGCTCGCAAAATGTTAGTCCGGCCCTGTCAATCGGGATGAAAACTTTATTTTCGGTTAGGTTTACTAACGTGTGAAATGTCGATGCTTTTAATATTTTTTTATAAGACATGGTGTATCCCCTTGTTGAATAAGGTACTACATTGTACGTACTTTCGGCGAAAACGTAGTCTAAATTAGTGCACCGACATCTACCGCTGCAAATTTTGCAAAAATAAAGAATATGTTGTGTTATGCAATTAGTCTATATCAACCTGAAGTCCAACTAAATACGTATTTTAAGAAACAGTTTGTACAAATAAGTCATCGTTTTTATGTCAAAGTTGAACTTTTTAGAATTTGAACAACAATTTCTAATTTATATAAAATAACGGTAAAAGTGTTTGTAAACAGTTAATATTATATTAAAAATTATTATTAATTTTTAATTACATATTTACCTTTGAACTTATTCGTTCATAACAAAAATTTATAATAAGTTAATATTATATGTTGTTCTAATAAACTTATCTTTTAAAACATTAAAATTCACTCAAAAACAACAAAAAAAGAACCACCGATTTAGACACAACACAAAAACTATGCGAAGTCGAGGGACTGAATTCTCACTGGTATACCTGGAATACAAGTCAATGTACCAATCACAAGCATGCCCGCGCCATCTAAAGAACAACAGGAAAACTAAGAGTAATTAATAAGGATGTGTGCACTTTGCTTGAACTACGTAATAATCAGAATTAATAAAAGAAAACAGAGACTATTATTGAACTTATGATAAACTAACCCAACATTATTTAGAAACATAATATACGAAGTTTGAATCAATTAAATAATATCATTCAAGGCGCAATTGTTTATATCCACATGACTGGACAAGCTATGAAAAACCCTAACAACGTTTAATAGAGGAGATCTGTATAATATGTTTGTTTTTGGTGTAAAATGATAGAAAGGTTTACTATTTCGCGAAGAGTAAACCGGAACTTGAAAACTAATAAGTGACAGTAAGTCAGAACAATCAATTTGATTATGAAACATCTTGTAAAGGAGCGGAAATTGATACGACGGAGCAGTATTTGATGATCAAAACCTCTTGGCGGGTAATTATAGTCAATTTTAAAAACTAAGAATTTAAAATTTTCTTTGCACAGCTTCCAGTTGGCCTTTTTGGTACTGGTGAATGGGGTTCCAAACAATGGCACAATATTCTAGTTTAGAACGAATTAATGAAAAATACAGACATATAAGTGATTGGATCTTCGAAAATGATTCGCAGTTTGTTTGTTTGTCGAAATAAACACTTAGATCTTTAATATCTTTGCTTCTGCATAGTTTAACTGAACTAATGTAGTAACCAAATTCAAGTGGTTTGGATTTACGACTATAAGTAATTACTTTCCACTTAGAGATGTTTAGGGACAATCCATTTATGACAGACCAACTGACCAGGGAATCGAGTTACTGCTGAATCAAAACACAATCGTCGATTGAAGCAACAGAATGATAAATTTTAAAATCATCTGCAAAAAGCAAGTTCCTACAATTAATATTTTCCGGCATGTCATTAATAAATAATAAAAATAAAAGTGGATCGAGATTTGACCCTTGCGGTACCCCTGAAGTAGCAGTTACGGATAAGAGGTGTAATTGTTGTAAGTAACGTATTCAAGCCGATTATGTAAATATGACTTGAATAGTGTCTACAGAGGTTGACTAAATCCAAAGTTATCTAATTTGGCCAACACAATATCATGTGAGATCAAATCAAATGCCTTAGCAAAATCCGTGTAAATGGCATCCATTTGGCCACGGCTATCAAGAATGGTAGCAATAAATTGCGTAATAGATGCTACATTGGTGACTACATTGCATGAATCCATGTTGAGCAGAAGATATTTTAACAGTTGGATACATTTTAGAATACAGAACGATTTCATATACGTTGCCGAAGTTGTTTAAAATACTAATCGGACTATAATTAGTAACGTTTCTGGGATCTCCACTTTTTAAGATTGGACAGATGTAGGTAATTTTCCAAAGGTTGGGAAACTTATTAGCTTTGATTGACATATTGAATATGTGCATTATTGGTTCTACAAAAACATTTACACAATCTTTTATGGGTGGGAACAAAACATATTAAATAGTGAATAAAGTACATTATAAAATTGTTCACATGCAATGTCGGGATCAGAAAAAGTGTTGTCAAAAACACTAGTCAGTATCAAGAAGACTATTATACAAATTAACAAAATCTGCATTTCTAAAATTATAACGCTTCTTTTCAGTATTTATAGAAAGTTGAGAAAGCTTCTTTTTCATTTTACAGTTAATTTCTATCTGCAATGCTAGGTGGTAATTGTCTTCTTTTAATATAGGTAGTTCAACACGCGAAACAGAACAATTAAGATTACTAGTTACAAAATCTAATAACCTATTTTGAAAATTTACAATATTGCTACATTGCTTTAAATCATAGGTGAATGAAATTGTGCATTACTGTTACTTTAGTGTCCGTAATAGCGCAGTTATTAAAATAGGGAGGATTGAAATCGCCTTGCTGTTCTCAAAGGTTCAATAAAAGTTCATAATCACTAAACGCTGTACTTGGAGGTATATAAAGAACTAGTATGTATAAAACAACACAATTACAAGTACATTTGATTCTAACGATATCAACACTAGGGATTGCATTTATTATTAACGACACGTCTAATTGATGACACACATATTTATCATTAACACAAACTAATACACCACCTCCTCATTTCTTCTTTGTTATT
Organism: Vesta saturnalis; assembly: GCA_036346205.1. NCBI lineage: Eukaryota > Metazoa > Arthropoda > Insecta > Coleoptera > Lampyridae > Vesta > Vesta saturnalis. The sequence goes on from JARFJB010000513.1 coordinate 1,879,824, forward strand.
TCGAATCTACGATCACATCTGAAGACATTAGATTTTTAATAGTTCATTATCGGGTACGTCAGTACCTATCCCCTCTCAACAAGGCAGATAAAGTCATAATTGCACTCAAACGCATATGTGTATAAACTTTCGATTTTAGTTCTTAAACCACGAACATTTTGAAAATAAATTTTTACAGGCTTGAGGGTAATAATTGAACGTATCGTAGATGTACTTTTCAGTTTTTTGCCGATTTGCTAACGATTGTAGGAACATTGCGTATATAATTTATAGTGAGGTTGGCTTCACAGTTATCGATACTTTGCTGCATGATAGTTTCACGAGGTAATTTATGTTTATTTTTTAGCAGCATCAACACGTCTTCTCTAGTATTGAGAACTACTTTTATCGGACGAGGTCGAGCCGAATTGATGTGACCTAATCTGTACATGCTTACATTTTCAACAGGGACAGGGAATACCTTATGAAAGACTACTTTTACTTTATCAAGATCGTGCTTCCGTAAATCGCTAGTTACCTGTTATTCTTCAACACCATGGATAATTACGTTAGGAGATCTAAGGTTACGATCATTTATGTGATACTATATGGGTAATACCAGAGAGGGTTAAAGGGGTTCCCGTACAAACGGGCTAAATTCTTTTTCTTTACATCTCTTTAAGTTTTATCAATTATTCACGACTGAGGTTATATGGGGTATGTCAATCCCATTTCAGTTTAATCGGCGATATTAGAATTAGGAGATATAGATTTGAACCTTTACGATATACCACTCGTTAAAACCTGTAGAAAATTGAACTCGTGCTTCGCACTCGTTCAGTTTTCATCGATTTTAACTCGAGCTGTCACCGATGATAATCATAACACTAGTTATATTATCCCCGAAAATATCTCAGAAATTAAAGATTAATAAACGTGAAAGAACATAAAGTGTATTTTCACTTTTTAAAATAAAATACAGGGTGATTCATCTGAAAAATTGACAAAATCATGTGCCCGAGTTTTGGCTCGCTCTATATTTAATTGGTGCAATAATAAAGAAATAGCATTTTCTCGTAACACTGTACCAATATCAAAAAGTTATGCTCGGAAAAATTATTGTTAGGTTGTTCTGTCTAGGGTATACAGGACGTTGAAATGAGAATGATTTTCGTGTACAATTGACCATAACTCTTGAAATAACCTGTATAACGTAATGAAACCCTATATTGGAAGTATGGGAGACATGACATTAAGCTAAATTTGAAATAATATATAGGGTGTCCCATTTAAAAAAGTATGTTTGGTTCACCCTGGTAATATGTAACACCCTGTAAATACGAAAAGAATTTTATAATATGAAGTTTGAAGTTGCCTATAATTTTTGTAAATAACTTTTTGATTTATTAGTTTTGTTATGAACGAATATAATTTCATTATATTTAGAATTAACATCAGTTCTACATACATAAAGACAAAGCTTGCATCAATTGGGGTTTGAATCTCGATGGCGCAGATGGTTAGCGCGGTACTCTGGCTAAGTACAGGTCGTACCTTCAAATCCTACTCGAGGTAAACTTTTTATTTATGTATTTAATAAAATGAATAATAATTTTTAACTTTTTTTGATATCTCCTTTAATAACGGATATATCGTACTTCGACACACTAATACCGCACCCTGTATATTTGCATATTATGAATGTGAACAGAGTTTAATGGTGAAAGATAATTTCTTTATAGAGTTTTGGAAAGAGATGTGAAGAATTGCAACCAGAAGATAACATTGTTGCTTAGAGGGCACTATAATTGAAGAACTTTTAGCTATCAAGTAATTATGAGAAGAAAATCCAACCCACGGGGATCAAAGTTTATAATTTATGTCGCGAATTAGGTATAATATACGGATCAATTGGTCAGTAAACGTTACCGGAATTATCAATTAAAGAAAGATAAATTCCCAACGATATAATATTTTAATCGAAGTAGCCACGTCGTTTGCTAGATGGCGTGGTTGATGTGGATCTTCTGAAGATTAGTCATAAATAGAGTAATGAAGTACATATTTGGAATATCCTGGGTCGTTTTAGCCAAGGAAACGGCATACTTTCCTTAGTAACGTGTTTATTGCCACAATAAATTATTATCGGGGATAATATAACTAGTGTTATGATTATTATCGATGATAGCTCGAGTTAAATCCAATGAAAATTCAACTCGTACTTCGCACTCGTGCAATTTTCTAAAGGTTTTAACGAGTGGTATCATCGATTATTAATCATAACACGTGCTATATTTGGTAAGAGAATATAATGAACGTTAATAGAAAATATATTTTTTTAAAGTCTACAATTTTTAACGATCTGTCACTTTGACAGTAAACTATTTTATCATTAAAATCATATGACAGTCAACATGCGGTGATAAAATTATCACCGATTTGATAGTCTATTCTGCGATTTTGTTTTTGTACTTTAATCAATGAAAGTAATCAAAAATGTACCATGTGACGTGAATTATGTTCTCGCTGTAATAGTCGCTGATATTTAATTCCGATTGGCCTGAATTTTAAAATTTATGACATTTCATTGGTTAATATAAAAACAAGGGAAATTATCACTAGTAATCTCCTTAGTTCTTGGATTATTTCAATACGATTCATGTAAATGTTCGGAATTTTTTGATGAATTTGTGTGCACTAAAAAATGTACGAGTCAAAAAAATAAAAGAGTGGAAATCAGTTTCTGTGCATATGTTTATTGGGATCCAAGGCTCCCACGGAAGGATTTTTTCGGATGAATAAAATTTAGACCACCGAAGAATGTAACCTTACTGTAAGGACTTTAAAAGGACTTTTAATGACAAAACATAATTTTGAAATTTTTTTGAGTATATCCAAGATCGCCCAGATATTTTACGAATTGTGCATTCAATGGAAAATACACAAATGAGTAACTTTTTGCTCGGCATGTTATTAACTATGTACTTTAAAAAACCGAAGTAAAATAGAGAATTAAATAGATTTTTTTAATTTTTTTTCTAAAATCTAATTTTGTATCTTAATTTAAAAGAAATTTCTCCTTCTCTGTCCCCTTACTGAGAAGTATTTCGTACCCCTCAAACTCTTCAGGGTGCGTCCATGTCCCGTATTTCCTTTTTACATAAATGGTCACCTTAATCAACAGATATGTCGCTTTGAGCTTCTGAAAATCCAATCCAGGAAAGACCGTTGCAGGGACTAAAAGTAACTATTTAGTCTGATAAAGCAGGCTTATTTTTAAAAATAATAATGCTGTGACTCATATGAACTCATCGAAATGATAAACAACTTTTATTGCCAGAATTGTCAAATGGCGTTCTTCGCACTCTTTCATTACCGTGTCAGTTATAGGTTTGACTCGTCCTGCGGACTCGTGTTGTTTTCTAGCAACTCAGTTTCGTTATGAAATAAATCGATAGAATTATTGCGGAAATTCAATCGCTTGTGGTATTACTATTGAAAATTTCACACCAATCCTTTTTAACCAATAAAAATTGTTTTTTTTTGACAGGTCACCATGGCAACGCATGTATTTTATCGTAAATTTTTCTCTCTGCGGTAGCTAACCAACGGCGAATTATCGTGGAAAGTTTTTGACACGACAGAATAACTTTTTTGATAATTTCTTTATTTAAACGTGTTTACATTTCGCAAAAACGCACTTAATTTTTTTATAAACCAAAATTTTGATATGTACAGGGTGTCCCAACGATAGAGTAAAGTAAGTTTATGCTTAACTAGAATTATTTGTGTAAATATTGTATGGACCATGGGGTAGAGGTAAGAAGTGTGCATTTTTTTAAATATTGGAAGTTATACAGGGTGTGCCAGAAAAGCAGGACGTGAAAAAGTATGATTTTTTTAAATAGAACACCCCGTATTTGATTTTAGTTTTTAATTCTACGTGTCCATACAAACATATTTTGTCATACAAAAGATTGGCTGAAAGTTTTAGTTCTTGAGATATTCGCGTTTAAAGATTATTATGGTCATTTTCGTGGGGTTGATGAATGGGCAATTGTTCCGTTATTTCACAATAAAAAATTGGTATTTCGTGTGAAAAATGAGTGATATTATACTAACGTTTAGACCGAGTAGTATTTCTAATTTTCTCAACAGGGTGTTTGTTATAACCATTCAAATTTGAAAATTCTCAAATTAAAAAAATCAGTTTTTTTAATTGCACACCCTATATATTTTTATTTCATTTTATTCGGGATTAAAAATCTATCATTTTGTCAAATATATCCTATATCTATCTTTGATAGTTTTCGAGTAATTTCGATTTTTTCACACTAGCTACTTTATTTTCGATAACATTGCATTGCATGGATCTTGGTAGCCATGGAAAATAATAATTGCGTTACTAAGATACAAAGGTTTCCTACTTGTCAAAATAAACACATATTAAATTTGTCGTTTTCGCATTTAACTAGTTATCAATTCTTGTATCAATTATATACGATATGATATACGTGTTGGGCGAGGCTGAAAAAAGCCCTTTATTGGCACAACGAATCTACAACCTGAACGTCGAATACCTACTACTGTTGACTTGGAAAATTTGATGGATAGATTTGATTCTAGCGGTAGTGTTAAATACTTCAAACGTAAAGTTGTTAATAAAAGGGCAGCTAATGAAGAAAAGAACTTGAAATATTATTAAATATTCAAGAAAATCCCCAAGTGAGTTCTAGAACATTAGCGACGATATGTGATACCTCAAATCAAACGTGAATCGAACAACGCTGAAGTATAGGTACCATCCCTATCACATTGAGCTTCATCAAGAATTGCGAGAAGAGGATTTTGCAAGACGAATTGAATTCTGCAATATCATTAATCAACGGCTGCAATTAAATAACAACTTTTGTGCTCCATAATGTTTTCCGATGAGGCGACGTTTAAAAGTAATGGGGCTGTAAATCGGCATAATATGCACTATTACGCCATTGATAATCCATTTTGGCTACGAGAAGTTCAAAACCAAAATCATTGGTCACTAAATGTGGTGTGGTATACTTAATGACCAAATTATCGGTCCCTATTTTTTGATGATCCATTAACGGGCCGCAGCTATTTGAATTTCTTACGTGAAGAATTGCCTGTGTTACTTGAGGATATCAATGTAGAAGGACGACTAAATATGTGGTTGCAACAGGATGGTGCACCTCCACATTTTATCGGGACGTAAGGAATTCTTGAACCAGCAATACCCGTAGAAATGGATAGGACGTAATAGCTTTATATTATGGCCACCCAGGTCATGCGATTTAACTCCACTGGATTTTTTCCTATGGGGATACATAAAAGATCGGGTGTATATTATTAAACCTACAACAAGGAGGACATGAAAAATAGAATTCGAAGCTTGTCGCACAGTGACCCCTCTTATGTTATCTGAAGTGAGACAGAACATGAGAAAAGGCTCAATATGTGTATTCAGCAAGAAGGCCGTCTATTTGAGCATTTACTAAGACGCAATGTTGAATAATTATTGAATTACTGCTTCTCATTAATAAAAACTGTTAATATTCTCGCTTAGGTGGTTTGTTTTATTTCGTCGCAATTGTTTTCCATGGCTACCACGATCCACAATAATGTTATAGTATCGTATGTAACGTAGCTAGTGAGAAAAATCGAAATCCTCGAAAACTATCAAAGATAGATATAGGATATATTTGACAAAAATGATAGATTTTTAATCCCGAATAAAATGAAATAAAAATATATAGGGTGTGCAATTAAAAAACTGATTTTTTTAATTTGAGAATTTTCAAATTTGAATGGTTATAACAAACACCCTGTTGAGAAAATTAGAAATACTACTCGGTCTAAACGTTAGTATAATATCACTCATTTTCACACGAAATATCAATTTTTTATTGTGAAATAACGGAACAATTGCCCATTCATCAACCCCACGAAAATGACCATAATAATCTTTAAACGCGAATATCTCAAGAACTAAAACTTTCAGCCAATCTTTTGTATGACAAAATATGTTTGTATGGACACGTAGAATTAAAACTAAAATCAAATACGGGGTGTTCTATTTAAAAATTATACTTTTTCACGTCCTGCTTTTCTGGCACACCCTGTATAACTTCCAATATTTTAAAAAATGCACACTTCTTACCTCTACCCCATGGTCCATACAATATTTACACAAATAATTCTAGTTAAGCATAAACTTACTTTACTCTATCATGGTGTTTTTTGTATTCTGCCACCGTCTTTCTTCTTAAATGATTTTAAACACAATTTGGTATAACATTTTCTTACCGAATACCACTCAAGGTTAAATTAAATCCGGAACTTTTTTCTCGCTCAAGACTATTTTAGAAATAATATATATATATATATATATATATATATATATATATATATATATATATATATATTCATAAGCTCGAAATGATTTAACCTCTTGTGATACTAGTGAAAATTTTACACCGCCATTTTTAAGCCAATTAGAGACTTGTTATTTGTTTGGTTACCATGAAAACCCAAAATATTTCCGGAAATATTCATCCTCCAGGGTACCCTAGACGACATTAATAAGTAGAACTATTTACTTCAAAGTAATGATACATGGAATGGACTTGATATTTTGCTTTAACAATGAAAATAGGATTGTTTGTTTACTGTCTGCAAATCATAATTAAACAAGGAAAACATATTTTATTCTGTTTTTTTCTAAATGTTGGTTTTGAAAAACGATTAATCAATTTCCAACATCTGACCACAGAGGTTCTTTTTTTAACAATACCCAATGAAACGCTTGCGAATCTTCGTGTTTCGCCCATTTATCCTTATAGGCTATGTAAGTAGTACAACACATGGCCACTGTCGTTTTAACTTGAGTTACAGCTAGGTTTTCTCCTTTATTCATCAAAGCTACTAGCATAGTCTTAACTTGATTTGGCAAAAAGACTTCATTTTTCCGTTCTATTAATATTTGATCGAACCATGTATACTTCTACCATTGAAGATTTTTCAGATCCCACTTGCAGCACACATTTATGAAATGTGGAAGCTTGTGAGTGAAGAAACCATAGCCAAACTTCAAAAAAATTGTTCTTAAAATTATTAAGAATCAATGTGGGGCATTTTTCTTGAGAGAGAAAGTGACTCTGTAACGGTTTGAACATTTTTAATATTATTTCTATCGAACGTAACAACGTTAACCGTGTGGTTTTACTGTATTCCAACAGTTTTTGGTATTCAACATTAACAAACTCTCACAATTCTTTTAATTGTTCAACTCGAACAGTAGGTATATATGTGGAAATAGCCATAAATTTTCACAATAATGGCTTTAAGGTCAATAGGTAAGGACTCTGCTGATGTTTAAATACATTTATGAAGGATATGAGCAGCACAGTTGATCCCAACTAAAGGTATTTTAAGTAATTGCTGAATTACCGCCTTTCCAACATATGCAAGTGAAAACTGTGCACAACATTTTAAGCACTTTACATCACCATCTGAGGTTGCCTTTAAATAAATGGATATTGACTTTCTAAATCTCTACTACATTTTTTTTGGAACTTTCTAATTTTCTACTATCCTAGATAGATTAAGAACAGTTATTTATTATTATTATTAAGCGGGATCGCGCGCTATTTATTCAAGTCGATAGAAGTGCTAGAATAATCTCGTAAATTGTAGAATTTGTGATAGTGTCTTCTCTGTAGGTCGCGCTATCTTTTTCGTACTTTCTAGACTTTGATTAATTCCTTCTAAACAATGAAATGTCACAAACGGGACAAAAAGGAGACTTCTTTATAAATACCAAACATTACGTAATTTATTCAAATAATTACATATACAAAATGATGTGTTTAAAATTGGGACTGGCCCGTATAATATGGGACGAATGGTCGTCTTACTGTTGATTCATCGGACCATGGATTCACTTCGCCATCGAAACCGACTAGACTCTAGATCAAAATTTTATTGCGTACACCGCAACCTCTCACGGATTGTTTTTTGGTGTTGGTCTTCATTCGGCTGAAATAATATTATGTTTGGAAGTCCTTAGTTTAAGTTGGTCATATTCCTTTAGGTAATATCCTATAAAACTTAAATAAATTATTCAATATAACAGAAACTTTTCATGGAGGGTAGAGTATATTGCGCTATTTGTCATATTAACGGCTAGTGTTTGTACCGTTTTTTCGTAGATAAGTGGATAATGCCTCTAATTACCTTCGTTAGATTGAAATGTTTACTTATTGCCAGTTTTAAATATAAAATTTATATACTTAGGTACCTATCTTTTTATTTATAGCAAATGATTTTCTTGAGTTATGTAATATGCGAGAATCGCGTGATAATTACGCACAGAGTGACTGACGTCTTAAAATCGGTAAACCGAAAGTTGAGAGAAAAAAAAAATAGATAAATTTACACAGTGTAGATATTTTTAGAAACATCCATGACTTACTACCTTGCTTTCCTAAAATAGCCCACTCCCGACTTATTTATTCGTATTAAAGGTGTAAAAGTTATAATCGAATTAACTATTATTTCCTTATATATATATATATATATATATACACTTGTAGAATTTTTTTTTGGGTTTTTTAATGGTATATTTTAAATTATACAATCTAAACGTTTCGATAACACTTACAGTTATGTTCGTCAGTAGTAATATCTGTTAAAAATTGTTAAAGATATTGTAAACAATTTTGTCAAAGTTGAAAAATTAAAATGAAAATTAAAATTTTTCAACTTTGACAAAATTGTTTCTTTAATAATTTTTAACAGATATTACTACTGAGGAAGATAACTGTAAGTGTTATCGAAACGTTTAGAATGCATAATTTAAAATACACCATTTAAAAAACCCAAAAAAGATAAGTATTTTATTATGTGTGATAATGGTGAAAGTTTACATTTTCATATTTGTAGAATTTGTTTTTGAAATATTTATCACTTTTCTCTGCAATTAAACATGTTACTTCAATAAATGAGTATTAAAGGCAATTGATTTATTAATTAGCTACGACATAAAAGCAGAGGTGTTTAAACCAAATTTAACAAATTTAATTATTAGTTGTTGTTATAAATTAACCATTTATTAAAGACAACAAATATTTTTCTAATATATAATAATTAAGTAGGCAGAAGTCGGAAAAAAAAAATTAGATCATTAACCCTAGTCGGCCGGACAGTGGTACACCTGTACTTTTTTGATTTTAAACTGAAATATTTCAGAAATTAGAAGGCCTTGAGAGTTGAGTTTTCTTGACATCTCCAAGTACTTATTTCTAACTTATGAGCTCTTGAAACTCTATTATTACGCAAAAATTCGGGCGTAGAGTAATTTCTTTGAACCTACCTAGTTGTAGTCGGACAGTGGTACATTTGTACCACCATGTATTTTCATTGAGTTTTTTACAAAAAATGCAGTTTGTAATTATTCCTATTAATTTTTTTCAATATAAGAAAAATATAAAGGTAATACTACATACTAGTAAAAAATAAGAATAAAATAAAATTAAAAACTTAGGTAGATTCTGGCTGTCTACAGGGGTCATTGCATTTGTATGTTTGGGTGGAATGGATGGCACAAATTGGACCGTTGCAACGAACACAAGCGTTCCTTGTCTTCCTCTTCTTCTTGTCAACTTGGTAGCATTTATAACAAATTCCCTTTACCTTCCGATGCCCATGTACATCTTTTTGTTCTGACAAAACAGCACCAGATCTAGGGGGAATGGTAGAGACTATTTTTTCTCCCAAAACAATTTCCATCGAGTTCTTGATCAAGAAATGGCTAGTAATAAAAGGTACTTTAGATCTTGCTTTCACTTGTTCTATACATAGTTCGTGTGCCAAACAATCCAAGAAGCGTCTACGAGAATCTTTGGCATTTTCATCTGGGTGTAGCGCTTGATAAATAATGTATGCAGCGAGACCAATCGTATCGAGCATGTTGAAAAATGCTGCTAATGGCCACCTGTTCGTTTTCCTTTTTGTGGTGTAGTTCCCAACCATTCTGTCATACACATCAACCCCACCCTTTGTTTGGTTGTAGAAGTGGTTGATTTCTCCCTTGTTGTTAATTTTTTCTCCTGGCTGACCGCAGTGCATACTGCTCAATAAATAAACGGCCTTATTTCTTTTACCGTAATGGAGAGCAATGTACAATCGTCTTGAAAAGCATAACGGGTCGTACCAATTTCATCGTTTGGTTGGGGCTTCAATTCATTCGGAATATACCGTTTATTTTTTCGCAAAGTTCCAACCAAAGACATATTTTTCAAAGCCAGCATTTTTAAAAGTTGTAATGATGTATAAAAATTATCACAGGTTACGTTTCTACCAGAATTGTAATATTTAGATACTAGAGACATTACTGTATTTTCGCCCACATTTACTTGTCTTGGTTGGCCAACTGGCTTTCCTTGGTAAAGTACTGATCTAAGCGGATAATATGTCAAAGCATCGCAGGCGACAAAATATTTCAGGCCATAAGATTTAGGTTTATCAGGAATATACTGAATAAACGGTGCTCTACCACTATAGGGAAACAATTGTTCATCTACTGTAATTGTTTCATTAGGATAGTATAATTCTTCCAACCTCGTATTCATCATAGCCCACAGCTCTGAAATTGGCGCAGTCTTGTCATTCACACGTCTCTCGGCACGCGTGTGTACGTTGTCGAATCGTATAGCTGATAATACTTGCTTGAATCTATCACGCGACATTGTTGCACGAAACAGAGGTAATGAACGACTGCCCCACAGATCATGCAGTGTTAAATCGTTCCATTTGTTGACACCCATTGAATACAGCATACCAATAAATGCATCTAACTCTATATGGCTAAATTGTTTCCATAGCTGGTTATTATTAGGGTTTTTCTCATTGTATTTGCGTACCATTTCGAGACCTTTACGATTTGTGTGCATTACTATTTGGGTCTTTATATCATCACTGAACAATAGATTAAAAATTTCCTTTTTTGACATACAACTATTAACCAGTCTCCCATTTACACCACCTGAAAAAGACCCAAGATTCAGATTTTTAGATTCAATTGTATTTCATTTATTATTTATTGTGTTTACCTTTGCGGTGCATGACGTTCAAACGACGCCTTTGTGATAGCACTGGTGGAACAGAAAACCATTCCGTGCCATCGGGAGCAATAAACTTATTTCGAGTTTGTGTCGGTTCACGTTGCACATCGTCTTCTCCGTAATTATGCTCCTCGGGTTCAGCCACTTCAATTTCGTGGTCTTCCTGTTCAGCATCGGACGCTACTTCATTATCTGGAACCCAATCTTCATCGGCTTCCAAATGAAAAATCTCATCACTTTCAAACAAAATATCGAACTCCTTTTGCGTTATACTAATAAAACCGGGTTCAAACTAGTAAAACTAGACTCGGAAAAAGACAGAAAGGAGAGCATTATATAAAATACTTACGTTTCTAAATTCAAATTTCCCTTTCGGTCCCACGGCAGCTTATCTAAATTTGATTGCGGTCTATGCATTTTTTATACAAGTGCCACTACACACAACACAAAACTTTGTTAGAACTAAACGCGCCAACAAGTACACTGAAATGACAATGTAAGCAGGTAAATTGTAACTGTAACTATAACTGTAATAAAGTACCTACTTAACTAAAGCAACGAAAACGTCCGAAGACAAAGGTCTTACTCAGCGATAACGATAACTAAAACGTATACAGCAGCAAATAACATCTTCACTTGATACAAAGCACATACATACGTGTATTAAGCAGTGGTACACGTGTACCTCGTTCGTCTAAATATGATAGAAGATTCCCCCGGCAGAGAAGTGTAATAAAATAAAAAAGAAAGAACTGTTATAGTATATTAAGTATTAAGAACAGTAAGGACAGTTTACCGATCGACGACAATGTTGGAGGAGATCGGTAAACTCCTTACTGTTCGAAATGCTTATACTATTTTTTGTGCGATCAACAATACACTTGATGGCAAAATTTAGGCAAAACACATTTTATTTTATCTCAAAATTACTTAAAAGATGACCACAAACCGAGTCACAAGCATGTGTATTGTTTCCTTTGTAACCTGAATGTTAATGTGACAGTTGTAAAATAATTATGTCAGAAATTCTGCTAATCAGTAAACTATTATTATTATTATTATTATTATTATTATTATTATTATTATTATTATTATTATTATTATTATTATTACCATTTACAATTGTAACAATTGTACATTTAATTTTAATATTAATAAAACTGACAGGTGTTTCAGTAAACTATGAATTTCACTTACTGTTCGCTGAACGGTAAATTACTTACCGTTCAGTTAGACCCATTAAACAGTAAATGCCACCTACTGTTGTCAAAACAGTGACAGTAAGTTGACAAAAATGAACGATCGCACAAAAATAAAGTTAATCTAAACATTGCTTCTTCAACTTCTACGAAAACCAATAGGTTATGGGCCCAGTACTGAAGAAGTATTTGTTGGGATAAAAGCTGCGGTAAAGTAGCATAAATCTGTGGTTAAAAGCAGAAAACAGAGTGGTCAAGCGAAATAAAAAAAAAGGGAAGAGCATTTTATTTACGTGGAAAGATGGAAAGTGTATTAATGAATACATCTAGTACATCAGCGTCAATTACAACATCAGCAAATCTGCAGCTCCAAGGTTTAATAAATTGTGCAAGTTGGAAATTTCAAGTGAAGGTTATACTAAAAGCACTTGATATTTTTGGTGTGGTGGATGGTACCATAACAGAGCAGATCGAAGAAGCACAAAAAGCAGACTGGCTAAAAAGGATGCTAAAGCTCAAAGCGTTCTTGTAACAAGATTATCAAATAAAGTCCTGCTGCAAGTTATAAATTGTGAAAAAGCTAAAGAAATATGGGATAAGCTACACACAATTTACGAACAAACATCTGAAACATCATTACATTTGCTGCAACAAAAGTTTTTTGCAATGCAGTACACAATGGACGAAGATATGGCTACGTTTTTAGCTAAGACAGAAGAGAATGTGTGTAAGATTAAGCAAGCGAAAGGGGAAGTTCTTGAGAAGATGATTATTACGAAAATTATAACGTCACTACCAGAAAACTACAGGCATTTTGTTTCGGCATGGGATTCGGTGACAGTGGAGAAGCAAAGCTTGTCGGATCTGACAGCGAGGTTGCTGACCGAAGAACACAGGATGAGCTACAGAGAACAAAATGCTATAACAGCGCTAGCAGCGAAACATAAGAGAGAAAACCGTAAGTGTTTTAAATGTGGTAAGCCTGGACATTTTAAAAGAGATTGTAATGTTAATAATGCAAAGATATTTTGTGAAAATTGTAAAAAGAAGGGGCATTACAAGAAAAATTGCTGGTTTCTGAACAAAAAGAAAGAAGCTAGTAACGAAAATTCTAATAATGCTTTTTCGGCTAATGTTTTTATGTAAAGGTAGATGACTGGATTGTTGATAGCTGTGCGTCAGACCATATGTGTTACAGTAAAAATATGTTTAGTAAATATGACGAACTCTTAAAGCATAAAGACATTGTTGTTGGGGATGGGAAAACTATTCAAGCAATAGGTGTTGGTGTAGTTAAATTAGATGCATTCAATGGGACCGAATGGATCGAAACGACTATTAATAATGTTTTACACGTTCCTAAAATTACCATAAATGTGTTCTCAGTAGGTGCAGCTGTAGCAAAAGGTTATGAAATGAAGGTTAAATTTGAGCAATGTAGTTTCGAAAAAAACGGTAAAACATGTGCAATAGCTAACCGAGAAAATAAAATATATAAAATGGTTTTTAAGAAAATATACCAAAATGTGCTAATGTAGGTTTATTAAAAGAAGGATTAAAAGAATGGCATTTTAAAAGGGTGCATCAAAATATTGATCAGGTTAAAAATATTTTACAAAGAAGTGGCATAGATTATCAAAATGGTGAAGATATTACATGTGTGCCATGCTTAAGTGGTAAGCAACATAAATTTAATCATGCTATAAGCATAACAAAAACTGAAAAACCGGGTGAATTAATTCACATGGATTTATGCGGGCCCATGGAAGAATTATCTGTAGGGGATGCGAAATATTTTTTGCTCCTAAAAGATGACTATTCAAGATTTCGTACTGTTTTCTTTTTGAAAAATAAATATGAAACTGCAGAGAAGATACATGAATTCATTTAAAAAGCCAAAGTAAATCCGGGTTACATCATCAAAACTATCAGAAGTGACAATGGAACAGAATTTGTTAACAGCAAAGTCAAGAAAATGTTAATAAATAATGGTCTAACACATCAAACAAGTGTAGTTTATACACCTGAACAAAATGGTTGTGCGGAAAGAGAAATGAGAACGATAGTAGAAGCGGCTAGAACGATGATCCTAGAAAATCAATTTAAGAAAAAATTGTGGGCATAAACAGTTAATACCACCGTTTTTGTCTTAAACAGGACAGGCAAAAGTAGAGTAAAAAATAAAACACCATACGAAATCTGGTTTAACAAAGACATGTTTGATATAAATAAACTGAAAATTTTTGGTAATGAAGTGACTGTGCATGTGCCAGACCAGATGAGACAAAAATGGGACCCTAAAAGTCAGTTGAGATTCTTTGTTGGGTATGGAGAAAACACAAAAGGGTACAGAATATATTTTCAAAAAAACAATAATGAATTAATAAGACGTTACGTGGTTTTTATCAATGAAAAGAAAGAAAATAAACCAGATTTAACACATAACAGAAAGATAGAAATAAAAGAAGAAGAACAAAAGATTAAAGACAAAACAGAACTAGTTGATACTACTTTAAAGGGATGGGAAATTGAACGAGAAAATGACAAAGAACAAGTACATGAAACAGAACAAAGACTGTCAGAAATTACAGAGACTGGAGAAGGAAAAGAAAGAGAGGGTGAAGATGAAAAAAATCGAACAAGACGATACAAATTTAATGTAAACTGAAAGAGTTAGAAGACGACCAAGGTGGTTAGATGATTATGAAACAAATTTCCTGAGTATTCATAATGAACCGAAATCATATGAAGAAAGCTATAAAGGGAAGAAACAAAGAAAATTGGTCAAAAGCCATAAAGAAAGAATTAGATACCTTAAGAGAATATAACTCATGGACAGAGGTTTCAGAATGTCCTGAGGAAGCGAACATTGTTAGTAGCAAATGGGTTTTTAAGATAAAAGAAAATCCCAATGGTGATGAACAATACAAAGCACGATTAGTAGCCAGAGGCTTTGAACAAACTAATTGCGATTTAGAAATATATGCTCCTGTGGCAAGATTAACAACATTTAGAATATGTATGGCTGTGGCAAATCGAAGGAACTTACCAGTGTATCAGCTAGATGTACCGTAGATGGGGGTAACTAAAGCCACTTTCAAAATTCAAACTTCTGCCCAAGTCAGACCCTTTAATTTATAGGTTAAATAAAAATTGCATAACTTGGGTCTGTGGTCATAAATTGACAAAAATGTATATTTTTTAAATAAAAACATGGTGGCTTTAGTTACCCCTGAAAAAGGGGTAACAAAAGCCATCCATTAAAAATTAATGTTTGGCTTTAGTTAGAGAGTGCTAGGGTAACTAAAACCATAAATCAGGCATATGTAACAATAAAGAAAGCTATTGACATTAAAAAAGCTTTATTATTTAAGAAAAAAACAAAAAAACATTAAAAAAAAACAAAAAATTATTTAAAATAGGCCTGTTAAAAATCAGTGGTTTAGTTCATAAGGAAAAGTATAACGTCCTCTGTTTACTTTGGATGGTTGCACAATTGAAATGACATCTGTTAACTGAATGTCCATTTCGTCGTCAGCAATTGGAAATATATAGTCATTTCCTTTTGATTTGGAGATTCTTCTGAAAAACTTCACTTTAACTTCGTTCATCTCAAAACAAGTTCTAAGAACGACTCCATAGAACTGTTTGGTGGTTTCTTTTTTTGTGTTCTTATTGAAGATGAGCTCAACAGTGACGTAAACATCAGGTTTAAGTTCTTATTTAGAGACTCCTTTTTTGGGTTTTTTTTCATAAGTCGCTTCTTCTAGTTGTAGATCTATCTCCGATTCCAAGTCACTAAATGTTTCTGGATATCTGAATTAGAGTCTCGTAAAGAATACTGGTCATCAGTATCGTCACTTGAGTCGGCATTCGCAAGTTTCTTATTATGTTTCATAGTCTTTAGTTTGCTGTGGTTTTCCTTTGTTTTGGTATCAGGTATTTTGGACGTACGGGTACTCAGTTGAGGATCATCATCATTGATCAGAATTATGTCTTCAATCCCTTCAATCCCCTTTCCTGCAGGGACATTCAGTTTTCTCTTCTTCCGCTGTTTCAGAGGTTCGGTCTCTTTCTTCCTACTTTCTTCAAAAAAGGATTTGATAGAATCAGTCCAGTTGTTGCTTGAATTAAGCTCTTCAGATACTGTTTGTAGGCAACTGGAGTTACTTTTGGCAGTGGCATCACCATCAGGAAGCCTTTTCAGAATTTCATTTCGGTCTAAGGGCACTTTTTCAAAAGTCTTGGAAAGCTGTCTTTTGGAATAGAACCACGATTGGCCTCTTTCCACTCTGTCAAAGTCTGGCGCCATTTTATTTTTAATGGCCTAAAGAATGCCACATCTAAGGTCTGTGTGTAGTGCGTACTGTTAGGAGGTAGCAGTACAAACTTGATCTTATTTTTGTTGCATTTTTCAATAATATGGGCAGAGATGTGACTCAACAAATTGTCTCCTATCAAAACCTTCTTGGCATCACTGCCAAATTGTTTAAAGTAGGGCAAAGCTACTCTCTGAAACCAATCTTCAAACATTTCCAGGGTGAACCACCCGCTTTTAGATCTATTATATACAGTGCCTGCTGGACCATTCTCTGTCCATGAGTCATAGAGATGTGCTGCCTTGTAAGTTATATAAGGAGGCAGTAGCGTTCCACTTGCACTTCCAGAAAACATTACTGACGTACTAGATTTTGAAAAATCTACTATACGCTCCGGATGCCGTGTTCCCCTTCTCACGATCACTTGTTTTCTCCTGGGTCGTCAGTCATGTTGGTTTCATCGTAGTTAACTATCATTGATGGAACAACATCCTTTAATGTCTCTTCGAGTTCATTAAAGTAGTTATTCACGATGTCCTTACTGATAGTCGCTCGACTTCTTTTAATGTTTTGGCCCAACCGTTTGGAAAGATCTTTACTGTTTCTTTTCAGAAAACTGTCAATAAAATCAACACCAGGCATATTGTTTTTGAACCTAATTTCATTTCGACCGCAACGATCCAGGTAACCTTTGACTATTAGTCTTATGTCTAGCGCCGTAAGAGGGAATCCCCACTCTCCAGCCATGCTTATACATTCAACTAATCTTCTCTCTTCTTCAGAATTAAGAACTGGAGGCCTACCACAATTGTTAACCCTACCTTTCAGGGCAGCAGTGAGAGCAAATCTTGATATACCAAATTTCTTAGAAACCTTTCTTACACAGCTATTTTCAGCGTTTCATTTGTGTAATTTTTATACTTCCGGGTACCAAGCTTCTTCTTTGGGTTTCGATGCGTTTTAGTTCTAAAAAAGAAAAATTATTACTTAAGGAATTTTGACTTATTATGGTGTACCACACAAAAGTACAGGGTAACAAAAGCCACCTTTATGATGTGGCTTTAGTTACCCCATGTTGTGTATCACTGAAAAAAAATCACAACAAAACAAAGAATCAAGTTATAGGTTATAACCTTTAAAAAAATTAAAAATTAAGGTTATGTTTGTTGAGAGTTATGAGAATTTAAGATTAAAAACGACTTATTCAGAGCAGAAGTTATGCAAGGTAACTTTTTATCAATTTTTGGGCTAAATATATAGTTTTACTGTACAATTACCTTGATATTTTTAATAATCCAGATAAGTATTTGGAAAGCACGTGTAAGCTCCTGTTAGAAAAACACAACATCAGCTGTTAATTCCCAACAGTGTTGCCACTATCACCGTCCAAAAATTACCTGTTGTAATGGCTTTAGTTTCCCCGTAGGCTTTAGTTACCCCCATCTATGGTAACTGGAGCATTCCTATACGGAGACATTAAAGAAACTGTTTATATGAGAATACCAGATGGGACATTGTGTAAATTGAATCGTTCTATATACGGTCTTAAAAGGTCACCAAAATATTGGAATGAAAAATTTGATATGTTTATGAACAGTCAAGGTTTTATTCAATCGAAAAACGATTTGTGCTTGTACACTAAATGTCATGAAAACAATTTATTATATCCCTTGATATATGTAGATGACTTACTTATATTTGGAAGTAATAGTAATGAATCAAAATTTTAAAACAAAGGGTTTAGGTTTGGCTAATAATTATTTAGGTATCAATATAAAACAAGATTTAAAAAGAGGTTAAACAGTTATAAACCAAAGGAACTATTTACAGCATGTTCTTTCAAAATTTAGTATGACAGATTGTAAAACTATAGATACTCCTTAGATCAGAACTTTAAATTTGAAATACTAGCTAGAGAAAATAGTGAAAGCGAAGAAGTTGAAAAAAAATGTAGACAACTGATAGGTAGTTTACTTTATGCAGTTTCAGGATCTCGTCCTGATTTGAGTGTCGCGGTAAATTTTCTTAGCAGATACCAGTATTGTGCTAGTATGGCTTTATATAAATCATTAAAACGAGTATTGCGTTATGTAATGAGAACTTTAGATTTATCTTTAGTTTATAGTTGTAGTACAAAAAACGAAATAGTAGGTATTGTTGATGCTGATTGGGCAGCGGATGTGAAAGACAGAAAATCTACATCTGGTTTCGTTATATTTTATTTGATTGTGTAGTGTCTTGGTATTGTAAGAAGCAAATTGCTGTATCATTGTCTTCAACAGAAGCAGAATATATCGCATTAAGTAACATTATATGTGAATTGTCTTGGATTAAAAAGATTATGTTAGATTTTAAATTAGAATTTAATGAACCTGTTATCATATTCGAGAACAATCAATCAGTAATAAACATATAGGAAAACAATGAAAACAACAAACGTTTAAAACATGTAGACGTAAGATTTAATTACATATTAGAAGCCGTTAAGAATGGTTCGATAAAATTAGAATATATTAAAACATCTGATAATATTTCAGATATGTTTACAAAACCTTTGGGAAAAATATTGTTTTAAGAATTTAGAAACTGTATTATGAAATAGTGTTTAGTAAGATGTTTATGTAAGGAAAATATTTGTTGAGGGGGCGTATTAAAGACAACAAATATTTTTCTAATATATAATAATTAAGTAGGTAGAAGTCGGAAAAAAAATAAATTAGATCATTAAAAAGTGTAATAAAATAAAAAAGAAAGCATTGTTAATAAAGTTAATCTAAACATTGCTTCTTCAACTTCTATGAAAACCAATACCATTTAGTTGTATTCCAGGACCTTATGAGTTCAGGAAGCTTAGCTTTTATTTATCATACCAGAACACACTGATCAGACCCAACATATTAATATGGTACTATTCATTGCTTTTCACTTTCAATGACATCACAAAATTTGATAAATTTTTTTCAATTTTCCCAAACCCGACAGTTTTATACCAAGTCTGGTAATTGAGATCTTTAACTTCACTTGATTTTAAATTAGTAACTTACCATGTGCAACAAGTACTAATTATTTATACTTTTCAGCAATCAGCATCAGTACAATTCTTTGTGGATTATGACAAATCTTTGGGAAACTACTTAATTGATGTTGATAATAACATCATTCTAGACTGTTTTAATCAAATTTCGTCATTGCCATTGGGATACAACCATCCAAATGTGTTGAGCGTTTTTAGTGATCAACACAATTTGGTATACTTCTACCCGTTTTACAATATTTATTAATTTTCAACACTTTTAGAGATCTCTGATAAATAGGCCAGCTTTAGGTGTCTTCCCTGGTGCTGATTGGCCACAAAAATTACAAAATGTTTTAATGAAGGTAAGTCGGCGTTATTATAGTACACATTGAATTAAAAAAATACTTTTAGGTATCACCAGGTCTTCCTATGGTTACAACAATGATGTGTGGTTCTTGTTCTAATGAGAATGCATACAAGGCTTTATTTATGGCATATATGAGTAAGACACGAGGGGGTAAACAATTTTCAGAAGAAGAAATGACAAGTTGCATGATTAATACACCACCTGGTTCTCCGGACTTATCGCTTCTATCATTCCATGGCGCATTTCATGGTCGTACACTTGGAACTCTTTCTACCACACATTCCAAAGCCATTCATAAACTTGATGTACCAGCATTTGATTGGCCTATTGCAAATTTTCCTAAATACCGTTATCCTCTTGCAGATAACATTAGCGAAAATAAAAAGGAAGACCAAAAATGTTTAGCAGAAGTTGAAGATTTAATAGTAAAGTATAAGAAGAAAGGAAAACCAGTTGCTGGTATTGTTGTAGAACCAATTCAATCAGAAGGGGGTGATAACGAAGCATCACCAGAATTCTTTCAAGAGTTACAAAGAATAGCTAAACGTTATGGTGCTGGCTTCCTCCTTGATGAAGTACAAACAGGTTGTGGTGCTACAGGAAAAATGTGGTGTCATGAATATTTCAATCTTGATTCACCTGCTGATATTGTGACATTTAGTAAAAAAATGCAAATTGGAGGATATTTCAATACTGAGGAATTTACGTAAGCAAGTGAAAATTATAAGTATTTTAATAAATAGTGAATTTTTAGACCAAAAGAACCTTATCGGATTTTCAACACATGGATGGGAGATCCTGGAAAATTATTGATATTAGAAGCTATTTTAGATGTTATTAAAACACAAAAATTGTTAGGAGTCGTTGAAAAAAGTGGTAAGACATTAAAATCTGGAATTATGGAATTAGAGAAAAAATATCCACATTTATTAAATTCTATTCGTGGAAGGGGTACATTTTTGGCCTTTAATGCATCAAGCACTAAACTCAGAGATGATATTTTAGCTAAACTGAAACAAAAAGGTTTGTGTCAGATTACTTTCTTGTATACTTATTTATTTATTGTAAACCACTGTTTGATTTTGATTGAGCTAAATTAATTGTGATTTTAGGGATACAGGCGGGTGGCTGTGGAGATCTTTCAGTTCGTTTAAGGACTGCTTTAATTTTCCAAGAACATCACGCAAATATATTTTTGGATAAATTTAAAGAAGTTTTGAAAGAATTGTAGTTTGATTAAAAGAAATTTTGATTGTTTTAAATCATATGTTAATGTTTAAATGTGTTAAAATTTTTGAATTATGATTCTTTTTGAATGAGATTTAATTGTATGAAGCTGTATGAACTGTATGACAGCTCTTTCAAAGTTTATTAACTCTTACATCTGTATTATACCAATTTAAAGCTGGCAAGATATGCACTTTAATCTGTTCCTGTATGTTTCTTTTCTGTTTTTGATAATCATTGGTATTGTTTTATATATTTAGAAATAACCTATTTCATATCAATTTCTAATGAATAAGTCTTCCATGATTCAAGCCTAATCTAAATGTTGCCTTAAAATTATGTTTAATATGTTGATGTTACATAAAAGAATGTCTAATATATCAAAATTCTGTCATCTTTGACTTTTTCACATTTAATGTTGAATGTTAAAAAACGAGGTTGGATGAAACGAATCTACCCAATTAAAATTAAATATAAATTATTTTAATTAGGGTTACCAAATCCAAATATATATATATATTCTAATATATATAAATATTAGAATGGCGGATAATGTACCGGTATAAAGGACAGAAATAATAACGAAATTTGCAATAACAAAACATTTAGGCTTATTTTTCGGGTAACTCTCATTTCTTAACAAATAGTGAAAAAAATTGATACCAGAAAGTTCTTTAAAGTTATATTGTACTTGTATAATTACTTTTATAGATTCTACCGTTAATTTAATTCATTCTTTGGACCACTGCAAAATAGAATTCACATATTTTAAGCAATTTTGAAAATGACTCAATATTTGGACAGAGTTTAAAAAAATTTACCCTTGCTTGTGCAGTTTTTGGTCTGATATTTTAGATTTGAGGAATGAAATTAAATCATTATATTGGTCGTAGAGTTTGATATCAATCGAATTTTAATGAACTCTATAGTTGGGATTAAATCATCGTGTACTTTGCATAATCCTTTAAACCTCTGTTTCACGTGCGGGACAAATTTATCCCACGCTCTTAAATTTGCGATTGCGCAATTACTTTTTAGCAGGTCTTGTAATCTTAGTTTAGTGTACTTACTACATGCATTGTATGCAGATGTACATTATGTATTTCCAAGTCACAAGTTAAGCTAAAGTTTCTATCGTGGGACACGAAAGTATCTCGTGCGACCTATGAATATACAATTTATTATTAAATTTTTATGTAAGTGAATTTATTTTTTCGTAGTCTCTGTAAACATATTATATTTTTTTATAATTTAGTGCTTCAATAAGGGTAGTAGAGATCCACAACAATGGTTAAATTAGTTGGAAGAGAGTGATAAAGAGAAAGAATTTGGTTTACTAGATCCTGATGAAGACGACGGTAATTATTGTGGAGAAAGTGATTTGTCAGAGTTAGAGCAGGATTCCAGTGACAATGTTGTGAAGATAGTGGCAAATTTGCAAGAAGAAGACAATGATTTAATTTTTATTCGAAAAGATAAAACCACTATTTGGAAAAAAGTATGCCCGTGCAAAACGAGAACTAAAGTATACAACATATTTGTAAATAAACCCGGATCTATAAATGAACCAACAAATGCTAAAAGCATTTATGAATGTTATAAAATATTCATTAGTGACGATATTATGGAAATTAAATAAAGTCAACAAACATTTATATCGATAATCACCATTGATACCATATATTGCACAATGACATAATCGATTTCGTTTTCTTTTGAGATATTAATGATTTTACAATATAAATTCTAGTGAAGATCAAAGAAAAACTGGCAAACTAGCCGTAATAAGAGAAGTTTTTACGTTGTTTGTAGTTAATTGTCAAAAATGATGAACAACTTGTTGCTTTTAAGGTCGATACCCTTTTGGGCAATATATTCCATGGAAACACGCGAAATATGATGCATAAAAATATTTGCTTTAGTTGATTGTGAAAACTTGTATACTTTGAATTTAAAAATTTATGCAGGCTTACAACCACATGGCCCTAATCTATTATCAAATTCACCTGCAGATGCTGTCAAAGGTCTTACCAAAGTTGTGAAAGGAACATATCGCAATATTACTATGGACAATTGGTTTTCTAGTTTTCCGTTAGCATTAGACCTCAAAAATGACTTCCAGTTAACAATGCTAGGAACTTTGAAGAAAAATAAACGAGAAATACCTTCAGACTTCTTAGCTATCAAAGAAAGACGTGAGAAAAGTAGTATGTTTCCTTTTCCCAATGAATGTACTCTTGTTTCGTTTGTACCTAAGAAAAATAATAATGTTCTTCTTTTATCTAGATTACATGATGATGATAGTATAGATGACAATACCGGAAAGCCACAAATGGTTCTTGACTATAATAATAGTAAATATGGAGTTGATGTGGTGGATCAAATGTGTGGCAGCTATAATGTTGCCCGATCTAATAGAAGATCCCACTCAGAATTTTTTGATGTCTTGAATACTGCTGGAATAAATGCAATAGTATATCACGTAAATCATTCAAATGATAAAATAAATACGCGAAATTTCCTGCGTACACTTGGTTTAGACATGATCAAACCTATATTTGCTCTAGAATCCAACTTGAATCAATTCCGAGGCAGCTTAGAGTAAAATGTAATTTTATTCTCAGCATCGAGGATCCTAGCCCAGAAAGCAGTGTTCCAGTTCCAAAAAAGCAGAGAACTGGAAATGGTCGTCATATTTGTCCCAGAAAGGATGACAAAAGGAGAAGAAATTGCTGTTCAATGTGTGACAAGTGGGTTTGTAATTAAAGATCACCATGAGAAAAGAAATTGTTTGTGTAAATTGTGCAAAGAACAGAATTAAGTTTTATCGTCGTTTTATGTTTTTTGTTTATTCTAACCGCTTTAACAGGATTAACATAAAGTTAAGTTTTGAAATAGCCCTTTTTTAATTTATATTAGTAATTGATATGGGATACTGTTGTATCCTATGCGACTATTGATGTTACAATTCTAGACGCACGCGACGGAGGGTTAAATGCATCCACTTGTAGCGTCTCCCATGTACACTATCTTGAAAAGTTGTGCTATTTGACTAAGATAGGCTGGACGGGGTTAAGTGTTGAATTACATGGGGCAGGTAAGCAATCAAACTGCTCAAATTAAATTTAACGAGCTTTGCGCAATGGTGGTTGTTAGTTAGTATACTAGTCTGGGAAAGAACCACCAATAAAATCCACTTTATTCATAAATAAGTAATTGCACAAGTAAAGTGGATACAAAATTATAACATTAAATGAAACAAATAAAAAGCAGTTTGGTTACACATAAACACGAAAAAACCCCATGTAGTCACACCCACAATTGTGTCATAAATAATCAGGATAATAATCGTAATACCAAACATATGACCCTTTAAAACCAATCATGCCGGTCTTTAAGTAAATAAACACATAAAACAATAAGGCAAATTACGGTACATATAAAATACAATAGCAGTAAAATTGCATAGGTGATAAGGACAAAGAAAACAGACAAGGAATTTACACGTACACAATTGTTTACTGGCTACTGAAGCACAAAATGCATACGTAAAATTACAACAAATTACATGTAAAGAGAAATTAGTTCGCAATTCTACTTAACAAACTGACAAAAAAAACATCGTGACCGATATGTAATGTTGAGTGCGTTAGAAAAATACAGCGCCCCGTTCTCAGGTTACACATTCACAGCAATAAAAATAAAATTCAAGGTGTTTAATGGTCATCGGGACCCGGGGCTATGTACACACTCGGCAATTGCACATTACAATTAACCGAGCAGTATCGTGTACCAGTTCTTCAGGCCCACTTCTACACAAATATAAATATAAACAACAATGCTAATTCACACAAATATAAGAGCCCTGTACTGTCTTTTATTTTAGCAGATTTCAGCTTAATGAGCCCGCGTGTGAATAAGATGCCTTTGCAAGGCAATGCTCGGTTTTTAATACGTTTTAATACGTAGAATTATTTGCTGCCAACCTTAATTTATATAAAAATATCTACTTACAGAAATCGTTAACACACGCGGTTTGACTTCATAAAGGGTGACTGTTATTTATAGATTAATTTGAAAAACACATTAAAACTAAGACCCGAAAGAAAAGACAAATTAGCGTTGGCTAATTCAAAAGAAAATGTACATGCAAGAATTATTTTCAAGACAAACTGTTTACAATGAAGGTAACTGTATGGATCTGGCTCCATCGACACTGTACCTCCAACTAACTTTTCCCCCGATTTCAAACTATCTTTGCTCCCGCATTCAACCCCCCATTTTTCAATGATAAAATGATTTTTCAGTGATAAAAAACAAAAAAATTATGTTGGAACAGTTTCATATTAATTATTGAACGACATCTTAATTTGCATTCGTCTGTAACAAGCGCTACATTTAGATCTCAAGTTTCAACGTACCAAACAAAGACGTCTCTGGTTGCAGTGTATACCGACTTAATTAATTACTAACTAGTGACATTTTTACATCAAGAATGTGCGCATAAGAATTTCCAATGATTCGTTACGCCCCTCCAGTATAGCAGTCTTTAATTGTACACCTGCTAGTCAAACCTCAAACACATGTTTTTCAGCTAAATATTAGTAAAAAAAAATATTCCGAAAACCATGCTCAAATAACGACTTAATATTTAACAAAATATGTTAAAACTCCATTAATTAAATTTCCTATCGCGGTAACAATTCCGATTAAAAAAAATGTTGTAAAATTTTCGCGGTCCGCTACCTACACACTTAAAACATTTAAACCGTCAAACAAATTATTCTCCAGGTATTCTAAAGTAGCTATGTACACTTGAAATTCCTTACAAATTCTTTTTTCTGCATCTTGACCGCCTGCTTCGCAGATATTTGCTTTAATTTTGAAGACAAGAATTTATGTTCAATTCTATTTTTTAACAAGCGTATTATGTTTTCCAATACATTAGTCGTTTCTAGTAAGGAATTTCTTTCTTGTTCAACAGAAGCCAAACTTGTTTGAAAAACGAACATTAACGAGTGGACAAATGATAAATATGCTTCTGAGAAAGAATTTTGAAAGAATCTCAATTTTGTAAGTTGCTTGATTTTGGGAAATAAAGTACGATTTTATCGCTGGGAACAACTGTATGACCCTTTCTACGGCTGGAAACAAACTAACCCATCTTGCCTTACTATGGTTTAATAAGTATTGATAATTAATTTCAACAAAATCATAAAACTCGGAGTGATTCAGTCCTTACCGTGGAGATTGAAAAAATAGTTAAATATTTTTAGTATAATTGATGAAGGCTTATATTGATAATGTGAGCCGGACAACCAATACCCACGAGGTGTTCATTTTTTAGGCGTTGTTTCAAAAGAGTATAGACGTTTTGGCCAGATTGTGTGTTGATACCACCAACAACATTAGCATTATCTCCTATAAACGCTACTCATTTTGTATTATTTATCAAGTGTTTGCATTAGATAGTTGGGTATGATTTCAGCTGTTTCATCTGGTAAGCTCACTAAATTTAAAATTTTAATTTCAATTCCATTTCCGGACCAGTTAAGATAGTCCCTGGCGTTTCTAAATGAATACCGGGGTTTTTGTAGTATTTATTACGTAAAACTTAAAATTATAATTAATACATGAAATGAAAGAGCAACTCAAACAGGTATACCTACAAGCTTACAAGTGTTCAATGTGAGCATCTTTCGTCACACGGCACACATCAATTCGATAGCTCAATTCTTCCCAAACGTTGATTAGTGTTTGTGGTATAATTGTTGCAACAACTGCCTTAATCCTGTTTCCTAGGTCGTGTAGGTCAGCTGGTAGTGGAGGCACATACACACGATTCTTTATGAACGCCCACAGGTGGAAATCACATGGCATCAGAAATAGCCATATTTGTAGAGCATCGAGATAGGAAGCACCAGTTACAGTTGCTTCTCCAAAGAAAAAAAGCCAATAAACTTTCCTTTGGGAAGGCAGCCGGTATTTTCAAACTTATACCATCTACGGATGTTATTATCACTTGGTGGATAACATCTGAACTTAATCCGGAACGCATGTTGCACAATAACTACAGATTCGGTCTTTGCAAACTGCAGAACACAAGCTTTCTGTTCACTAGTCGCCAT
This sequence comes from Vesta saturnalis, assembly GCA_036346205.1. Taxonomy (NCBI): domain Eukaryota; kingdom Metazoa; phylum Arthropoda; class Insecta; order Coleoptera; family Lampyridae; genus Vesta; species Vesta saturnalis. Next base: position 1,907,200 of record JARFJB010000513.1, read on the forward strand.
GTATTATTAAGGATGATTTGAAATTTGACGTAATAAATACTACAAAGCGTTAAAGCCCCGATATTCATTTAGACACACGGTGTATCTGTACTTAACAATTGTAATAAAATGGGCTTCCGTCTTTGTTCTAGCCAATTTTAAATTCTTAGCAATTTCTGTATCATTAAACAGCTTTCTTGTCAAACTTGCGGTACAGTCCATCTATTTATATGACTGATGATGTTTAATAGTGTGAAACGCTAGTGTTCCTCCCACAACATTTGATTTTTTATTAGCGACCCGAGATACTGAAAAATGTGATGACTACAACATTAGCTGAACTGAAATTTTGTCTTTATGTTACATAAAGACAAAATTTACATCGATGGGGGCTTAAACCTTGATGGCGCAGTTGGTTAGCGCGATACTCTAGCAAAGTACAGGTCGTAGGTTCAAGTCCTACTCGAGGTAAACTTTTTATTTAGGTATTTAATAAAATTAATAATAATTTTTAAGAACATTAACATTTACATTGATAGTATAACTTAAGTTTAAGGTTTAACTTATCATTATAATTCTTATTGAAAAACTATCAATGTTACTGCATTTTCTACAATTATTTAAACATCCACATCTTTCAAATTTACAAACAGTACGCATAATCGTACTTTCTGATGTAATTGGACTGTTTTCGAAGGAAAAAACAAACCTGCCCATTATTACATATGCAGTGCTTCCTGAATAATACCACTTAATAATCTGTATTTTTTCTTCAGTCGAATACATGAGTATTGTGTCGGACTTGCAAAAACACTGATTTTCAATTCTCGTTGACAGTAGCGATTAAATGTGTCATTGATCTTTGAAAATGTGTATTTATCTGTTAGATCTTTCTAGAAAAAGTCACTCGTATTAGTGTTGGTGATGGTTTGGAGCTTGTGATGTAGATAGTTTCCTTGTTAGGGTGTGTGGAAATAATGAAATTATGTAAAAAAATCTAATGGTGATAGGCGACACCTTTAACAAAATTACTTAGATTTCTTAAGTATTGTTTATAAAGAAACTAACTGTATTGAGACAGTAACGATTGCTGTTTTGCCCCAGTATCTATAAATGATTGTTTACAAACTTTGTGATTTAGAAAAATATTTGTGTGAGAAATAATACCTGGTAGGATTACTGCCTGGTATAAAATATGTCAACAATGAAAACTGCTTTATTTAAAGTGACATGTAGAATATTTAACCTAACAAAACATAATTATGTAGATATGACACATTCACTTAGTTTGTAATTATTTATTAATACGAATATATCAATCATGGAAAATAAATCAAACACAACACCCACGGATGAAGAGATAATTGAAGAAATAACTAGAGACTTAGATAAACAAGGATTGGAACATAATTCCATTGTTGACCCTGATTGCATACCAAATGATTTTGAGGACGAAAACTTTATAGAGGAATCAACACATAATACAAAAGGTGATGTTTTTTGTGATGATTTAATTGATGAAGAGGAGTTAAAAAAAATTAATGAAAATCTTTCGGCTGAAGAAAAAACAATTAGATTAAACCAAGCAAACGATTTAAAAAAGGAAGGCAATGATTTATTTAAAAGTTCTTTATTATTAGAATCTATAACAAAATATACAGAGGCACTGAGATTATATCCATTAGAGAATGCAATAGAACGCTCTATCGTGTATGCTAACAGAGCTGCTTCTAAATTACACTTGAATTATAAGGAAAGTGCTATAGATGACTGTAACAAATCAATTGAATTAAATCCAAATTATGTTAGGGCATTTTTAAGGAGAGCGAAACTATATGAAGAAACTGAAAAATTAGACGAGAGCTTAGAAGATTATAAAAAAATTTTAGAATTAGACCCTGGAAATAAGGATGCAATTTTAGCTTGTCAACGGTTACCACCATTAATCAATGAACGGAATGAAAAAATGAAAACGGAGATGTTAGGTAAACTAAAGGATCTAGGAAATATGATTTTAAAGCCATTCGGATTATCTACAAATAATTTTAAATTACAGCAAGATTCAACAACCGGATCATATTCAGTTAATTTTCAACAAAATGGCAACTAGTTAATAAAAGTATGCACAGTCTAACTTAATCTCTTATATTATATTGAAATTAAAACACATTTTTGTTACAAATCAATAAAAACAAACATGAATATCGTTGTTTTAGTACTGAATTTTTATTGCTGTTTAGGTAATTATAATAAACCTAATCTAGACCATCATCTTCAGTAGGCCCAGGTCTTGGAGTACCACCCTGAGAACCACCACCAGCTCCAGGAAAGCCACCTGGAAACCCTCCCATACCACCAGGAAAACCACCCATTCCCGGAAATCCACCTGAAAATTTCTTTTGTGATAATTTTGTAATTAAAGCCATCACTTTTGGATTAGATTGATATTTCATAAAATTGCCAGGGTTCATAGATATGTCTTGGATTGCTGCAGCAATTTCAGGATCCTAGAAAATAAATTTTTGAAGTAATTTTAAAGGTAAATAATATACAAACTTGAAAAGCCTCCATAACTTCAGGATCTTGTAGAAGTTTATAAAAATCACCCATTCCTGGTGGTCCATCTGCTTCCGGAAAACCTTTAGCAGGTTCATCCTGTGCTGCTTTTGCATGAGCTTCTTTGGCCTTTCGTACACGTTCTGTACGTTCCTTTAATTCTTTTTCAGCCTTTTTACGTTCTTGTTTAATTTTATGTTGAACAAGTTTTTGGGCATTTGGTTTTACTTCCTTGAGCCATTCATCAATTTGTTCGTCAAAGTCAATTATACAGGCCTGTTGTAAATCTTTGGCTGCATTTTCAAAATCAGCAATCAGTCTATAACCTCTCCCTCTAAATTTGTATCCTGTTGCTGAATCAGGATTTAGTTCTAATGCACGAGTGCAATCCTTAATGCAAGCGTTGGGTTTGTTCAACTTTAAATATGACTGACCACGTTTTACAAATAAAACAGCTGAAGTCGGATTTAGTTCTATAGCCTCTGTTAGTAATTCTACAGCTTTATCATAATTTGATTCTCCAAATGCTGACATTGCAGCACATCGTTTTTCATCAGCCTTGTCTGTATCTTCTTCTGTTGGTACTTTACTAGAATCACCCATAATATGATTTTCAGGCACAACATCTGGTTCAATACAACCTTCCATGTCTAACTCAACATCAGATTCTCCTGATTCTTCAGTTTCTTCACTAACTGGTTCTGGTTCGATATCAGGTTTACTTTCTTTGATTGGTGACTCCATTTTTGGTGGTTTTGGTAGTGGTATAATACCTCCAAACGTTTCTATGAATTCTTTAAAAAAATTTAATTCTGGTTGATGAATAATATCCGGATTTTTTTTACAAATGTCAATGAATGTTTTTAACTTGTCTAAGCTATCTGTATTAAATGGGCAACTCATTTTTTGTTTTATTAGTTAAATTAAAAATAACACGTGTTAAATGTTTTATAAAGTAATAATTATATTTTATAAAGTAATTATTACAACAACACCGAACGAACTGTGATTCTAAAAGGTACAAGTGGGAAAGGAAATTTCTAGAAATTAATCTACGTTATATTTTACCGACTGTAAGAAGTAAACAACATTGAAGTTGCACACCTTTAGATAGCTATTGGCATGCTAATTTAACAATTGTTGGCACAAGTAGTATACTTAAAAAATAATAGATGTCACTACCTTTTCAGTGTTTTGTTGGCCGCGTTCAAACAATGACAAGATATATCTGCGCTCCATCACAGGTGAGGTTTCAATTAACATTTAACAATAAGTATATTTTTTGCTCACGAGAGTAAAAGGCTGTTTCTATGATCACAAAACAGGGACGAAAATGGCGTATTTTGTCTTCGCAAATTATAATTTGTTTATTTTCTTATTTACTGATTGTTAGGACTGCTTTATTATCTACAAACAATGTTATTTGAAATTATTGATGAACACTTTTAACTTTGTTAAAAGCTAGGTAATCGTCTGCGGGTGTGTAAAAATAGTATATACACGTCTGGAGTGAATTTCCACTTTTTCCTTGTGCTTCGCCCTCGAGGTATGCATTTCTTTACCTAGTTTAGATATAATAAACATGGGCGTACCCATGATCAGAAGTGTACTACAAGATCGTTTTACAGTACATGGGGTTGTGATCAAAATCAAAAGTGCTTATATTATGATGGGGTAAAAAACATTGATTTAGCTGATAAGGTCAATGATTTCAATATCCTTTAACTTGTCCTCAGCTATCGTTTAATTTTTCCAAAAGTTATACCATAGTTAGATTTCCGCGGTCATATCTCCCAATTGATAAAACTGTATAAAACAACGTATGTTTTCTTTCACGTGACTGATATCCATGTTGAGCATATACTGAGGATGTAGTTATATTAGGGCAAAATCTGGGGTATGTTCTTGGGAAAATCGAATATTTAACGACTATATTATTGAATCTAAATATGGTGTAGGGACGGAAATTTCAATTTCCCATTCCTTGGCAAGATCTTGTAACTTGTTAAATATTTTAGCAGTAACTAGGTCGGCGTCTTCACGGTTTTTCTTCAGTACGTAAAGGATTATGTTAGGATGTTCTTGCAACTTTATCAAATCTATACTTTTTGCTTGCAGAGCATTAACTACCGACTCCAGTACAGCCGAGCATTCTGCTATTACAGTTAGAGCTGCAATTAGTGAGGAAACTCCCTATCTGCTTCTTTACCTGTAACAGCCAAATCATGGGTGCCACAGAATACTATACAGGAAATAATTGAAGACAGTATTTGCTTACATTACATTACATAACCTTCACGCCATTGCCTTGCGGGGCAAGCAAAACAATCCCTGTCTCTTATTTATTTTTCATTTACAATCTTTCTCCATGCTTTCCTATCACTCCCTAGCTTTATTTTTAAAACTTCTTATCTTTCTTCCTTTTATTATGCATTCTATTGCATTCAGCCAAATTTTTTCGCAGCCTACCAGGCCCGGCCTTACCTCTGACCTCACCCACATGTATTTGCTTCTTTAGTCTTGCGTAGTTCATTCTTTCAATGTGGCCAAACCAATGTAGCGTACCACTTTTATACCTGCCTATATCGTATTTTCCTCGCCACTCTTTCATTATACACTCATTCTTCATCTTCCCTTCTTGTTTTACCACATACGCTTCTCAGGAATCTCATACCCACGGTATTTATTTTTCTATCGTGCTTTTTGTGACTCATGTCTCACTTTCATACAGTACTGACGGGACAAACACGTCATTATATATTGCTCGGTTCGTAGCTAGGCTCATGCTTTCATTTCTCATTATCGTCCACATATTTCCAATCACTTTCCTTCGAGCACTGGCCCTTTGTCCAATCTCTCCATCCATTGTACCACCTGCAGTGAACATTCTACTCTGATATACCAACTCGTCCACACTTTCATCTTGGAAGGGAAATACTCTACTCTCCTTTTCACCTTCCTGATTGAACACCAGAATATTAGTTTTGTTCACGTGTACCTTTAGGTCCATGTTTCCACAGACTATATCAAACTTCCTCAGAGCAGTTTTTAGCTCATCCGCACTGTCACTTAATAAGACTGTCATCTGCATACAGCAGAACTCGTACATTAACGTCACCAACCATTACACCATAAATATAGGTACATGCTTGCCTAACACATTTATCCATGCAAACATTGAACAACCACGGTGACATCACACAACCTTCTCGCACTCCTTGCTCAATATCAAAGTATGCACTCACATCTCTTCTCACCCTAACACATGCTCAGCTACCGTTATATGCTGCCCTTATTCCGTTTATTAGACCGTTACTTATGTCATATTCATTTAATATTTTCTACAACTTCTCCTTATTCACTCTGTTATATGCTTTCTCCAGATCTACAAACGAATAGTACAGCTTCTTTTTTACACTTATACACTTTTCGATGGCCTGCTGGAGAGCAACCACCTGATCAACACATCATCTACCTGTCATGAAGCCACCTTGCATATCCCAAATCTTACTTCGTGTAGTTTCTCGTACTCTATCAATCAGTACTCTTCCAAATACTTTACCAGCACAAAGAGCAAACTTATTCCACTGCAATCGCTCTCGTTCTTATTACCGTTACACAATGATCGATCTCTTCCAATCACTCGGCACTTTTCCACACTTAAGGCTTACATTAAATAATTCACATAATTTTCGTTTAAGCTTTGCACCTCCATAGTTTAACATTTCACCGTTGATTTCATCTACGCCTGCTCTTTTACCTTTTTTCAACCTTCCTACCGTTTGCTCTATTTGATTTAAACCAATATCCTTCTCAGTTTCATTCACCATTCCTTCTACATTCTCATTTAACCATTCAGTCTTATTTTCCTCACTACTGTACAGCTTTCCGAAATATACATTTGTATTTTTGACCCATTTCCAAAAGAGTTTTTTTGTTTCCCTCAAAATCATTGTGCATTTTCTCTCCTTTCCCAGCCTACACTTCATCTTTACTTATTCTCACTGCCTCCTTCGTTTCTTTGTTTCTTAATCTGTACACATCAAACAATCGCTTTTTCTCAGCCTCATTTCTTGCAGTAATCATTGCCATGTACGTATCTTTTCTCTTACATACTGCCTTTTTTACCGATTCATTCCACCAAGCACATTTGCTGTCTATTTATAGTCGCTCTTCCACATATCTGCACGGCACAGTTGACAACACAGTCTTTCGCTCTTATCCACGCACTTGCTACGTCCTTGTCTTTTATTTGTTCGTTCCACGCTACTTCATTCACATTCAACTCTTTGCTCACAGCATATGCATATTTCATTCTCGCACCATTACTTACTAGTTTATCTACCCTAATTCTGGACGTTCCCGCTACGTTTGCTTTCCTTCTCCAGACCCACTTTTGCCCTAAATACACTCTGGACACAACTAAAAAGTGGCCCGATCCACACTCCGATCCGCGCATTACTTTTGTATTTGGCTTCTAAGTCGGTCATCATACACTATCAAGTCATGCATACTTTTAGATTCACCTGTTTACCTGTAAACATATGCACATTTTTATGCTTAAACCACGTATTAGATGCAAACAGGTTTCTTTCCATACAGATGTTCACCAGGCGTTCACCATTCTCATTGACTGTTTGGTCTCCGAACTCAATCGCATTCACTTTGTTCTCTCTGTACACCGATCCATTTGTTTATATCTCCCAATATCATCACTCTTTCGTTTGGCTTACATACGTTCAACACGTTCTCTACATAGTTCTAGTCTCTTTCTCCATTTACCCGTGCATATAATGCAATGAGAAATATTTTTCGAAATTCCACTTCCCTTCTAACCCACATTACCCGGAGGGATACCAATTCGTACTGTTTAATTCTGCTCTTTCACTCACGGTCACTCTAACTCCTTTTCGCGCCATGCACTTCAGTCTCAACTACGGACTATAGTGCTAGGCTGCCATCCTTCATCTTCACAGCATGCTTTCTTTTGCGCTTTGTCTCCGATACGCACACATATTAAGCTGCCTTGCATACATTATATTCTAAATTTTAAATTCTTTACCATACATACCTTTAATATTTCACATACTAACTCGCCATTCATTCCTTACACAGTCGTCAGCATTTAATTTATTTAAAATTAAAACAATTTCTATATACATACACATACACTATATATATATATATATATATATATATATATATATATATATATATATATATACAGGGTGTTTCTAAGTACGGTACATAACTTCAGGAGCGTATTCTGCCACTAAAATAAGGGCAACTTTGCTTATAAACTATGTCTCATAAATGCTTCGTTACGGAAGTACAGGTGAAAGTTTCATTGAAATATTACAATTTTTTAATATTTCCGTAACCACTTGAGACATTTCAATAAAATTTTGCAGTGTTTGAGAGTTAGCAACACGGTGCGCATGTTACGCTAAAACCGGCGGATTTACTATAATCAGTGGCGTGCAGGCAGGACAATCGTTGCACAATTTGAAGGAAAAATGCGGTACACCACTGTTTCTAATCTTTCTCAATTTTTTGGGTTGTCTGTTCCATTTAGACGAAAAATGGCTCTCGTCTTTTTCCTAGGACTAGCCGTTTTCGAGTAAAAAATAAAAAACATTGTAGTGCTCCGTGATGTAATAACCAGTGTTCATGAATGAGCCTCGTGCAACTCATAATAAACCTATAAAGAAACTTAAGGTTTTTCATGTATTGACATGTATCGGGTTTTGGAACAACCTGTATATTGTGACTATAATTTTAAAATGTACCTCTGATAGATATGTATTCACTCGAAAAATAAAACTGTCTTAAAACTAAGATATATAGCCACAATCTTCCGTGTCGTATAACGTGAATAACTGTATATATATATATATATATATATATATATATATATTATATTATATATATATATATATATATATATATATATATATATATATATATATATATATATATATACAACGTGATCAATCTCAAGTGTACTGTAGTGGTATGACAAAATCCTAGTTGTTAATATTGTTGTGTTTTGCAGTTGGCTGCTTTGGATTTTAGTGTGGTTATAGTCGTTTTAGTTTATGTCAGTTCATGTCATATTATACCTTCGTTTTTCACTTTCGTATTTTCTTGAGTTATTTACAAACTGTCTATATCAAGACAAATTATATATTATGAATTTCAAATTGTGATATCGAATTTAATCGTCATGCGTTTTCAAACATGTACTGTAAATTTTATTTAATTATAATGAAATTATAACATTTAAATACTTAAGATTCATTATTTTGTAATGATGTAATCCAATCATTAAACAATATTTTATTTATTTTGTTGTATTTTATAGGATGCAGTCTAATCAAATACAAAATAGTCATTATTTAAATTAAGATAATATTTTATAATATGTATAAGTTAATGACCTTCATACAGAATTGAAACTGATCGTAGTTTTACTGAACCATGCTCTAGAGTAGCTAGAGCAATACAGCTTCTTACCAACCTATCAGTGGTATCAACTTAAATATTTTATCACGTGGTATACACTTGAGATTGATCACTCTGTGTATATATATATATATATATATATATATATATATATATACAGGTGAATCTTATCTAATCCAAAATTAAAGGCGTGCTAGAACTCATCATTCTAAGCAAAAAGTTCATATGTACATGGGTCCGGAAATGCTTCGTTTCCGAGATACAGGTGTCAAGGTTGAAAAAAATCGCGTTTTCTTCAATATCTTTCGACTGTTTCGAAATAGTTTCATGAAATTTCGTATACGGGTTTTTGGGATGGCAAATTCAAATTTGTGGTCCATTTGGTTGTCGTTTCTAGAGGGCGTCAGCGGCAACGATTTCGACCTTTAAATCGTAGCAAATTTTTTGCTACACTGTATGCCATTTTGGACTAGAAAATCGATTCTCCTATCTTTTCTTCTAAAAAAGGTATATCTTAGTGATGTCGCTAGAGCAACCTTTTCCGAGAAAAACGCTTTTAAAACTCATGATGCATACACATTTTCGGAGGGTATTTTTTGACAATAGGAATTTTTAATTGTTACTAAGTAACTTACTTGTTTACTTATGTACTTATCTGTCTCTTTGCGTTCATTGATAATAAAATTTTAATAAAAATCCATAATTAAATACGATAGAATGCCTAGACATACAACATGTATACTTTTAATATTAATTTTTTCTTTTTAATATCTTTTCTCGGAAAGGGTTGCTCTAGCGACTTCACTAAGATGTACCTTTTGTAGCAGAAAAGACAGCAGAATCGATTTTTTAGTCCAAAATGGCATACAGTGTAGCACAAAAATTGCAAAGATTTAAAGTGGTCGAAATGTTGCTGGCGCCTCTAGAAACCACAACTAAATGGACCACAAATTTGAATTTGTCATCCCAAAAACCCGTATACGAAATTTCATGAAACTATTTCGAAACAGTCGAAAGATATTGAAGAAAACGCGATTTTTTTTCAACTTTGACATCCTGTATCTCGAAACGAAGCATTTCCGGACCCATGTACATATGAACTTTTTGCTTAGAATGATGAGTTCTAGTGCTTTTAATTTTGGCGGATTAGATAAGATTCACCTGTATTACACACAGGTATGAAAAGATATTACCGCGGGTCTGACTTATGATAAGTAAAACAAAGACAGTACAATCAGTTTACGCTAAGCGAGATAGAATACACAACAAACTAAAAGCAGTGATGCTATACATGCGTCTTTTGAGTAGACTAGTATCATTGAACAAAATAGACCTAGAAACGTTAAACTTTCGTAAAACAATGTAAATTTTGCGACAAAGCTCTATTGAATTACCACCTGAAAATAAACTATGGTATAGTCGCAAACTCTTTCCAATGTGGTGATAAACGTCAGCTTGACATTGTTGCCAAACGTATGAAATTCGACGTCAACATAATACTTAGGTTATATTGTTCACATTTATTTTGAAAATTAGTTTTGATGGAAATACTTGTTCTCAACTAAGTAACAATACTTTTAACAGTTCTTAGATCATTTTGCGATGATTACAATTGTAACATTTTGAACAATGCAAGCCACACGAATCGATAATCTCAAAATGTGGAAAGCGTCAAAATTAGAAGTTATGTGTAAACAGAAGAGCTGACAACATTGCAATTTATTCGGCAGTTCTAACAACCTAACAACGTGTATTTCACTAACATAGATATATCATTTGTAATTATCAGGTTATTATGGAAGTTGGTATGTTAAGTTTGTCTCTCTCTAGCAATTTCACCCCACAACGGAAAAGATTTTGCCGTGACTCTAACAACTGCTTCGTTGAGTTTACTATTTAACGTGAAATAACATGGGATGGTGCCAATTGTTTTATATATGTATATTGTCAAACTGGCAAATGTCAAACTGAATATTGATTAGATTTGAACTAAAATTAGAAATTAAAAATTATTATTAATTTAAAAAAAAAATTACATATTTGCCTTTGAACTTATTCGTTCATAACAAAACTTATAATAATTTAAAACTAGAAATGTTTGGGGTGAAACTGTGCATTTGCTCTTGTATACTTTTGCAAGTTCAAATTGGGACCAATCAATGTCATATTGAGAATAAACAGATTCAAATTTAAATTAACGATTTCAAAATGGGATTAAACAATTTCCTAATGGGACAGTTTCAATTTGGGAATTGAATTCTAAATGAGAATGTTAACCTGAAATTAAGAATAAACAATACCAATTGGAGAAGAACGTTGACGTACTATTTAACATTTTAAAAAAATATATGAAACAATAATAACAAATTTCAAAAATGCAAATCTTCCATGTTTAACTCAGCAGGTATAAATCTTTGAGTACTTGCATAATTAGCAACATTAATTTTTCTGTTTTAATTCATTCTATTTTCCAACATGCAAAGGTGAAATTCTATTGGTGTAAGATTGTCTCCAGCGAAACCCGCTGACATTTGCTCTACTACATCTGCTTTTACACAATACTTCATGACATCAGGCAAGCTCTATAGGGTTTAACAATGTACTGGAGGAGCTTAATCTAAATGGTGATCTGTGAATTCATACTCCTTTAATACATCTTTAATTGACGAATGACAGACAATGTGTTTTGTTTATCAGTGTTCGTGACTGATAAATAACGAACGCATTCTAAAGGCAGTTATGAATTGATTTGCTTCTGAATGTTTGAGCGAACGTATTCTTATTTCATAACAAGGCAGTCCCGTGGAACCAATCCACACAAAAATGTGAATATTTGCACCGTTGGTCTCGGCTATCACCCTTCTTTGACCTTCTTTAAGAGAAACAGATTAAAGTACGATTCATCCATACATTCTGTTTGTATAATCAATTTCTGGTGTTCTAAAAGCTTAACAGGTTCAAACGGCACTAAAACATCGAACAGGCAAATATCCGCAAGAGCCAACTAGCGTGTCTTTAGCTGTGAATTGTACTTATAATTTAGTTGCGTTAAACTGTAAGTTAAATCGGGTGGCATTCTGGACGCCATAACTTAAACTGGGTAAAAGTACGCCAACAAAAGGTGATGGTACTCTTAAAAAACAGAAAAAATTCGTGAACTCACCTTTGCAGCCTCCTGAGGGTCGTAAACTTCGGCAGAGATCCCCGTAGGTGAAATACGTAACATAATGCTCCAAAAACACTCAGACTCAAAAACAAACCTAGTCAACACTTCAAACCAAATTCCTACCGTCCCTATCTCAGCTGATCAAATCACTTAATTTAAACTGAGATCATCAACAAATCTGAATCTGAAAATTGTTCCTTTACAAATAGTCAAACGCATATGAGAAATCTAAAAATTAACTTTAACAATTGCCATTAAATACACAAATTTTACCTAATTCCTATTTTATGGTACAACAAAAGCGCTTTCGAGAGATAAAGAACACACGCCTTGTTCGATTAATCAAAATCCTAAAAATAATACATTCACCACGAGACGCAACATTTCTAAATATTCAATTTAGTATGCCGTCACTAGCGCTCAACGTAGAAAACTTATTAAAAATATAACTGGTTAAATGCCTAAATAATTTCGTGATTGTGTCGGAAATTAATATTTTAATAAATAAATAGATCAATACAAACAGATACTATGCAACAAGTCCATCAAATTTCAATAATAAAACGTTTATATTTACTTACTTAACCTTCACACCATTCCCTTGCGGGTAGGCAAAACAATCCCTGCCTCTTATTTATTTTTATTTACAATCTTTCTCCATACTTTCCTATCTCCGCATACCTCCCTAGCTTTCGCAAGATTCATACATAGTCTCTGACATTCCTTTTGTTTTTAAAACTCCTTATCTTTCTTTCCTTTATCATAGATTCTACTACATTCAGCCAAGTTTTACGTGGCCTATCAGGCCCGGCCTTTCCCTAACCTCACCCACATATATTTGTTTCGTTAATCTTGCGTTGTTCATTCTCTCAATGTGACCAAACCAACGTAATGTACAACTTTTATATCTATCCATCATAGTCTTTTCCTCACCACACTCCCTCATTATGCATTCATTTTTATCTTGTCCCGTCTCGTTTTACCATGCGCTTCTCAGAAATCTCATACCCACGGCATTTATTTTTCTTTCGTGCTTTTTGACATACCCATGTCTCACTTCCATACAGTACTGACGGGACGAATACGCCATTATAGATTGCTCGTTTCGCAGCTAGGCTCATGCTTTCATTTCTCATTATCATCCACATACTTCCAATCACTTTCCTTCCAGCATTGACCCTTCGTCCAATCTCGCTCTGAATGGTACCATCTGCAGTAAACATTCTACCGAGATATACAGCTCGTCCACTTGCTCCACAATTTCATCTTGCAGAGTAAATACTCTACTCTCCTTTCCACCTTCCCGATTGAACACCACAATCTTAGTTTTGTTCACGTTTACCTTTAGGTCCATGCTCTCACAGACTGTATCAAACTTCCTCAGAGCGGTTTGCAGCTCATCCGCACTGTCACTTAATAAAACTGTGTCATCTGCATACACCAGGAGTCGTACATTTACGTCACCAACATTCACCATTTGTATCGTTACATGCTTGCCTAAGACATTTATCCATGTATATATTGAACAACCACGGTGACATCACACAGCCTTGTCGCACTCCTTGCTCAATATTAAAGTATTCACTCACACCTCCTCTCACCCTAACACATGCCCGACTACCGTTGTATACTGCCCTTATTCCATTTATTAGACCTTTATTTACGCCAATTCATTTAATATTTCCCACATCTTCTCTATTCACTCTGTCACATGCTTTCTCCAGATCTACAAACGCACAGTACAACTTCCTTTTACCTTTAAACACTTTTCGATCACCTGCTGGAGAGCAACCATCTGATCGACACATCCTCTCCCTGGCATGAAGCCACCTTGCACATCCCACATCTTAGATTGTGTAGTTTCTCGTACTCTATCAATCAGTATTCTTCCAAAACTTTACCAGGTACGCTGAGCAAGCTTATTCCTCTGTAGTTCTTACAATCACCTTTGTTCCCTTACCCTTATACAATGTTACAATGATCGCGCTCTTCCAATCACTCGGCACTTTTCCACACATAAGGCATACATTGAATAATTCACGCAATCTTCGTATAAGCTTTGCACCACCATACTTGAGCATTTCACCAGTGATTTCATCTACGCCTGCTCCTTGCCGTTTTTCAACCTTCCTACCGTTTTCTCTACCTCATTTATTCCAATATCCTTCTCAGTTTCATTCATCATTTCTTCTATATTCTCCTTATTTAACTCTTCAGCCTTACTTTCCTCACTACTGTACAGCTTTCGGAAATATTCTTGTCAGCATTTCCTCACTTCACAATCGTCCCATACTATTTCGTTTCTATCAATTATCACTCCTGCAGCGTTCTGTTTTGGGCCACGTTTTGATTTTTGACCCATTTCCAGAAGAGTTTTTGTTTCCTCAAAATCATTCTGCATTTTCTCTCCTTCTACAGCCATCACTTCCTCTTTACTTATTCTCACTGCCTCCTTCGCTTCTTTGTTTCTTAATCTGTACACCTCATACAATCGTTTCTTCTCAGTCTCATTTTTGCAGCAATCATTGCCATGTACGCATCTTTTTCTTACTTACTGCCTTTTTACCGACTCATTCCACCAAGCACATTTTTCTGTCTACCTACAATCACTCTTCCACATATTCGCACGGCACAATTGACAACAGAGTTTCAAGCTTATCCATGCACTTTCAACGTGAGTGTCTTTTATTTGTTCGTTCCACACTGTTTCATTCACATTCAACTCTTTATTCACAGCATCTACGTATTTCATTCTCGCACCATTATCCACTAGTTGTCAACCCTAATTCTGGACGTTTGCACTACGTTTGCTTTCCTTCTCACACACACTTTTGCCCTAAACACACTCTCGATACAACCAAAAGTGGTCCGATCCACACTCCGCCCGCGCATTACTTTTGTGTCTTTCACCAGGTTTCTAAGCCGTTCATCATACACTATCAAGTCTATCATACTTTTAGATTCACCTCTTTGCCATGTATACATATGCACATTTTTATGTTTAAACCACGTATTGGATACAAACAGGCTTCTCTCCACACAGATGTTCAGCAGGTGTTCACCGTTCTCATTGGTTCTTTGGTCTCCGAACTTTCCTAGAACGCGTTCACTATGTTCTCTCTGTACACCCACCCATCCGTTCATATCCCCAATATAATCACTCTTTCGTTTGGCTTACATACGTTCAACATGTTCTCTACTTCATTCCAGAAGTTTTCACGTTCCTGGTCTCTTTGTCCATTCACCGGTACATAGCATGCAATAAGAAAAATTCTTCGAAAATCCACTTTCATTCTAACCCATATTACCCGGGAGATACTAATTCGTACTGTTTAACACATCTGTTCGCTCTTTACTTATGATCATCCCAACTCCTTTTGCGCCATCCACTTCCGTCTCAACTCCTGACCATAGTGCCAGGCTGCCATCCTCCATCTCCACAGCATCCTTTCCTTTGCGCTTTGTCCCCGATACACACAGAATATTAAGGTGTCTTTCGTACATTACATTCGCAATTTCAAATTCTTTACCATGCATACCTCTAACATTCCACGTACCGACTCGCCATTCATTCCTTGCACAGTCGTCAGCAACGAGGCTTGTCTGTTTTGACCTTGATCCCCCTTGTATCCAGGTCGATCCTAGGCAATTGTATTGTTGTCTTGAGTAATATCACAGCGAGCAGACCGATTACTGGCCATGGTGCCCCGGACGATGTAGCATTCCCTACTAACGGTATCGTACTACTACCGGACAGTTATGTCTACTGTCAAGACATAAAAGATAGATATAAATAATATATCGTATACTTACTGTATTTATTAACAACAAATTTTAAAATAAGGCACTGAATAGTTTTAACTTACACACAAATACAGAATAACGATGTAAAAGCAGTACTTAGATGCGCAAAGGCTGCATTGTGGATCCTCTGAGGTTTATCTTTCGTCAGTCAGTAGTTCACGCTTTCCACCAACTAATTTTGTTCCACAAATATTTTTAAACACTCGAAAATTTTAATTTACAAACTGACGGCATATCCACACTTGAGCTTTACACAGTTTCTTTGACGCGTGAAATAGTGCTTCGATTAAACAACAACTTTTCACCTTGCTACCAGCCGATGACGTTTACCAGCTTGAATAAACCAACCCTGTTTATTTATAGTCTTACAAAGCCGTTCACGATTATTTTTCCCCTAAAAGATATCAGTGCAAATGGGGCCCGTGAAATCTTTAACTTAAGATACGTAACAGCAAAATGGGGTGACGCTCCCTCGTTTTCCAATATCACAATACTGTTTTATGGGCGCGCACTATCATGGCTGGTTTATCCTACCAACTTAGGTTCTTCGGCTGTGCGCAGATCTCATACGTCTTATGTCTCAAAGATCAATTGCTACTGTCCCTTTAGAAATCGTTATGTTGAATTTCAAACGTAACCAATCTCTTTTCTAAAAAAATATTCAAACGGTTCGCGCGGTAAACAGGAAAAATGCCCGTACGTCCCGTAGCCCAAACCACTACTCAACAATTATCCTCGTAACCTAATAACAAGTATTTACAAGCAACAAAGTATTTTCATAGAAATAGTTACCTATGCAATAAATTTTACATTGACCAAGCGTTCATTATTATTTAGGTACGAAATAGTACACAAACATATACAGGGTGAGTCATTAGTGCGCCGTCGGAAGATCCTGGCTTTATTATTAAAAATAAAAAAAATGTTATAGCGCCGATCTATATTAGACTTAGATGTGCATCGAATAAAAATAGTTTCATCCTTATAGGGTGTGCCATAATTGCAGGACCGGACTCAGCTTTGTTTTGTTGGAACCCTATATTTATTTAATTTTATTATTATTTGTCTTGTTGAATGCTAAAAAACGGTACTCCGTTTTTAAATTTATTTTGTGTCGTTGCCAAGTTAGAGCATTTTTGCTTTAAAAAAATGAAAATTTATACCTTTACTTAAATTGTTCTGAAGACTTTAATATTAACAGTAGAACTGTAAGGTTTGGCAGACGGGTAAACAAGACCTTGCTCTATCTTTTGACCTTCATACTTCCTGATTATACTATACTGGGTGTTTACAAAATATGGTCAATTTTTGCAAATTTGAAATGACCATAACTTTTGTTTTTTTAAATGGAACACCCTGTATTTTATCATGTCATCGTGTTCTGTTTTTAATTCTCTTACTTTTTTATTAAGCATACCTAACGTTACGTGTTCTCGAAATATTTAAGATTTGTTGCAAAATTAATAAAATAATCATGACTTTTGCTTTGAATATTTACAAATCGTAAATGTCTTGTTGACAATGTGGTCCAATAAACACTAATGGACAAAGGTTTACTTCTATTCGAGTTTTAAAATCATAATTTTATAATATGGCAATAAGTGTAAGAAGGCATCCAGTAGACCTCGATTTATAATTCCTGACGTTTGGCTTAAACGTCATTCACTAGTTCCTCAGTTTAGTGTGAAAATGAAATTTTCATAAGATGAATGTATTGTCATGGTCTACGCTTTGGGCGAAGGTGTAGGACATTCACTTTTGCTTCCAGAATTTATCAACAACAATTTCCTGAGCGCAGGCATCCTGATCCAAGGATATTTGAAAAACTCAAAGAAAGATTTGAAAAACAGGACATGTACAATACGAAAGAAAAGAACGAGAAAAAGGGTTATAAACGAAGAAAACGTATTTGTGGTACTAACCAGTGTAGTGGAAAATCCAAACGTTAGCACAAGAAACCTCAGTGCTGATTTAGGTATTAGTCAAACTAGTGTTTCCAAGGTTATTCGAAAAATAAATTTCATCCATACCATTTTCAACTAGTCCAAGAGCTGAATGCAAATGATTTTCAAAGACGTTGGAATTCTTCCAGTGGGCACTGGAACGATTAGGACAAGACAATGATTTCTTTAAACACATTTTGATGACCGACGAATCAACCTTTCAGAAAATGGTTTTGTGAACAGGCATAATTTCCATTATTATGACAATAGAAATCCCACGCTATTAGAAGAATAGATCATCAGCATCGCTGGTCTTTGAATGTGATAGCAGGGAACCATATAATTGGACCTTACTTTTTGAAAGAAACATTAATGGTCAAACCTATCTTGAATTTATTCAAAATGAGTTACCTGCTCCTTGAAGAATTGCCGTTAGACATACGTCAAAGGATGTGGTTTCAGCAGGATGGTGCGTCTCCCACTATAGTCGCATTGTTAGAGAACATCTAGACAGAACGTTTCCCAATAAATGGATTGGGAGAGGAAGGCCAGCTTAGACTCCTGATCTGACAAAATTAGATTTTTTCCTGCGGGGTTATATTAAAAGCTTAGTATACCAAGAATCTCCTACCACCAAAGAAGATATGAAAATTATAATACGGAATACATTTCAAATGGTTAACCAAAACATGCTGCGAAATGTTGAAGATTCTTTTTTGAGGAGAATTCACACCTGTTTGCAAGAAAATGGTGGACACATCGAGCATTTGATTTAGTTATAACTTATTATAATTTTCTCAATAATTTATGATTTTTCAAATACAAATTCTTTTGTTTGCTTTATTACTTTTGTATAGACCGTCTAGTTTGTCACAATTGTCATTAATTTTGCAACAAATCTTAAATATTTTGAGAACGCGTAACGTTAGGTATATTACATGCTTAATAAAAAGTAAGAGAATTAAAACACCCTATAGGGATAAAACTATTTTATTCGATGCACATCTAAGTCTGATATAGATCGGCGCTATAACATTTTTAATTTTAGTAATAAAGCCAGAATCTTCCGACGGCGGACTAATGACACCCTGTATATTTTATTTTTTATTGATTTCTACACAAAAAGTATTGGATGATATTAGATTATAACAGATTTTGAAAATTATCATTTTTCTCTATCTGTAATATGATCCCAATCAGGTAGCCTACTTGGAGTTTTTCCAGTCGATGTGTTCCAGAACAAACTTTGTGCAATTTTGTTTACATTTTTGTTTGCATAATCGTACTAAACCAGATTTTTTTATCAAAATAGACGGATTTTATCATTGGTAAATACTACACACCAAAATTTAGAAAGAGTTACCAAGAGGACTTAAACTGTCTCTGTAGTTTTTAAGTACCTACCTACCTATAAATGAACAACACTAGACGTTTAAATGTTTAATTCACTCATTGCAAACCGGCAATGTTTCAAAATAATGAACTAAACTAAACTCTATATTCCAGTAATTACTCATTATACAGTGCCCGTCAAAGTACTCCTCCACCTTTATGTGAAGCATACAACTGAATTTAACAAATTTTGAGAATTAGCATATATCAACGTTCTTGATGGTTTTCAATGACGTAATCATTAAAAATGCGGACAACCCCCATTTTGAAATAATTTTAAATGGGACCGTATGGCAAGTAATACCTCATTTGAAAGCTCCTTTCAAGTTCTTTTCAACGACGTCAACAACATTAAAATATTACTACTGATTTATGAGTTTCAACTCAAAAACCACAAAACATTAATTGGCGTTTTTGGGTTGAAACTCGTGAATCTGTAGTGATATTTTAATGTTGTCGATGTCGTTGAATAGGACTGGAACGAGCTTTCAAATGAAGTATTTACTGGCTATATGATCCCATTTAAAATTATTTTACAAAATGGCGGCTGTCCATCACTGAATACCATCAAAAACGTTGTATATGTGCCTTAGTTCGATTTCCCAAAATTTTATTAATTTCAGATTTACGGTTCACATAATAGGGGGGGCTTTAGACGGACGCTGTATAATTTACAATACACGTCTACATATTACACGAATTCTAGGTAACCATACAAGTTTTATTTTAACTATGATTATGCAAAAAACGATCATTTGCGTTTACAAAAATAATACACATTTTGGATTCATATTTTTGATCACAGAAATTAAATTTATTATTTAATTTAGTTTTAACTGCAATTGCCTCAAAAACATTTAAAAAATAGAAAACCTAATTTAATAGTAAAAAATATATTGCTAAATCATTTGAATACAAATTGTAAAATATAGCTAATTTGTGTTTCATATATTTAATATAATTCACTATGTTTTGGTCTATATAAAAGATAATGCTGTGCGAGAAATATAAATTGAAACATAACAGAAAAAAAGCCCAGTCCAAACTTGGAGGGATTTCCAAATACTGATAACCAATCATCTAAAATTAATAAATTATTTACTGTAATAAATTATACAAAAAAATTACCATAATTATAAGAATCTAGTATCATTTGTAAAATACTAAATAATCCTCCAGTGAGATCTAAAAAGACACTTCCTACACTCCATCCTTCTGTACTTTTTCGCCTATAATTTAAATAAGCCTAAAAAATGAAAACGTTGGGGTATATCATAATCTATCTTCACTTATAATTTACCTGCGGTATATATTTAAGAAGTGTAATTAGTAGTTTCACGTAAGAGCAAAAGTATAAAAAGTCTAACCAATGAATATACTTGAAGTATACCAATAAAAGACTTACGAAATACGCTAGACCGATTACCAATAAAATAACCGCGGCGGCAATTGAAAGTTTTTGATTTCCTCTGTCGTATATGAAGCATTGAAAAATTGTTAAAATAATTGCTATTGTTCCATGTATGTTAAAAACAATATCATTCAATTTTACAGGAATTAAACCTCTCGGATATCGTATCATGTACTCATTCTAAAATGTGAAAAGTTAAAAATTGCAACAAAAAAAGAAATACTTACTATAATATCTGGTATGAAGTATAGACTTATAGTAAAGATTGCATAGGATACGTAACCAACTATATTTAAACCTAAATAATCAAAATCCAAACCAACGACACTGAAATAGAAAAAAAAAACAAATTAAATGATATACATATATATGTTATGAAAATTAAATATTGTTAAGCAAACGAGACAATATAGTTATTTATGCAATGAATGGTTTGAGAATAAAAATCATCTAATACATCAAGTTGATGAAGCAACGATAAATTCTCAAATAGCACATAAACATAATTTTGATTTACTTCATGCTTACATAAGTAATGTGTATATATATATATATATATATATATATATATATATATATATATATATATATATATATACATATATATGTTATGAAAATTAAATATTGTTAAGCAAACGAGACAATATAGTTATTTATGCAATGAATGGTTTGAGAATAAAAATCATCTAATACATCAAGTTGATGAAGCAACGATAAATTCTCAAATAGCACATAAGCATAATTTTGATTTACTTCATGCTTACATAAGTAATGTTGCTTTAGTGTTTTTCTAAATTAAAATTCACGCAAATTGAGCACGTACTTGTTTTTAATCTTGTTGCGGAACGTATTATATTTTCAGTGGAAAAGTAAAATATTACTTTTTGGCGATACTTCACCTTGCGTAAAGTGCGTAAATAATCAGGTGGCTTGTACAACCTGCAGAAGAAAAAGCGTGATGGGAAAAAGTTTCTGTATTTTAATCGACCGTGAATTGTAAATGTTGTTACAAATAATTTCCGAATTATTATGTGTATTAAAGTGAAACAATGTTTTGGTTACATTTTTCTTGCCTTTGTTATTTGAATTGAAAATTACATTTTTTATTTAGTAAGTTTATTGAAGAGAAAGTTTGTCTTAAACTTTATATACAATGAATTAGTAAACATTTTTCGTATATAAACATGAATCTCATAACGGAAATTTATACATTTAAGAATTAAGCTACGCCACTGCAAAGGGCTGAAAATAAATTGCAAACGTAGGTATTAAAACATTCTGTGTAAATATACCATGAATCATATATTCAAGTTCAAAATAAGTTTACAAATCCACATTTAAAACTTAACTAATTTTTAATTTTAATGAAGTATAAATTAGTATTTACATCACTAACAGATTTAAAATTAATTTGAGAAACTGCTGCTTACAACATTGATCATGTGGTTTTGGAAATCACAAAAAGAGACAGCACTCGTCAATAAAATTAATATAAAAGTTGTTAAAAATTGTTAAGAATTTAAAGAAATTAGTAGCGTTTGAAAGATCATGTTCTGACCAATCAAGATTACATATTAGTCTTACAATTCATTTTTGTGTACTTTATATTCTTGCAAAAATAGGTTCAACGGAGACTACTTCTTAGATTAAAAAGTTTAGTATAAAATTAATTAAAAAATTGATATTACATCGATTTTAATCAGATAAAAAACCAAGACATTAGAATATCTAAGTTTTGTAAAAATTATTAAGTTGGAAATTTATATTAGATTTAGGAAATTATCCCGAAATTTATGTTATTTGGCGCATGAAATAGAAACATAAGCAAATACATTTAACCAACACCATCTAAAGGGTGCCGTATATGAATTTTTATTGAAGAATTGAATGTGACGTGACAGGTACAAAACAAAGTTGGGGGTGAGAAAGACACAGTCTTCATTTTACATCGACGCGAAACGGTCGAAAA
Organism: Vesta saturnalis; assembly: GCA_036346205.1. Lineage (NCBI taxonomy): Eukaryota > Metazoa > Arthropoda > Insecta > Coleoptera > Lampyridae > Vesta > Vesta saturnalis. The sequence goes on from JARFJB010000513.1 coordinate 1,929,885, forward strand.
TTTGGCGGTCATTTTAATTATGTAGCTTTAAATTGTATAAAATTTCAAAGTTGTTGTTTGACATGATGTTTTAAACGTCACGACATAGATTATTGTTTTTGCAATGTTGCCTATTTTCGTTACGAACGTATTAAAAAAGAGGTTACACAAAAAAGAATATTAAAATGATTTCATTCCTTTTAATTTCCCCTTTGTAGGTTGGAAGATCTTATACTGTTCCACGCCTTATATTTTGTAATGTGGAACTTGTCAACTGACAGCAGCAGAGAGAACATTGTACTTGGTCGTAATTAGATTAATGTAAAAATGAGTTTACATAGTACGCCTGTTTAAATAAGGGGTTTATTTACAATTTTGTGGTCCATTAGGTAACTGGATTTACCAGAGTTGACATTTTAAAGAACACTTAGATAATGTAAACGTATTGAATACCGTTGTATTAGAATTCCCATTAACCCAATAGAAAAATTTGCTCGAGAAAAGATGCTGCTCTCTATTAAAGGGGTATGTAATTAATTATTATCATCTGTTTGCAGGTTTCTGTAACTTGGAAATTGAAATTAAAAGAAATGAAATGATTTTAACATTTTTTTGGGATAATTATGCAATCTCTTTTATAATAAGTTAATTACGAAGATAGGCAACATTGTAAAACCAAAAACAATAATTTACGTCAAACAGACGTTTAAAACTTCATGTCAGACAGAGGTTAATAGACATCTAGATGCTAACTTAAAAACTGAAAAGAAATGAAATAATTTCTATTCACAATTAGTTTGTAACATGCGACTTTTTTAACCCTTTAACGGGTTTACTTTAAGCGGTCAGTAATAACAAAAAAAGGGAGACACTAATGAAATTAAGCGGTCAGTAATGGACCACTTTCCAACCTGTGGGGGAGCTACTGTCGATTTAAACTATCAATGTCAAATTGACAACTTGTCAATTTTAATAAAGGGTCAAGAGTATGCAACCATTTTTTCTCACATGCGTAGATGGTGAGTGAACGCATGCAATAGGTGGAAACAAACAACACGCTTTCTTTAATAAGCATATATAGTAAGTGAATTATTGATAACAAGAACGACAAAACTAATAGAAAAATAGCAAGCACAACATTTATGGATTCTCATTAAAGTAAAAATTAAAAGCCGCATTGTCACGACCCTCAGTATTAAACCAGAAGCCGTGATCGATGTGTTCCAAATTTTTTTTATTTGAACTGTATAATGTTGTTTGTTCTTTAATTGTGAATAAAATCGTATACAAACCTCGGCAAAAGTACCATTCCCATGTCTCGAGAACTGGTTCACCTCGAAGCTTCGCCTCTCGGGAACTATACTTCTCTCAACAGGAATGGAACACTTTCCACCTTGGTATGTAATATACTATAATTATAATTTTTTTAAGATAACTATTATCTATTTTTTTATTTGTCCCCTAGATTTGAGGTGTTTTATTATTACACATTATCTCATTATATATCAAAATTAATTTAACAATTGCCACATTTAATTGACATGAATAGTAACCACGGATAACTGTATAATAATACTTAAAAAAGGGAACATAGCAATCATGTGAAAATAAATTAATCAAATTCGACGTTAGTCAAAATATTATACCAACTCCCAAATCTAGGGGGCAATTAAAAAAATAGATTATATGCAACTTCTTTTTATATGTCATAATGACGTTTAAAACTTCTAATCAGATAGAGACTGATCTATATCTATAAAACACAAAAATTGTTTCTATGTATGTCCGCTATAAACTTTGAAACAATCCAACCAATATGCTCAAAAAAGGTTTCAATAGAAAGGCAATAATGCTAAGATGGTTTTAGACCAATAAAATAGGCATATTCGATTCATTAATGATTTCGATTTTCCCGAATTTAGAAATATTTAAAATTGATATTTTTAAATAGGGTATCCGCTATTATATTTTTTTATAAGAAAAATTTTACCTTTAAATAAATATCGTCAACGGTTATTGAGGTGTGTTGTGACCATCGCGCGGAGCGAAGCTCCACGCTAGTAGGCACAAATACATGTTCACTTAAAAAAATTCCAAAGCCGCCCGGTTTTATAAGATATCAATAATACAGTTTAATCATTTCCGTTCATATTTAATTAATCATAAAATTGCATAGAACATAATTAATCTATATGTTTAAGGTATATGTATAGGTGTTTTTATATCTTCGAAATATGCGGCTCTTTTAGAAATATTAAAAAAAACAATAATTGCCCCGAATAAACCCCCTCTCTGCCATTGGATTTTTCCTAAAATCTACTCAGCTCAATCGAAATGAAAACAATCTTAAATACAAGATTTTAAGTACGTAGGTGTATTCATTCTGGAGTTACAAACACATACCACAAACACACCACAAACATACACCACAAACACACATCACCAACACACACCACAAACACACACACCACAAACATACATCACAAACACACACCACAAACACACACAACAAACACACCACAAACATACACCACAAACACACCACAAACACACACCACAACACAACACAACGCACACACGCACACACACACACACACACACACACACGCACACACACGCACACACGCACACACACGCACACACACACGCACCCGCACACGCACACGTCCACGCACACGCTCACGATCACGCACACGCATGCACGCACGCACTCACTCACCCGCACGCAGCCACCCACCCACACTCACACACACACACACACACACACACACACAGACACACACGGACACACGCGCGACACGCACACACCACGCAGGCACACGCAGGCACACACGCACGCACGCGACACCCACCCACCCATCCAACCACCCAGCCACACACCCTCCCATCTTACCATCCACCCACCCACCCAACCCAACCAACCCACCCACTCATACACTCACTTAAAATTTACAGGTATAGGCATGCACATCGATGACAATACCAACAATGTTGGCATGCATATGTTGAGAAAGCACGAGGGTAGGTTTCTAATTTGTGTTGTTTGAAACAGTTCTTCATGTTTTTTTTGCAGATTTTCAAACATCTTCCGGTCAAGTTCCCCAAACACCTCCTGTTAAGGAACGATCAGTTAAGCAATACACACGTAGAACCAACAGGAATGAATGATTATACTAATTATATATGATTACTTAATAATTTTTAGTACATCGATAAATTTAATTGAATTGTTTCTATGAATAGAAACTAATTGAAGATTAATAATTTTCTTTTATTACAACTTATTGCTGTCTGTAGCGTTGCAAGGATTTCATTCTATATCTCTGTTTTTCAATGTTTCCATAAATATTATAATGAACAATTATGTTAACGATACTGATGTTTTTCAAAGAATTAATTTCCATGATCTAAGAAGAATTTTGCTATTGTTAAATGTAAATGCTTTCGCTGTATTTAACTAGATACCTACTTATTTTTATGATTTCCTAATCTTATATATTAAAATAATCGGGTCATTTAGTTCACGCAGATTACAAGACAACCGCTTGATTTATTTCAATGAACGAAATAACGGAGCCAGAATTTTAAATAAAGGTAAAATTAAATAAATATGATTGAAAATCCTTAAGATGTATTATCGATATATATATATATATATATATATATATATATATATATAGATGTAGATATAGATATAGATATATAGAAGCGGGTGGTTTGGAAATTTTCTTACGTTAACATATATTTATGACTATTAATCTCTACCACATGAAGTTTTAAACGTTATTCTGACATTGTTGTTTTCTAAAATGTTGTAAATTTAATTTTAACCGCAAAATTTGCGGGAGAAAAGCTCGTTATGTTTTAAATTATATATTTTTACTCATAATAATAGTCGTAAAATATTTCTAGCAGATCTTTACTGTCTTTAAATTTACCGCTTTTATTACTGTCATTCTTACGCGACTAGAGCGCTGTGGATTTGTCAAATGTTAACTAAAGCCAACACAAAAGCTGGTCGCTCTTATGTACAGGGTGGCCAACTAAGACTGCGAGGTACTGTATCTGGGAAACTATCCATCGTAGAGGCTTGCGCAAAAAAATTATTACTAAAACGGCCAATACAAAAACTTGGAAAATATTTCTGAAATGGCCGCTAGGGGCGTAACTGCAATCTTGAATCTAAAAAAGTGATGTTTCTGTGAATTCTGCTATATTAACCTAATAAAAAAATAACTGATCTTTGAAGTCGAGGATAATCTGAACTTTTTTTGTTTGGCACTTTTTGACGTATCTATAAAAATAAAGTGGTGGGGGGTATTCAAAGGTTTCCTTAAATCACCCCCCGTATCTTCGAAACGGCTAATCCGATTTTAACAAGCTTGGGCGCGTTGAAAAGAGCTTTTCTTGGGTTACAAATGTTAAAATAACTGAAGTTTTGTTAGTTTTACATGTCGTCGCTACAGGGCTTTGTTCGACATTCCGACAGAAACGGTTAATTTTCGCAAAAAAATTAAATGCATTGGTATGACATTTTTTCATGAACAAGTAGCTAAATGATGCCTAAACAAGCTCGCGAAAACCGCATCTCGATATCTTGTTCCTAACCTAAAATATCGGGCAAAGAAAATTTTATACGAAAATCCCTTACGTTTTTTTTTTAGCTGTATTTTTCTGGAGTTGTTTCTATTATATAAGTTGTGGCCCTAAAAAGGACCGATTTAAAGGAAGAAGGTTTTTAATGCCCCCGTAAATGCTCGAAATGCTGACCATCACTCTGTGCATTGCTGAGGCCTCTTATGGGTAGACAAAACTGCAGCTTCAATTTCGGCTCTGAATAGGTTACCTAAAAATTGCGATTTTAAATGTTTGTAAATTTATACACCAGAATAAAATCACCCTTTTTGAAATTACTACGAGCAAGTAAGCAATGCTAAAAGTTATGCGAAAGGCCTATTTTTTGTTTGTTTAAATGCATATTCACTATGGATATATACGAAAAATACAATTAATAGAAGCAGGCAATGCAAACAGATACCTAAACAAAATATACATAATCCTCAAATTGTCAATAGTTGTCAATACTTTCGCATTACTTTGAGCAATTTTTGTGCTTTAAAAATGCGTTTTACGAATAATGAAGCTGTTGATATGCTTGAGGTTTATTTTGAATGTCTTCAGAATGCCGCAGTAGCTAAAAGTGTTTACGCGGCTCGATATCCAAATCGGCGTCCTTGCGATTTAAGAGTTTTTCTTCGATTAGTGGCGAGCTTACGAGCCAATGGTAGTTTTCGGCCTACGTTTCAACGGCAAAGAATTGGAAGAACACAAAAAAATATTAACCGTGTACTGGGCTATATTGAAGGAAATCCTTATGTTAGCACAAGAGCATTATCCACTGAGTTGGGCATGTTACGGACAACGGTTCAAAATATTTTGAAGGACCATAGGTAAGTTCTAATAGCCATCAAAATATATAGGTATTCGTTTAAACTTTTTTTAATTACTTTAAGAATGCACCCATATCATGTCGTTTTGCATCAGGCCTTGAAAGAGGAAGATTTTGATCGAAGGTTAGACTATTGCCATTGGATGTTAGGCATGATACGAGAAAATAGAGAATTTTTATTTCAAATTCTTTCGACCGATGAAGCCACCTTCAGTAGTGACGGGAGAGTCAATCTGCATAATATGCAGGTTGTCTGCAGAAAATCCCCATTGGTTGCGTGAAGTTGGAGCATTAAATGTATGGTGTGGCATACTGGGAGGCAGAATTATTGGGCCATATTTTTTCGAGCAACCCCTAAATGGCAATGTATTTCTTGACTTTTTGGTCAATCAATTACCGTTGTTGTTGGAAGATGTGCCTCTGGAAACAAGGCAAAAATTGTTTTTGCAGTTGGATGGTTGCCCAGCACATTTTGCTATTAATGTGCGAGAGCATATTAATGCAGTATTTCAACAGCGGTGGATTGGAAGAGGAAGTCTGTTTCCATGGCATCCGCGATCGCCACACTTAACTTGCCTCGATTTTTATTTATGGGGCCGCTTAAAGGACATCATGTTTCGGATTCAACCTACTACTAGAGAAGATATGAAAAACCGGATTTGTAACGCAATACGTAACATACCGAGAGGCGAAATTGAAGCTGCAGTTTTTTCTAGTCATGAGCGGCTTCAGCAATGCATAGAGCGTGATGGTCAGCATTTCGAGCATTTACGGGGGCATTAAAAACCTTCCTCCTTTAAATCGGTCCTTTTAGGGCAACAACTTACATTATAGAAACAATTCCAGAAAAATATGGTTAAAAGAAATAAAAATTTAAGCGATTTTCGAATAAAGTTTTCTTTGACCGATATTTTAGATTAGGAACAAGATATCGAGATGCGATTGTCGCGAGCTTGTTTAGGTATCATTTAGCTACGTGTTCATGAAAAAAAGTCATACCAATGCATTGCGAAAATTAACCGTTTCTGTCGGAATGTCGAACAAAGCCCTCTAGCGACGACATGTGAAACTAACAAAACTTCAATTACCTTTGAATACCCCCACCACTTTATTTTTATAGATACGTCAAAAAGTGCCAAACAAAAAAAGTTCAGATTATCCTCGACTTCAAAGATCAGTTATTTTTTATTAGGTTAATATAGCAGAATTCACAGAAACATCACTTTTTTAGATTCAAGATTGCAGTTACGCCCCCTAGCGGCCATTTCAGAAACTTGAAAATATTTTCCAGGTTTTTGTATTGGCCGTTTTACTAATAACTTTTTTTTCCGCAAGCCTCTACGATGTATAGTTTCACAGATACAGTACCTCGCATTCTTAGTTGGCCACCCCGTACAGGTAGCTTATTGGAGTTTCCTATCTTATCCTCACTAATCGTTGGTTAAGACCTTTAGGAAGTATGTTCATATAAAGGATTCTTCTCAAAATGGATCCAAGAATAACCTTAAATATTAGCATCCCAACGTAGGGTTGCGCACATAATGGTTATAATAAAATAAGTATATAGATCGTTTATTTTAAGGACATAATCCTACTTAGCTAATAACATGTGGATTATAAACCACTGTTAAGTTAAATAAAATTGTTAAAGGCGCCCAATAAAAAATAACGAAATACTATGTCATCCAAGATGCTGTTGTTCAAGGTTTTTTTTTTTTGTAATTGCGATAAATGATAAAATAGTTTTGGTTTCATGTTTTTTTTTATCGAGTTTGTTTTCGCCAAGTTTACGTTTAGTTTGAAATTGTTTTAGAATTCTATTAGTTGCCTTTATATATTTCAAAGAATTATTATGCCTAAGATGGAGTTTCAGGTCAAATAAATGATAAATACATTGATGTAGATACACTGAATGAATCATGTTTAAAAATTAATATTAACTAGTATCATCAATATGAATTAATCCTGCGTATTTATTACGCAGGTCCCATGAGAAGTACACGTGCCTCTAAATTTCTAGATATACTAGACGTTCAATTCACGTGGTATTATGGTGCTCCCGATCGTCTTGTATTATGGAATATAGATTCTTGGTGGTCTGACAAAACCTATTTGCGTATTTAGTCAGATTTTTTGGCGTATGAGCCAATTTTTTTTATTCCATACAACGTAAATAATGAGTCTTCCATTTCGTTAGAATAATAAACCAGAAATAACAGAAAAATAATTCCTGCGGTATACTAATTAATAACTTTAAACTTGGGATTTATTCAGATAGTAATTAAAAATTTTTATTTTTTGGGAAAAAAAATCGTGTATCTAATGCAGCTTTAACCGTTTCAATAGTTATTGGTGCTATCATAGTTAGCATTAATTCAAACGTTTGAAGTTTGTAGAATCTGCATTAAAATGTAAGATTTTTGATAAAATATGTAGTTATTTTTAATTATGAGAAAAAAATCATGCGAATTTTCATTTTTATTATTGAAGTTGTAAAAACTTGAAATGAATCAAAAGTCAATGTTTTATATATTGGCCCTTCGAGACACACATACACACACACACACCACACACTACAACTATATATATACACACACACACACACACACTATATATATATATATATATATATATATATATATATATATATATATAGGTTAAGCACACACACACGCTTACAAGCGCGCACACATACACACACACCGCACACAAAATCATGGCCGATCTTGGCGAAACTGTCAAACGTCGATTTAGCGTTAGTCGATTGCATAACCTTATACGTACCCTTGCTTACAAAAGTTTTCGCGTACACCCATTTTTTGTTGTATTAAGTCAGGTTTGTAAGTAATCAACTCTGACATTTAAAATTTTGAAAAGTCAAAATGCAGCAACAATAAATCTCCCTTACCTTCTATAACAATCACTAATTTCTGCAAAATTATTTGTAAAAGTCATTGGTTTTTATCTATAATTATTATGTAAGATAGTATAATTTGTGTCCTGAGAGACAGATCATAATTGTTGTTAATTTTGTCAATATCATCTTTAACCTAATCTCAAAAGTACCCATCCACACAGCTAAAAGTTTGAAAAGTCGATGTTACTTGATTTTGAAAGTGTACGCGAAACTTTTGAAAGGAAGTGTATATATATATGTGTATGTTGGAAGTTAATTAAAACAAAATTTTTAAGCAAAAACGGCTTGAGTAAGGTATGTAAAGACCTCAATATATTTGCAAAAATTAAATATAGCATAAAATAAAAATTCGGAAATAGGTGTTTCCAATTAAAATTCCAAAGTTGGGACCAACTTCTGGTATTACCTAAAGCGAGGCATATCTGTTATTATTTTAACTGAAAAGAGCATATTTGATTGGGTTGTGTGCAACAGAGACGGAGGTGAAAGAACAAATTACAAAAGCCACATGAACAGCAGGCTGTTTGAACAGCAAAATATGGCATAATAAATATCTAAAAATCTAAAAAGCTAGGATTTACAAAACAACAATCCGACCAATAATGATTTGTACGTCAGATACACGGCCAGTAACAAATTCTGGAAACAGAAGAATATGTAATGTCGAAGACATAAATAAGTGGGTGTTAAACAGAAAAAAAGAGTGGAATATGTAAATAAACAGAATGAATGATTGACGAGTAGCAAGAATACCACGAGACAAATCTCCACTGGGCGGGAAAAGCGCTGGAAGCCCACGAAAGGCATGGAGTGAGCCACCAATTAAGCAAAAGAAACGAAGAAAAACAGACACACGCTTATTTTGGAGAAAGAAGCAGTTTAGGAAACTAATGTTAGTGAACTAATGATAATGATTGTAAAAACCCTCAATTATTCAGAGAAGTGTCAGAGAAACAGGACGTTAATTTGAGCAGTCAAAGTAAAAGAAGATGTGATTGGAACGATGGTCGAAAATTCGACAATAAGTACTACGACAACATAACTTAACGAACTACTAGATCACCCATTCGTTTGACGTATTGTTGTGAAATGGGCTAAAGACCTTCCTTGGATCCCAATTTCCGCAGGATCGTAATCACTTCTACTCAGATCGGGTATTCTGCATACATGTATGGATGAGGTTCATTACCAATATCATGCTAGAACCAGTAACGCTGATAAATCGCTTAACTAACGTTTGAAGGAAAGGCTTTCTCAGTTATTAGACGATCCTGTACCATATAGAGTAAGATCTAGGAAAGTAAGATTATTCATTATGAAATTTTATACCCTATCAGCTTGGGATTATCGTATTTACCAATTCAGACAAAAATCGGATTATCGTATTTGTTACAGTTATTATTTTTTTAATAAAATGCTTTTATTTTAAAGCTGCAATAATGTTATTTAGTAAGTGTATTTTTGTATAAAATATACAAGGTGTCTCAGTTAGACCCTAACCAAATATGCTCTTTTCAGTTAAAATAATAACAACTATGCCGCGCTTTTGGTAATACCGGAACTTGGTCCCAACTTTGTAATTTTAATTGGAAACACCTATTTCCCAATCTTTTATTTTATGCTATATTTAAATTTTGCAAATATATTGAGGTCTTTACATATCTTACTCAAGCCGTTTTGAGTGTACGCGAGGTTCATTTCATTTGTCCTGGAGCTGGTTAGATTTTGGGACTCCAGAGGCGGGGAGGGGAGGTTTATTAAGAGCAGGTTTTGGTTTTTATCAAATAATTGTGAAACAGCCACATATTTCAAAGATATAAAAATTCCTAGACATAGATCTGAAACATATCCATCATTTGATTTAGGTATTATATATAAAGTAGTTTAATGTAAAGCCAAAATGCATTAATTTTTAATTAAATAATATTGAAAATGCTTAAACTGTATTATCGATATTTTTATATAAGCGGGCGGTTTTGGAGTTTTGTTCAAGTTAGCATCTAGATGTCTATTAAGCTCTATCTGACATGAAGTTTTAAACGTCTATCTAACATAGATTATTGTTTTTGTTTTTACAATGTTGCTTATTGACGTTACGAACGTATTAAAAAAGGGAATCCCCAATTATCCTAATATATTTACTTTCAACTAGTACGCTGTTTGCACATTTCTTGGTACGAGGCCGATCTTTTTTAATCCTAGGCGTAGTCGAGGGATAAAATATGAGGTCCACCACCAAAAATGTGACAGCGTAATCGTTTACATGAAATTGGAAAAATAGTACATTACAGACCTAGGTTCAGAAGTGAGCCATTATTAAGCCAGTAATTTTAAATCCTTAACCCTTAACCTTAAACCCTCTCCCGACACAGAATCCCTATCCATTAAAGGCTTCCTTCAAATCCTCACCCACTCCCTCTTCCACATGTTCCCCGACCGGCGAGATAGGGTTGTCCGCACCCTAGATTCGCTATCCCGAAACTTCTTTCAACGGAGGATCAACATCTGCATAACCGGTACGCGGATAAAAGTAATCTGCCAATCCAATCCTTAACTCCTTCCACAATAGATATCCTAGCATGGACAGTTAATGCCAGGGGCGTTCGTCGCAAACGCCCCTTACTTAAAAACTTTTTTACACACACATACACATCCTCTCCATCACGGAAACAAAACTCACACCCGGATCCGATGACCTTTTAATCTACGCCTCTAGCCTCCCTAATGCAATTATCCTAGGTGATTTCAGTGCCCGCCACATCCAATTCAGTGACACCGCAACTAATGGCAACAGTAACAGGCTATCATCGCCTCTGTTGCAGTTGCCGCTCTTGCGAATCGCCAGCACACAGCCAACATACTTCAAACATTTAGGTGCCTCGATAGTAGATCACATCATAGTTTCCGAACCCATAGCTCACTATTTCGATCGTGAGGCACCACGATCACATCAGATCACATACCACTACTGGTCAAAACTTCATTTTGTTCAGCTCCCCTACACCTCATCAATACAGTCGTTAAATATTTTTCAAAAGCAGACTGGGATGTGTTCTCCGAACACATCTCCAACAACCTTCCTACATCCAATCTTCAAAGGACCCAACGTCTCGAGAGAGCCATTAGAGACCTAACTCCCGTAATTACGGAAGCGGTAGATATCGCTTTACCACTAAAAAACATCGACACTTCTCGCAAACCGCTCCCACAACACATTGTGAACTGGATCAATGAGAAAAGACGAATCTATCGTCAATTCTTGAGATCCAGAGACCCGGCTCTCAAGACCGAATACAATCGCCTTAACGCCTTAATCAGGCGAGAAGTCAACAAACACGCCGAAGACTCCTGGACCAAAGCCACCTCCCAGCTTGATTATAGAAATGGTAAACTCTTCTCAGTCCTTTCCAACTTACAGCAGGCGTACTGCAAGGTTCTGCCTTAGCCCCGATCCTCTATATTATCTTTGCATCCGACATTCCCGAAGTCACAGAAACCGGAGTTGCGCAGTTTGCGGATGACAACGCCTTCTGGACGGTTAATCGGAACAGCGAAACGGCCTCCCGCCTCTCCGTCAATCCCACCAAAACCCAAACAATCCTCTTCCGACATCCTAATTATTATCTTTGGGTGAACATCAAAGGCAAGGCTTATATGACGTCAGTGGGACCTGAGGAGATTTTCTACACCGAATTGGGAAAACGTTTGCTGAACTCGATCCGCACGAAATACGCAAAGCAACAACGCGTGGTGTTTACCGTAGAATGGTGTAGCTCAAAATAAGAGACATAAAACATATTTTGTTCATAGTTGATCTATTATTAAAGCAGACGCTGCAGTATTTTGTATTTGTCGTATTAAAGTAATTAAATAACAAAACAAGTATATGAAAGTAAATCAAACACTTAAGCGATCACTAATTTTAGGAATAGGAACACATTATATCACGACGTAGAATTTTAATCTCTATCGAATAGCGTACCTAACATTAGGGCATTTGGTTTGACAAAAATTTAACATTTCACTGTAGCTGACGTTTGGCATTACAAGCACACAAGCGCAACAGTAATTATTTTTGACATTTCTTTATTACGCTCGGATACCCTTATAACGAATTTTATACGTTCTTCGTTCATTTAGTTGTAAAATATACGAAAAAAGGGCTTTTGGTTATTAATGATTTATTTAAGGTTTCGGGTCCTTTATTCTCGATTAGTGGCGTGTGCGGGTGGTAGCGCGTCATTAGCTTTTATGGTGTTGCGAGGGGTCTTTCCTGACCAACATTACCACATTTTCCGTACTTCTTCGTACATTTAGGATAGGATTTTGTTCTATTTAATCTTTTATTTAGCATTTTAGGTATTACTGTTTACATTTTGCTTGCATTTTAATTAGCTTAACATTTTTTATTTCCTTAGATTTTAATAAATTTATTTATTAGCTTAGTGTTTGGAATCTCCGCTTTGGTGATCTCAGAGTCCACATTTTAGGGGTGGGGGTGTGTAACAAATCATTTACGTTCTTCGTTCATTTAGTTGTAAAATATAAGAAAAAAGGGTTTTTGGTTATTAATGATTTATAAGTTGTGGTAGGCAACTTAATTAAGTTGCATATTTTCTTAAAGGTTTATACTTCCATATTGTGGAATTAAATTTTTGCACATATTTCTCGCGCAACACGACATTACCTGACAGAATTAGCGTCCTTTTTAGCATTGCTTGATGTATGTTGTTTCGAGCAGGAAGCCATCTTTGGTTTCCACCTAAATTTTGTGAAAAGTGCCATTGATTTAATGGTAAGATACATTTAACTCGTATTATATTAAAATCTGAAACATTTGCTCTTTGCAGGCACTTTTAATTGCACATTTAATTCAATTTTAATTACATATTAATTATACGTTTAATTCTACTTTTATGTACGCTTGTACTTATACTTTGCTAGATCTAAATTTAGATCACTCCTTTTTATTTGAACTTTCAAGAGAATGCAATAAATTTTGGATTATTCAAATTTCAAGGAATATAAATTTGTAAGAAGTAATTTTAACTTTGGTATACTTTACAACGTAAAACATTGAAAATACGAAATATTGGGCAACATTGATACGAAGATTACATCATCTTTGGTTTACATTTCCGCATTCTTTATAATAATCAGAGGTTCTCAAGAAGTTGTACAAAATTCTGTAACAGGTATTTATAACCCTAATGATTTCTTAGTATAAGGCTATTTTTAAGATTTATTTTATATAATACCAAGTTTAAATGCATATAAATGTATATTTTTTATTTTGACATTTTGGTGAATTTTTTTATTGTATCCTCGCTTTAGTTATTCCGAGCTTAATAAAAAAAAATAACTTGGCGTCCGAGATAATTTTTGTTATTGTTACCTAGAAGTTACTATATTGTGGAAATAACTGCAGAAATAAATTGTGGTAATTAAACAAATCAAAAAGCATGGACAAGCCCTATTTAATTTACCTTCTGAGTCCACGGCATTATCTTTTAATGAATGGTATGTATCTCTAGTTATTTTAACAATTTGTATGGAGAACGCTTTAAAACATTGATTTATTACCATTTAAATTTTACACCTATATTATATATACCAAACATATTATTATTATTATACATGGCACCGTTTTACAACATTACATTATACCCTGTTAATTACTCTTATTGTCAGAGAAATTATAAAGAAGCACTTTGGATATTAATAAAATATTTAATTTCATATGATCTTTTCCATGAAAATGTAAAAAATATATTATTCAAAAAGGGACTTGAGTAAAGTACATAAACACCTTAATAAAAAATTATTAAATAGCTGTTTTCATTTAAAACAACAAAGTTGGCACCAACTGCAAGTATTAACGGAAGTGAGACATATTTGTTTTAGTTTAATTAACCCTCCTATTGTGTTAAAATTTGGTTTCACTTATTGTGTTCGGGTTATTATGAACCGGGAGCCTATAGTTGTCATTTTATTGTCGTTAAATTGATCCAACAGTAAATAATAATACGAAATAAGATGTAGTATTTATTATTTATTACATTTTATTACGTTATTTTATTTTCATTACATATCAATGTTGTGCAATATATCGTATTTTACGTTGTAAAGTATACCAAAGTTGAAATTACTTCTTAAAAATTTATATTCCTTGAAATTTGAATAATCCAAAATTTATTGCATTCTTGAAGGTTCAAATAAAAGGTGTGATCTAAATTTAGATCTGCATTAAATGCAAAATGAAATCATAAAATGAAAGTGTACGTAAAATTAAAATTAAAAATGAAAAGTAAAAGTAGAAGTGTAATTAAAAGTACCAAAAGTGCCTGCAAAAAGCAAATGTTTTAGATTTTAATATAATACGAGTTAAATGTATCTTACCATTCAATCAATGGCACTTTTCACAAAATTTAGGTGGAAACCAAAAATGACTTCTGCTCAAAACAACATACCTACATCAAACAATGGTAAAAAGGACGTTCGCGATGTCAGGTGATGTCGATACGCAAGAAATATGTGCAAAAAAAGATATGGAAGTGTAAACCCTTAAGAAGATATGCAACTTAAGTTACACCAATGCAAATTAAGTTGTCTAAAACATACATATAAATAATTAATAATCCAAAACTTTTTGTTTTACAACTAAATGAACGAAGAGCGTAAAAGATTCCTTACACAGCGCCTGCTCCAGATCGTACGAGGTAAAAAAATTATCACACGCTACGTTGTGACCTTTTAGACAATAAAGTAGAATCTAGCACAACTCTTAACCTCTCTATGGGGGTTCACCTTCTTTTTTCCCGAGGTAAACTTCAATGCATAAGCAGTTACAGAATCGCGTAAAGTCCAAATCTTGAAACCATATTTAGCAGGTTTATTCGCGATGTACTGTTTAAAAGGACAACGGCCTCTAAAAGGTACCAGTTGCTCATCTACTGTTAAATTTTCGTGAACATTATAGAGCTTAGGTAGAATTGCAACCCATTCATCCCACAAGTCCCGTATGGGAGCTAACTTACCAGTTTGCGTCGTTGTGGTCGAGTTTTTTATCGTCAAAGCGAATTACTCGTCCAATTACATGAAATCATTGTAGGGTCATCGTTGCTCTGAATACTGGACGACCTACATTTCCATCCCACATACTGGCTGTCCCCTCTCCAGAGATTTATACACTCCAGCAAGAAACAGTAGGCCAAAATATGCTTCTAGTTCAACTAATGTTAGTTCTTGAAACGTGTCGCCCAAAGTCTTTTGCCTTCTAAATTTGACACTTTCAAAATTAGGTTTACAATTTTGGGTGTGACGTATAGAAGTAAGTGGATTTTATACCAATCATTGCCAAATCTCATGATCCTGCGCAAATAGACCAAAATATGCTTCTGACGTCACCAACCATAATACGTACCAACCCGAAAATATAATTGTTGTTATTTTTACACGTGCTTGAATTTTTCGGTTGTTTGTATTTAAATTTCACTTTATTATTAGAATAATCAGTTTTTTTGAAGGCTACAGCAGCTTATTTACTGTGCGACTGTAATTAGAAATACGCAAATTTCACATTTATTTTGCTGATTATTAAAACTGTTTGTAGGTTATAATCGAAATCGTGGGCCTGCAACTATTTCTTTGTACAAGCAGTTCGTTATTTAATTAAAATTCTAGCTGAAGACTTTCATTTTGATCTTAAAATTGTTTACATTAATTCCATTCATTTTAAATTTGCATTCAATTTGAATTTATGTATAATATTTAATAGGAAGCTTCATTCTAAATTAAAAAAAGGAAATGGTGTGCGTATAAGGGGCCAGCTCATGTCTAGTAACCCAATTTCAACAGAAACATTTTATATTGTAAACAGTTATTTATCACCATGTGTTATTGAACGTCTATTTCAATTATATTTATGATTTGTATGCTTGTTCACACTGATAGCCTTGGAATAAATATTATCTTCGTTTATGCGTTTCTATGTTTCAATAAATTCACCTTAATTCATATTTACATATTTTACAATGAAAACATTTGTCTCATGGGAAATGTGAAATTACACACTTAACGCATAATCTATTTTAAACTTGGCGCCTGCATGATAGCCTGACGTTTTTGAGTTGTACTGAAAACACTGTTTGGGCGTCCTTTTCTACAGATTTCCCACACCTGGCAGTCTGCAATTCGCGGATCATGAGATTTGGCAAGTACTTTAGCATACTTTGTTGGCCCAGGAATCAACGAAATAATATTTGGTGCTGATAACCATCCCGATTGATGTGTGTTTTCATTTCATCTTTTCAAGTTACGTGATTATCCGTATCAGCGTCATCTGAAACCGTAGCTTCCACTTCATCATCCGATTCACTATTATATATCTTGGTTTCGGACATATGGTCTTCTTCTTGAGAAGCATTAGAATCACTATCAGAAACACACAAAAGTTCACTACCCGCAAGCACTCTCTCTATACATTTTCAATGATAAATTTCAATTGTTAGATATTTCTTATTAGAGTATAGAATCAAGTTTCATATTTGCTATGAAACCAACACACAGATGCTCACTGGCTGCCTTTATAGGCGGGCCACAGACAGGTCTCAACAGGCATAAACTTGTTTACCGGTAAGCAAATAACGCATGCAATATTGCGCAATAATGTGGCAATATTATGTAAGTCATTTATAAAACAAAACTAATAAAATGCATTCGTCTATGATAATAATCTGCTTCTCGTTCTTCTAATTTGAACCACACCGGATCATATAGACTCAAACACAGCGAGTGCAACAAATGCATTAAATAAAAACTAATTATAATTTTCTAATATCAATCTAGGTACACCGTTATTAGAGTAATTAAATAAAAATTAAAGCAGTGGCAACGAAATATAATAACCAAATGACGAACAAGGTCACTTTCACTAGTACTAACAGCTAGTAATCAAATGTCATCCCAGACTATAAAAACTGCAGAATAAGGTAAAAACTATTCAATACTTGAATGCTGCAGTTAAATGGTTTTACTCCACTTATAGATAGATGGTCAATAACACCGCACGACAGGTTATCAAGGGTAATAAAAATAATCTTAATCATCTCACATTCATATTGTAAACATAAACAAATATTGACAATCTCCAGAAAGAATAAATGGTAAACTGGTGAATATAGTTAAAAGCACCAATAATGTAATTATGTATATTAATAATCATATATATATATATATATATATATATATATATATATATATATAAGCGAAAATCACTCACTCACTGAAAAATCATCGCACAGCCGAAACGGCTCAACAGATCTACTTCAAATTTTGACAGGACCTTCCTTTCGTGCATCGAATAAACGGTGCCCTGCGTCCGAAATATCTACTCGATCGAAAAAATCTCGGACGCGTCGGTCAAAAAAATTCTGCAGTGGCGTGCGGCCGGGTGTGGATGGAAGTCCTAACTGATATATTAACCCTAAACCGTTGGTCCTAGAGACACGAAATTTGGAGGGTGTGTTCTTTGTGAAGTGTAGGTATCCACTAAGAAAGGGTTTTTCGAAATTGCACTCTTAAGAGGGTGAAATGGGGGGTTGAATTTTTTTGTGAAACTTTTTGTTCTATGGGTCGATTAACTCGAAAATTGGTACACATATTCTTCAATTAAAATTATGAGACGTCTATCACGTGTTCTATGCAATTTTTTGATACGACGTGTAATTTAGTGGTCAAAAATTCGTAAGGTATAATGTAAGTGTTAGTTCAATTTTTTTCAATATCTGAATAACGATTCATTTTATTAGAAAAAGTGCAGATATACTTTTTAAAGAAAATTTAATTTTACATAACCTTTCTTTACAAACTTTTTTAATATAACGCAAGGTAACTCTAAAAAATAATTAAATATGAATGAAAATGGTTAAAATGTATTATTTGTTATTTTATAGAAGCGGGCGGCTTTGAAATTTTTTTTTAAGTTAACATGTCTATCTGAAATGAAGTTTTAAACGTCATTCTGACATAGACTGTTTTTGTTTTTACAGTGTTGCCTGTTTTCGTTATGAACGTATGAGAGGTTGCAATTTGTTTTAATTCTTATCTTCCAACCTACATATACATATGTAGGTATAGAAGGTTATGCAATCGAATTTTTAAGTTGGCATCCATACTTGAAATCAAATAAGAATAAAGAAGAGGGCGCTTGAATTTAAGTTATGTTTACACTGCTATAATCTATATATATATATATATATATATATATATATATATATATATATATATATATATATATATATATATATATATATATATATATATATATATATATATATATATATATAAGCGAAAATCACTCACTCACTGATAATCAACCGCACAGCCGAAACGGCTCAACGGATCTATTTCAAATGTTGACAGAACCTTCCTTTCGTGCCTTAGGCGTCGAATAAGAGCGACAGTGAGAGCGAGAGAGAAATACGCTGATGTAAGTAGAGAGTTGAATGTGAATGAAGCAGTGTGGAACGAATTAATAAAAGACTATGCCATTGAAAGTGAGTGAATAAGGTTGAAAACGTGTGTTGTTAATTGTGCGAGCAGATATGTGGAAGAGCGACTATAGCTGTACAAAAGAAATGTGATTGGTGGAAGGAATCGGTAAAAAAAGGTAGTTTATAATAAAAAAGACGCGTACATGGCAATGATTGCTGCAAAAAAATGAGTCTGAGAAGAAGCGGTTGTATGAGGTGTACGGATTAAAAAAAAATAAGCGAAGGAGGCAGTGAGCATAAATAAAGAGGTATTGTATGGAAGTGAGACATGGGTATGTCAAAAAAGCACGAAAGAAAAATAAATGCCGTGGGCATGAGATTCCCGAGAAGAGCATGCGGTAAAACAAGAAGGGATAAGATGAATGTGTGTATAATGAAGGAGTGTGGCGAAGAAAAGTCGATAATTGATAGGTATAAAAGTAATACACTACGTTGGTTTGGTCACATCGAAATAATGAGCAACACCGGGGTAACAAAACAAATATATGCTGGTGAAGTTAGTGGTAAGGTCGGGCCTGGTAGGCCGCGTAAAACTTGCCTGAATGCAGTAGAATGTATGGTAAAAGAAAGAAAGGTACGGAGTTTGTAAAAATAAAAGGGCGTGTCAGATACAGTGTATGAATCTTGCGGAAGTATGCAAGGATAGGAAAGCTTAGAAAAAAAACGATTGCAATGAAAAATAAGAGGTAGGGATTGTTTAGTGTACCCCGCAAGGGAATGGCGTGACTGGTATGTTATGTTACTTGATAGTTTGCAAAATAAGTGTTTTTCCGCCATTTTGTTCCATAAAACACCATTCATATTCTGCGATACTGGGAACATAAAGATATGAAAAAAAGCTCCAAAACTTTGCTTTCAAATTTCCAAATGTTTAGGCTACGCAGACTGTGTAAGATTGGTTTGCATACAGAACTGTAATGTGATTGCCAACTGTGAAATGTGTACTTTTGAAAATCACGTTTAGAGAGATTGCTACATTCCATCAGCTTCTCTTTTAGCTTAGACTATAGTAGACGAGAACCATTTGAACAACCAACGTAAGTCGTTGAAGATCCTAATTGCATAATAATAAAGATGATTTGTATGATTCGGTATCTTTTCACGAAACATGGATTTTTGAAGAGAGCTGGTATGACAAATCAAAGCAGATACCGAATGGAGAAGGCAAATGTTGAGTTAAAAAAAAGAATGACTTCCACTTTCGTAAAGTAGAAAATTATTCTAGAATCGTTGTTCTACATGCAGGTAATAAAAAGGCTTTATACCCAATGCATCCATTTTATTCTGCTCCAAATCCCTAAGCGCAAATTAGTATGGCAATATGTGCAAAAATGTTTATAAGTTGGTTTGAAACAGATCTCATTCCCAGCTTGAAATAACCGAGTGTGATTTTATTACGTAAAGTCAGATACCACTGCAAATTAATTAAAATAAGAACACCTACCGCATCTCTATGAAACAAGAATAAGCCACTTATTTGTTAATACACAAGGTTTTACTGCTTTTAGGCGATCACACCGCGCATTCAAAGTATTACGACGCCTTGATATTAGCACCCCAACATGGTGTTAAAAGGCTGGTACTATCTAGACGTCGGTTTCTTCAAGCCACTGAAGACGTATTTTACTCAAGCGATAGAGAAATGGTTAACAACCAACCTAGGTAATAGCGTGACGTAATATAGCATTACACCCATTCTAAATGAAGCGTTTTCAAGGGCGGCTCTTGCATTAACTATTGCTAACAGTCTTAAAGCAGCTGGGATAGTAGTTTCGGATAGCGATTGTGTAATATCTCAAACATTGGTTACGATTAAGGACGAACGACGTTTTTCCGTTTCCAGAAACAAGAAAGGTTACCAAGGCTAACATTCAAACTGAAGTTAATGCCTCTGATTGGCATTGCATTATCTGCGGTGAAGACTACATAGGACATGCTTCAGTGCTAACAATGCAAACTATGGGCCTATGAAGCATGCCTACAGATATAAAATACATATAAGATAGTTGTGGATAAATTCGCTTGTGGTACAATTTACCGTTATGATTCTCGGATTTAACAAACAGATGCGGTAAATCTCAACCTCTTTTTAATTTAATTTGTATAAACATATCAACAGAAATTTCAGTTTGTATATCTTTTTGTGTATTCTCTTATGTCTAATAAATGTTGTAGAATTTGCTATGCGTTCTTTGTTTGTTGCTATAAAATTAGTACTTAATAGCCATCGTTTTTCGATAAGTGGTGCCATTTTACGACTTTGCCCTAACTGCAAGAACGTCTACCCACAAAAACGTATACTAGTAGGTGAGTTCACAGGCAAGACTATTTGTGTTATAAAGAACGGCTAACCAACTGGAAAATTTAAAAAATTGTTGAAAAACCTCAATCCAATAAACGTATTTTGATAGATTATAAAAACCTATAGCTTTTTTTATGTAGAATCCAAGAGTAAAATTTGTTTTCGAATTAATTTTGTCTATAAAATCCAAATTTTGCAATAAACATGTCCGTGCGCCATCACTCGTGTGGACCATATAAACCGTTTTTCTGAAGTAATTCAAAAGACTTTAGTATTTTTTAAAATTGATATCGATAGCTTTTTTTATGTATAATCCAAGAGTACAATTTGTTTCCGAATTAATTTTGTCCATAAAATCAAAATTTTGCAATAAACATGTCCGTGCGCTATCACACATGTGGACCACTTAAACCGTTTTTCTGAAGTAATTAAAAAGGGTTTACTATTTTTTAAAATTGATATCGATAGCTTTTTTTATTTGGATTTTATAGACAAAATTAATTCGAAAACAAATTGTGTTTTCGAATTAATTTTGTCTATAAAATCAAAACTTTGCAATAAGCATGTTCGTGCGCTATCACTCGTGTGGACCATATAAACCGTTTTTCTGAAGTGATTCAAAAGAGTTTACTATTTTTTAAAATTGATATCGATAGCTTTTTATGTAGAATGCAAGAGTACAATTCCTTTCGAATTAATTTTGTCCATAAAATCCAACTTTTGCAATAAACATGTCCGTGCGCCATCACACGTGTGGACCATATAAACCGTTTTTCTGAAGTAATTCAAAAGAGTTTACTATTTTTTATAATTGATATCGATAGCTTTTTTTATGTAGAATCCAAGAGTATAATTTGTTTTCGAATTAATTTTGTCTATAAAAAACAAACTTTGCAATAAACATGTCCGTGCGCCATCACTCGTGTGGACCATATAAACCGTTCTTCTGAAGTAATTTAAAAGAGTTTACTATTTTTTAAAATTGATATCGATAGCTTTTTTTATGTAGAATCCAAGAGTACAATTTGTTTTCGAATTAATTTTGTCCATAAAATCCAAATTTTGCAATAAACATGTCCGTGCGCTATCACACGTGTGGACCACATAAACCGTTTTTCTGAAGTAATTAAAAAGGGTTTACGTGACGAAGTTGTCAAGTTTTCACTGTCAGAATGATCAAATGAAACACATTGTTCATGTAATCACAAAAATATTATATCTTAGTTTTGAGTATCTTCAAACAATTGCCAATGTGAAAGAAATCTCCAAACTCATTTAATAAATTTTCTTTTTACACACTCTGTGCATAAATAACTACTATTTAAACTATTTATAATAGTTTGATAAATTGCCTATACAGGCTATACAGTTTTAATGTATAATTTGGTTGCAACTTACCTCTTCCTCTCAAAGTTTATATAAATTTGAGGATAAAATGATATAGACCAAGCTGCAAAATATGTCCATCCAATTATCACAGATAATATATCAATTATTTTACTTCTATAAATAGTTGCCACCAAATAAACGTTATCGACACTAAAATAAAATCTTTGATTAGTAAAACAAACAAAAATGTAAACTTTTCTTACTTTGTATCTTGTGTTGCTTGCGATGTTAAAAGCGACTTCCCAATTCCTACTGCTTTCACAGTAACAGTGTAAGTGTTGTTTCCTGGATGTAAAAGAATTGTTGAAGGTCTCACTTTAATACGATCTTTATACTGTGCATGAAGTTTAATTTCAACATTAGTCTTATTAAAATCACTAAAATAAGTAGTATAGAAGAAATCATTGTTAATAATCAATACTTACGTTACCGTAATGTTGAGTGGACGAGATTCGTTTATTTTTATAGACAGTTCGTGAGTGCTTATATTAATTTCACATTTTGATAGGTGTAATACTGAAACAAAAGTTCACAAATTAGTAAAAATAATAGATTGCCTTAAATTTTTGCATGATACACTCTTAAAGTGTGTATAGTAAAATTGTTTTCTCCCGGCCGGTTAGAAAAGTAGGCATTGCTCACTCCACTTTGAGGATTGAAAGTCTCATTTTGCATATCTAGGTGTGCTAAGGAATTGATATTTTCCTTATACTGACACTGTACCAACAATGTGACAACTAACAAATGACAAGTCTGACCTACATTTCGTTTGTATCAAGCATGAGATTAGATGGATTCCCAGAGAAATTTACCGAAGGTAATTAAAAATTATTATTAATTTTATTAAACACATAAATAAAAATTTACCTCGAGTAGGATTTGAACCTACGACCTGTACTTTGCTAGAGTACCGCGTTAACCAACTGCGTTATCGAAGTACAAGCCCTAACCGATGTAAATTTTGTCTTTGTGTATGTAGAACTGATGTAAATTCTAACGTAATATTGAATTAAAGAATTAACTGTATATTTAATAACTAATTTTATTGTTTTAGACCGCTGCCGCTTGTACATAACTTTAGGAACAAAACCTAACCTTAAATAGCGTATACGCGAGAAGTAGATAGTAAATTAAAGCGAAACACACATTCGGATAATCGAAAACAGCCCTTGATGAACCTTATTAATTCAAAACAACGAAGTAAATAAATAGTTCAAACAAAAAAATCTTACATCTAAAAAGAACAGAAGGTAATTGACATTATTGTGAATTAAGATGAAATTGAAAATTACAATTTGTACAATTTTGGAATGTAATTTGTAATAAAATAGTAATTCGTTTAAACAAACATTATTGCTTAGAGGCACAATACCTACTTACCCGGACACCGGCTGAAAAAAATAGTATTGAAACCTCGGTAGAAAGTACTATTGCAGACCTCGGTCTATAAACTTGTGATCGGTCTGCAAAATAGTATTTTCTTACCTAGGTTTGAAATGTATTATTTTACTATTGTTACTGTGCTTAGAATTAATTTCCCTGAAATAAAATAAAATTCGATGGATTTAGTGTAAAGCAACATGAACGCATGCTTATACTTAATTTTATATCAATAAGGCTGCATACATTAGTACTAATTTATTTTTTCAAAAATTACTTTGAAAGCAATTCTTGCTTTGCATACAGTATTTTGAGATTAATACACACGTACGCACACGGCCACACGCAGACACACGCTCACGCTCAAGCTCATGTACTCATGTCAAGGTCAATGTCACGCTCTTTTTGGAAAGAAACCTGTCATCTGTTCTTAGAAAACAACCACCAGTTATTAAGAAACCGCCACCAGTGCTTAGAAAACAACCACCTGTTTCGGAGAAACGGATTTCTGTTTTTGACCTGTTTTGAACTTCGGGTCTGTTTCTCGGCTGTCATTAAACTTTGGCGTAAGATCATCTCGCGGAACTGGTTCTGTTCTTAGATTTTTAAGAATTTTGATGACACTCCTAGAGGGAAAACGAATTTTAAGTCAATGATCTTAAAGAGGCCACACCTCTTGACCTAGAGTTTCCCGCAGAAAAGGGCGTGGCCTTGACCTTGAAACATCGGCCTCGGTCTCCGACTACCAGTATTCCTTAGCACAGCATTCCGACCATATCTACCAGTCACAAAGCGACCGTTTGTTTAGCAATCTCTTTAGAACTCTCTGGGCAACCTTACATCAGATTTAAAGCTACAAGGTATGCCTTCGATTGTTTCATCATGACGGCACAAGGACGCTCGATCCTACTTGTGCTGGTCAAGCCACCAACAGAGTAGGGCGCAAAGAAAATCAAGCAGGTGAATCACCTCACTTGCGCCCAAGTTAATGTCGAGGATTTGAAACGAGACTCTGGCACCAGACAATGCTACTCACTGGATTAACCGCGTAGGAGTGACTATCTTAAGTCTAGTTCCACGCGGGAAAAATTGCTAATATCAAATCAAATCAAATATCATTCGAAGGTAACAAAACGAACAATTTTATTGGAAACCGCTCAACCTTTCGATCTGTCTCACCTCTTATAGTAAAATAATCTAATCGTTTTATCTTACAAACATCATTTAACAAAATTGATTTTCGCTCGAGAACATGCAATTTTACACCCTGACCCAATTTCACCTTTAAGCTGTGTTAGAAAAAAAAATACTAACAACAAAATTGATTACTAAACAGTGTACAAGGTATTTTAGATTTAATTGTAAATCCAATATCCTGATAATGGGAAACATACCTAAGAAAAGTGCGAGTAGTAATGTATTTGTTTCTGTGTGTGCGATTGTGCGTGTGTGCGTGTGTGTGCGTGAGTATGTGTGCTTTCAAAGCTCAAATTTTAAACTAACATCTAGGGAATTTTGAGATATGTGTGAAAATGCAGACTCTCAGGATCATCACTTATTAAAACCAATAAATCTATAACTAAATCGATTTTCTTATTTCTTTAGGGATCATTTACAACCTTTTATATAAAAAATTTATTTATTTAATTGACCGAAACATTGGGCATAGTACATCAAATTTACATTGTTAACTCCATTTCTATGCTGCAATTTATATAGCTGTCATTGTTTGCTCTTTTAAGTTCAAAGATAGTCAATTTAGGAATAAAAAGGGTTGTAATTTTAGGTATACAGTCCTAATTTATGTTTTTTTCGGGATGCTGAACATGAAACCGAGGTTTAAAACGTTCAAATTTGGCAATTTTTTAGGTTTTGGGCCAAATCTCGATAATTATGCATTTTTTCGAAAAGGCCATGCTTTGCAAAAAATCAATTTAAATATCCTTTATACAAAGGAAATTCATTGTATTTTTCATTATAACGTTTTACTAATAAAGGAAATTTTAGTTAACATATGCATAAATGCCATTTAATGATTAAAAACAATCACGTTTCTTAGTTTAGCGATCTGCATACATTAAAACCAATAAATCTATAACTAAGTTGATTTTTTTATTCATTTAGGGATCATTTAGATTTAGAACAGTAAATAATATTAGTTTCAAAAGTTTAATTAAGATGCCATAAAATGTATGAAAAATGAAAACGCAAATATAAGCCTGCTATAATAGTTGGAAACTAATTTTATTTTAGTGTAGATTAGCCAGATCTTTAATGACAAATCAGAACACACTCTAACGTAATAAAAGATATCAAACTCAAAAAACAAATTAAAAAAAATAATCAAAATTAAATCCAAAGTTGTGATAAACTTTAATTTGAAAGTAATCAAAGTATCCACAGCTAAAAATATACCAATTGAATGTCAAGTTAAATCCAACAAAAAAAAAAAAATTTTCCGTTGCCATTTAAGGACTGTAATCGTTATATATTAGAAACATAATGTGTATGTGTAATCTTATCTTAATTTTAACTATGTGTGTTAAATCAACGTAATGCTGTGGTAACTTAACATATTTTATTGGTAAAACATTTACTTTTCTAGGAAAAACAACAAAAAACTTACACGAAAGTCAACTTCGAGTGAGACTACCGTAATGGCAAACTCCCAACAGTTCGATGGAATTACCAGAAGATAAGTAACCTCCAAATCACATCTCACAGACCTCCAAAGCAATCCAAAGGAATTCCAACTAGTTCGTTCTCTACTTGCAATCCATTTTTCGATCCTACGATCAATATGATGGCCTAAACTGCAAAATATTACGACCGAGCCCTCAAGATACTCAATAATATCGACAATAAATAAATAAGGCTCTACTACTTTCCGAACATGAATCAATCATTTTGCACGCCGGACTCCTCAATAAACTACGTACATCAGATCACTTCTCAAACTCCGGACTGCTAATCAGTTAGAATAAACTAGTAGAACATCCGATTCTTTACTGCAGGCGTACCGCAATGTTCTGTCTTAGCCCCATCCTATACATCATCTTTGCTTTTGACATTCTCACAGTCAGACAACTCGGAGTTTCCGTTGCGCAAATTGCGGGTTACATAGCTTTTTCTTATATTAAAAACCCTACAGATTTCTCTCAACCCAACCAAAACACAAGCGCTTCCCAAGGACTACTATGCCAAATTGTCCAATCTTGCCAATTGTAACGTGTCGATATCTCCCAACAATCCAAGGCTTACTTCAATAAAAAAACATAGACCTAGGAATAATTTTCACAAAACCCTAAACTGGCTCCCCCGACATACAAACAATGCTAGACACGATATGGAACTTAGAAAATCTACAGGATCCCTTCTGGGGTCGGATAAGAGGTTGTCACTCAAAAACACTGCAGTATACCTACAAAACTTACATTTCGGGGCACCCTTACACACAAATATTAACCCTAATCACCTTCCTCCCAACGCCTCTTGCAAATGCCGAATCCTAAGACGAATACGCGGATTACCGTTTAGTTACCCAAACAACCTCACTACCCACCACGTAGACATACCACCCATTACAGACAGAATGCAAACACTACAAAGGAACTTTGTACGCAGAAGGTTCTATGGTAACACAATCCCTATCACAGATATCCATACCATACCATGAAAATACCACCACAGACCACTACACTCACAAAAAAATAAAAACTCAAGTTTACAGCTCCCACCCATTTTAATACAACTTCTTGACGACCTCTCCGAGAAGATAGGAGACCTGAAATACAGACAAACGAATATGGTATACAAATCCACACCGCACTATCTTTTTAAACAAACCTACTAATTAAAACCATGCACTTCTAAACAATTATTTTTTTTCTTTTTTAATACCAAAAATACATGTTGTAATCAATACAATAGTACTAACACATCGCAACATCAACGATAGAGACTACAACTAAGAATAAGTGTAAGATAATAACGTTAGGCATGAGCATACTAAAAACCGGTTTAACTACAGTCTCAGTTGAGCTAAGTATTATGTTTACCTTAAAATAACATCCATAATCGTAATTAAAAAATTATGTAGTGACTGACCCATGACCCATTTGTCACCTTGGTTCATATTCTAAAAATAGTGGATTCGATCGGATACATATTTCAAACGAGAGAGAATGCATACTCACGGGATGATTTAGATTTTGCTTTAATAGAGAAAAAGAAGAGCCGCATGGAGAGAGCCGAGAGACTAGAGGATTGGGATAAAGTCATTTTAAATGCCAGAATGAAACCCAGGCCATTTAATTTCGTAAAAATGAAGCAAGGCGACTTCTTTAATATGAAATCTGCAACAAGCAACGTTTTGTAAAAAATCCAAAGCCAGCAACATTAAGTTATTATTTATCACTATTAATCCTTTTTTTTATATAATAAAGTTGATAAAGTAATGTTAACTTAATTTTTTTTCTTGGAAAAACAGATTATGTCCAATAGTTAATTTTTTTTTCGAAAGCAATTAAGAAAAATCAATTTTTCTTAATGAAAAGCAGGTTTGTTATGTTATTATTATTAATGACTAACAAAAAAAAATGAAGAAAAAATTATTAGTTTTGAAATAAAGTTTTTCCGTTTCTTGAAAATGTTGTATGTTGGATATACGTTGTTTTTTGTAAAACACGTCCTAGTCTTTTATTTCATTGAAAATTTTTTCCAAAAAAATTATGTTTTGTTAGTGGCGCTATATTTTAGCTACTCAGTAAAAGTTATTCCAGTGTTTCAGTTTAAATCAACACAAAAAATTGCTGGTAAAAAAATAATTTTATAGCTTAAAATGAGAAACATTATTGAAAATAGAATGACTGTAACGATGAAGATTCTTTGACACCCCACCAGAAATCAATGCACTATAATAACAATGATAATCATAATTTTATTTACTTATAGTCACCTAGCAAAACCGTTAATTTATTCTTTTTGTATGAAGGTAGAAAAGTATTGCACGAAACTCGTGCAAAACGTGTTTATTGCACACTCACTTGTTACATAAATAACTATTAACTAAAAGTATAAAATAAATACATATAATACTTAACCTCTAAGTACTCGCGTGGACTATACATCTTGTGATATATTTTATTTTTCTATAATATTTGACGTAACTAATAAGAATAAATAAAAATGAAATTCTCAAATAAAAAATCTACTACAAACTATACTTTATACTATTCGTTGCACAACTTTTTGAAATGTTCTGAACAAACATTTTTTTACAATGTAAGCATATTTGCCTAGAATGACGATTTCTAGACCTTGGACATAAATAACATCTCTGTCTTGAGCTTCCTGCTTCTGATTCTTCATGTTATTCGAGTTTTCTTATTTTTCTTGGAATTTGTGGAAACTTCATGCGGTTTAGGGCACACACATTTACAAAGTGGAAAAAGAGTGTAAGCGGTCACCTCCTTGTTCATCGACCAACGTTATATGTGGCATATAGTTTATCAGTCGTATCTACTGCCCTTTGTCACATTGTAGAAGGTCAGAATTTCGGTTTCGTCTTCGCTACTTCCAGGATCTATTGCATCATTGTTGAAATCAACAATGTAATAATAAAGTTGTTTTTGTGAATCCAAAAGCTGTACTTTGACTTTTTTGCTTTTTAAAAATTCTTGAGGAATTTCTTTTTTATTTCTACGTAGTTCTGACTATTGTTATTTTATTGTGAGAAATGAAACGGTTAACAAGTGGAATACTAGTATACCAGTTATCGGTAGTAATACTTCTACTTGATTTATCAGGTATGAGCAATCGGATAACTATTTCCTTAGAAGTATTAGAAAGTTTATGTACCCAAATACACTTCCAAATTTACTGCATAACATTTTTTTGCGTCACACACTTTGATCCCATACCGATTTGGCTTTGATGGTATATACTGGCGAAATCTACACTGTCCCTGGAAAGCCACTAGTTGCTCGTCAATAGTCACATACTCTAATGGTGAGAAAAACTTTGGGAACTTGGAAACTAGGTTATCAAATAAATCTCGAATCGGCGCTAATCTCTAATAGGCAAGACGTTGTTCACGTGATCTCAAATCATCAAACCTAATGCAGCGTAAAATGAATAAAAATCTTCAATAATTCATAGTCTTGTAGAAAAATTCACCAGCAAAATCATCTTTGGAAAATAAATCTTTATAATTCAAATGAACACATCACACCGGCTATTATCAGAAGCACAATAAAAGCTTTGATTTCTTTGTTGTAACGTCTCTTGCATCTCTGCTTCTATCAAAATTGGGCAGTACTTTAGATTCGATGTACATATTTGTGTTTTCCAGTAAAACTTGAATCACGAAGTCATCAAAAAGGAGGGCAAATATTTCGTGTATATCTTTTACATGCTTTGCAACACCCTATTATGCCAGGTAAATGGGTGACAATATTATGTTTTCTTCAAAAAGCTTCATTATGAAATGACATAGTTACATAATAGAAAGTATTAAAACACTTACCAAGAAAAGCATCATCACTATTTTCTCCGTCGTTTCTATCACTGATATCATCATTGTCAGTCACTTCAGTTACGGAATTACTATCATGACTGTCGATACTTTCATGATCAGAGTCAATAACAATTCCGTTGTTTTCACCATCGAAAAAGTCGTAAAAATGCCCATCTCTCAAGTACTTTACTAGTTAGAGATTTATTTTTATCACTAAACTTCCACATGTTGATCATACAAAAGACTAAAGAACACTGAAACCGATGCTGACGCAACTAGCATAAGAACATTGATGTGTACGAATCTAACATAGTCTAGCTAACGGATGTTTTTAACCATTTTATTCTAAATTTATTTAGAGGATACTAATATAAGTAACGGACGTTTCATAACTGTATTCAAAAATAGATGCCTGAGGAATACATTCAGGCACAAACATTTGGATGGATCAACAAAAGAGATATTTCAATTCAAAGTACGCTTGGCGCCCGGTGGCGCCACGTGAGCACTTAAAGGTTGTTGTAGGTATCATATTTATCTTTTGTTCTTATATAATTACTTCTAGAACGCATTAATATTTTTATTTTCATATTATAGGTACCTTGATAAATTTGAATTGAATCCAAAGCTTATAAAAGTTAGTTTAATTGGACACACTCGAAACTAAGCTACAACATTAGAAAACTATCTTAAGTAATACTTACAGCCCTGTGTTAATAAACTAAAAGTATATGGACGAATATATATATATATATATATATATATATATATATATATATATATATATTGTGCAAGTGAGCGTTTCCTGTATAAAAGTTCAGATTCATTCAGGTCATTGAGCGTCCGACCACGGACGCTCACTAACCTCTTCATTTTATTTCAAATTATCATATTACGTACCACCTTGTATCCTCATACACATATAGCGGCATAGTCACTGCGTATACGCACACTATGTGCGGCAATTTAGGCGAACGCTGAGGCAGTATCTTTCCCCTCAGAACCCTAACTCCGTTCCTTTCGATCTTATCCTGAGCGCACCTATCCTTAATCCCACCATGCATACTTATTAAACGGAGTTCAACTGTCTGTTTATTGATACGTATATAAGTTTTAGTGCAGGGAATTTGCGAATTGAGGGCAGCACAATCGTTCGGTGTATATTGTTATGCATACTTCATGTGTAAGATTAGCTAACATCCGCTACAACTAGCAACGCAGCACTTCATTGCTACATTCAATATAAAAATAATTTTTTAAGAAATTTGCATTATTATTGATAAATATATTTACATTACATTAGTATCTTTAAGAATTTCTTTTTTTCTTTCAATAATTACATTTTTATATCGATATTTTCACTTTAGTCTACAATTACGAATCCCGTGTATATTTAGTAATATCTATTTTAGTCTTTATGCAAACGCGTATTGAACACGTTAATTACCTCTTTCTGTTCCTTCTACCGTTCCTCCAGTTTCTACGTTATCCTGTTTGTTTTGTTTCTTTGTAAGGTATTAAGGCTTTTAATTCATTTTGTAAATATTATATTTAATAGAGTAATCCCTGTGTGATTATAGTAATCCGAATGGTAATAATTTCGTATCGTTGCAAAAACGTGCTGCATGACGTCACGGAAAATGCATAATTACTGGCGCATGATAATGCATTCATCTTCACGAGTATAAATGAAGATCCTTTGTTTTGTCATAAATCAACGTGCTGTTTTATATATATATATATATAATATATATATTTATAGCAATTTGGAAAATTAAACATGTTTTAATTTTTCAAATTTGACTAAATTGTTTACTACATCTTAACAATTTTTAACAAACATTACTACTGACGAAGATAACTAGTGTTATCGAAACGTTTAGATTGTTAATTTAAAGTACACCATTAAAAAATCCCAAAAGATAAGTATTTTATTATGAGGTTAGAAAGTTTACATTTCATTGTCTTACAATGTTTCTTTAATGGTATTGAATAAAACAATATCAAATTATTTTCCTGTAAATTCAATCACTGGTGATATCGATAAACATAACCAACATTAATAAATTGCTAAATGTCAAATTCCTCGTTCACCTGTCAATTATCATCACTGTTTAGTTATCGAGAGATGGCGGTATACAATTTTAACCAAAATGAAAATAACGTTGTTTTGGACATTTATTTCATCAGAAAAGTTGTAATAAAGTTCTTAAACATATTTTATTATCTTATACTTCATATATTTTTCTATGTTTCTGAAACTTACAATTTACTGACCATTTTACCACACTGTAGCGGTGTTTTCACAATAGCGCGTAAAATGAAGTTCATTGACGTTCACAAGATTGTAACGTCAATTTTACGTTCAGGAGGCCAAAAAAGTACTTTTTATGTCAATATGACGTCCATTAACATAATGTAAGTATTTGAAAACGCTTCATAATTTAAAAAGTGCCTATGGTGACAGCACTTTCATTTTAACTAAGTTCGTACGCCAATGATTTTCTATTGAATTATAATAGAAAAGTCAAGTGTTCGTATAGTGTAATTTTTCTTGTAGTGGAAATGTGCAATGCAAATAGTTTTTAGAGTATTAAGTATCAATCTTTTTTGTTACACCAATTATTTAATTCATTAAAAGATATCTTAATTTTATCTAACAAAACATTTTTAGAACAGTCTGAAAGAAGTATACAGGTATCATCAGCGTACAATAGGACCCTTCCTTGAGAAATATACCTTGGCAGGTCATTTATAAAGATGAGAAAAATTAGTGGTCCTAAAACACTGCCTTGTGGTGTTCCCAAATTTAAATCAAATTCTTTTGAATAGGCATCATTAATATGCACCACAATCTTTCTATGTTCTAAATAAGACACAAACCAGTCATTAATGCATCCTCGTATACCAAGACTATTTAGTTTATTTGAGACGAAAGATTTGTCGACCATGTCAAAGGCCCTTGTCAAATCAAATAAAATGGATACCACATGATCACCAATATCCAACTTTTCGTTGACGAATTGAACGTACTCAATTGTACTAGATTCAGACGAGCAACTATGTCGGAAACCATGTTGGCTACTAGTAATTTTGTTGAATTTAACCAAATTCGATTCAACCTGTTTAGCTACAACCTTTTCAATTATTTGGAGAAGATGCTAAGAATGGCAATTGGCCGTTAATTTTCACACTACTGGGGTTACCCTGTTTGAATAATAAGATCACTGAAGCTAACTTTAGTGACGTTGGAAATTTTCCCTGTGTGATTGGCAGGTTAATAATATGGGCAAGAATAGGCGCAATTAGTTGCCCACAATATTTTATAACAGATACAGGTATTCCATGGAGGCCTGTTGATTTTTTATTAGGAAGATCTTGTATTATAGAAAGTACGTCGTTACTAGTGACTGGACTAAAGAACATAGTTTCAAGAGAAAATATGTCCGTTGTGAATTCATCACTTAAATTGTTTCCAAAATGGTTAATCATTTTTTTACGTACATCGCTAGACAAATATTCACCAAAAGCTGTAGCTAGCTCAGTTGAGTTTGTTAATATTTTGTTATTGTAATTAATCTCTTTTATTGTATTGCTTTTACGTTTATCTTTAATATCATTTACCAAAGCCCAAGATGTTTTATTTTTATTTATGGAATTGTCGATTATTGTTTTAAAAAAGGATTTTTTTTCATGTTCTATTTGTTTTCGCACTTCTCTCTTTAAAGATCTATAGTTTTGAACTAAATTTTCAACGTGAACTCTTTTACGTAACCAATCTCAATTTTTCAATGATTTTCTTTTTTCATTTAAGCTTTCACAGAATTTTATTTTGAAATTACTGTTTACGTTAGACTTATACTTCATTGTTTTACTTTGACACGCATAATTAAAACACCAAAGAAATTCATCAAAAAATTTATCAAATAAAAGATTGACTTCATCTTCAATATTAAGATTGAAATTAAGTTTAAACAGTTGATGCTTCAGCTCCAAAAGAGACTGATTGCTTAAATCTGTAAAGAGATAGCACTGAAATTTATTTTCGTTGTGGATCGTATTAGTTATATAATTTATTAAAAACGTTTGACAATAATGATATACCTGGATCAAAATTATTCGTTTTTAATAAGTGAGGTATATTGGTGATAATGTAAACTATTGAGGAGCAGCTGGTATTGTTAACAGTTGTAAAAATTCTAGTGCAATCAATAATTAATGATGTCATTCCATTTGAGTGAAATATATCAAAAAACTGTTTGGTATTTGAATTATTATTAAATTGATTAAAATTAAAATCACCGCTGATGATAACGTATTTAAACTTTTTGAGTGATATCTGCAAAGCCTTCGAAGATTGGACAAAAAACAGGTTGATATTGTCTTTGCAGTCGGTAGGTGGTCTGTAAATATTTATAAGGCAGAAATCTCCTCTGAAAGATATTGCACAACCCTCAAAAATTATTCTAAGGATAATTGATTAACGTAAGTTAATTCTGCACATTCTAAAAGTTTAGTTTTGTTTACAAATATTGATGCTCCACCTCTAGAGCGACCTGTTCGAGAAAAGTGTGAAGCTAAAAATCTTTTCAATATCACAGTTTACATACCAATGTTCACTAAACATTAAAAACGAGAAATTGTAATCATTAATAAAATGTTCAATCAGAGTCATTTTGTTGGACAAACATTGTACATTCAAGTGCATAGCTTCTATATATGGAGATATATTACTCACTTCACCGAAGGAACGCTGGTTAGTGGTGGCGGCTCCGATGAGGCCTTGTACTGGAAAATTTCTAGGAATGTACATAGGAAAATTACTTTAAACGATGCAGATAAATAATTTTTCTTAACTAATTGTTCACATTTAAATGGTATAGATGGTGCAGATTTGTTTCAGAAACGCCAACATAGACTCAACAGTTTCAGTCGGAGAGATCCTAAAAACGTGCAGGTACCGCATTTTGGGAACCGTTTTTATTTCGTCAGATTTGCTTTTACTAATAATATGTTTTTTCTTGTTTAAATGCTTATAGGTGACATCTTGAACTGATGCAGTCGATGGTATAGTTAATGATTTAATAGGAATACCTCTGGACGAAGACCTTTTATTAACCGTTTGAGGTTCAAGTTTAGGACCACTAATTTTTACGCAGTCTGATTCTTATTAATTGAAATGCTACTGTTTGTAGCTAAATTGTCTATAACATGTGATTGTTTTACATTTTTACTTGTATTTTCGGAGTCTAGGCTATCAACCAGAACTGGCAATTGTTTACTTTTATTATCAACTGTACGTACGTGTTCAGATAGTATTGACACGGCACGTGTTGATAATGTATTTTGCAATTCGTTCGTTTGATTTGTTAAAATAATCTGCTGCTTTAATGACCGGACAACATCTTGTCGCTGTACTATAACTGCACATTTTTCTTTTATTACTTACTTCAGGTAATGAATTTCCAATTTAAGCGAATTTATATCTGCACTTACATGCAACTCCATATTATCACCAACGCGTGAGATTACACCTTCACAGCAATGTATCTTATTGTCGCTAATCAATACCACATTTTTTAAATATTTAATACACCCACGGTGATTGAAACTACCACATATAACACATTATATACCATTTAATGGAAGTTTATTACAGTGTTTACAATTTTTAGTGGGAGCAGATTTTAAAGCGTCAGAGCTAGACGCAATTAAACCTATGTACAGTGCATCCCATTTTGGTTGAGACAGCCAAGCATCTCGGTTGTTGTTGAAGATAGAACCTTGCGGTTTTCGCGATCCTGTGCCACTTTTTTGTGAAACTCAAGATGTCCTGGACGTTCATGAGTTACAGGGCGTTTTTGAAAATTCACAAATTTTTGGACTCCCTCCATATCTACGAAGTTTCTCAGCGATAATGTCAAATTGAAAATTTATTCCATAGAGAATTTTATGTAGAATTCAGTGGCGCACTCAATTTTTTTTCGGGGTATGGTTATGGAGATACGACTCAAACTTATGATTTTTCAATGGAACACCCTGTATTTTATCACCTCATTAAATTACTTATTTTTTTCCTTCAAAATGATATATAATATATAAACATAAATTCTTAAAAATGTTCCAAAATTACTAAAACATTGATTTTTAATAGTAGGCTATGGATTTTTCATACAAAAAAGTTCAAATTGAAGAAATACTACTGTGATTTTTCCATGAAAGGAACAAGAACAATACTAACACTAATTCACTAACAAAACACAAAACGTAGGTAACTAATAGCAACAAATAAATAGTAATAAAAAGTTCATAATGTAGAATATGCAACTAATTAAATATTTACTCATACTATTTCATTTTGAAATTATTCGGTAACTTATTCATTGAATTGTTCAAATTGATGTCCATTTTCCTAACACACAATTGACACAATTTTTAATACGTCTTAATGCATTTAAAATTATGAAAGGCCGATTTTGTAAATTCTGGAAAACTGCCTCTGTTGTTGCACGAAGTTCTTCAATATTATTGTGCCTCTTACCGTACATTTTATTTTTCAAAAAACCCCACAAAAAAAAGTCCAACACTGACAAATCAGGTGACCTTGCAGGCTACCTAATGGGTCCATTTGTTCCAATCCAATGGTCCTGGAAAGTTTCTTCTAAAAACAGCTCAATCAACCTAGAATTGTCGGCAGGGGCACCGTCTTGTTGGAAGTAAATGGTATTAAGATAGGCGAGGGGAACATTCTCCAGGAATTCTGGTATTACTTATTCTAAAATTGCCAAGTACCTATTCGCGTTGAGAGCCCCTTCAAAAATGCGGCATTTTATTGATGTCTCCAATAAGAAACAGCCTACATTAAAACCAAATCGACCCTGTTGTTGTTGCTTAACAATTAGGTGTTGGTTTTCATCATACCAGTGTCTTGTATTTTGCCTGTTAAATAAACCGGCACTGCTTATATGGGCTTCGTCTGACCATATGACTTTACTCGCAAAATTATTGTCCCTTCAAGTTTGGTTCAAAAACCAATTACAGAAATTCACACGTGTCGCTGCATCACCAGGGTATAAATGATGGACAATATTCACTTTGCAGGGTTTCAATTTGTGTTTTTAAATCCTTTGTACCGTGATCGGGGAACGCCAGTGTCATTTTCTAACTTCGTACAAGAAGTCTGAGGAGAGACACGGACGCTGGCTAAGACATTTATTTCATCCACTTCATTATTTTCCTTGTTATACGTCTTGGGTCGGTGTTTAGAATACGCACCATAATTTAGTAGATTATTCTTTAGTCGAAATATCGTTGCTCGACTAGGTTGACGCCTCTCTGGATATCTAACGTTTTAAAAATAATATGTCAAATAATATCTTATTGTAAATTACTAGTTTACCTGTTTAAATATAATTCTAATGCTTCGTCAACATTTTCATGGCATTGATTGAAATATTGTATGATATCATACTTTTCGTTGATTCTGAAAAATCTTTCAGCCATTATAAAATTTCACAAATTAACAAAATCGCCAAACACAAACACAATAAAACACATCAAAATTTATCATCATGACAGCAGATGTGTTGATTTCTCCATAGTCACTTGATAAAACAATGCTCCAAAAGTCAACAACTGTGTTTGTAGCATCCATGACTACTATAAAAAATCACAAATAATAATCCCTGCAGTAAACTTTAAAATCCATGGCACTCTATTAAAATTCAATGTTTTAGTAATTTGGAGCATTTTTAAAACTTCATGTTTATATATTATATATCATTTCGAAGGAAAAAATAAGTAATTTAATGAGATAATAAAATACAGGGTGTTCCATTGAAAAAATCATAAGTTTGAGTCTTATCTCCATAACGATACCCCGAAAAAAAATTGAGTACGCCCTGGATTCTACGTAAAATTCTCTATGGAGAAGTTTTCAATTTGACATTATCGCTGAGAAACTTCTTAGATATGGAGGGGATCCAAAAAGTGTGGATTTTCAAAAACACCCTGTAATTTATAACGAAAGAAGTTAGGCAAAATCCGTTCAGGCCATCTTGAGTTTCACAAAAAAGTGGCACAGGACCGCGGAAACCGCAAGGTTCTATTTTCAACATCAACCGAGATATCTGGCTGTCTCAACCAAAATGGGATGCACTGTACATATATTGATGTGATTTTAGAAAATGTGTCTTATCCGTAGAAAAATTATTATAGAAAAAATGAATTTGTTGTTTAATTATTTTCAAAATTAATGACTGGATAATTATTTTCAATAAATAAATTTTTTGATACGCGTAAAATAGTGGGGGAAGGAAACGAGAAGGAAACTTTATTAAATATTCGTGAAATAACTTTATATTATAATTTTATAACGAAAATATCACGAATGTAATTTTAAATTATTTAAAGAAAAATAAAGTTCAAAAAATGAAAATAA
Source organism: Vesta saturnalis (assembly GCA_036346205.1). Lineage (NCBI taxonomy): Eukaryota > Metazoa > Arthropoda > Insecta > Coleoptera > Lampyridae > Vesta > Vesta saturnalis. The sequence goes on from JARFJB010000513.1 coordinate 1,968,811, forward strand.
AACAAATAAAAAAATAAAAAAACAGGTTTTTCATGGAAAAATTTTTTTTTAAAAAAATTTAACAAAATTTTAATAATTTAATTATTAATTAATAAAATCTGAATGTTTACACATTAAACAAAAATTGGTAATGTAAAAAAGATATTTTCCAGTTTTTTTGAATTCCAATTTAGTTCATTAATTATTAATATTGTTTAAAAAATTTTAGGATGGGTTTTAATTTTTTTATAACTTTTTAGATGTTTGCGTTGCAATTGTGTACCAATCTCCAATTTTTGTTATTTAAGGATGTAAACATTCAGATATTATATGTATTAAAACCTTTGTATGCTGATTATGATGTAGGACCATGTGTAAATTAACAACAATGTTGGTTTGTAATAATATAAATTTTATGTTGATGAAGGAACCCCAAATATGTTTTGGTATATGTCAGCTTAAACGTTACCTGATAATAAATTACAACATCGCATGAAACCACTGTGTTTTTTAAAAATTTTTTTAAAAGGGCATTATAAGTTTTAAAATTTCAATATAATTTAATTATAAAAATATTTATATGGTTTATTATGATACCATATTATAGTTTTAGAATCTTATTTTATTTATAAAAGGATAAAATTAATATCAGACACTGATAAAAATTGGCCAAGACATTAAATAGAATTTTTTTTTATTACATTGCAAATCGAAAAATTATATTCCTAATTGGGAGATCACAAATACGAATTGAATTAAAAAAAAATTCAATTACAGTTCTAGAAAGGAGTAGGTACTTAATATTTCAATTACGAATACTTTTAAAACTGGAGAGGATCATTAATTATAATTTAGAAAAGTGTAAATTGGAAATTCCTGTAGATTTATTTAATAACTTTAAAACTAAACAATCTAATCGTTTTCATAACTCTTACAATAAAATACGAGATAATCATATTGAAAAAATTAAAAGAAGAATATAACTCTAAGTATGAAATTAATAATAATTGGATTAAGAATTATACTGATAAAGTGATTCCTATTGAGATTTTATGCTGTTTAAGTTTGGGAGGAAGCTTCAATTTTCCTATGACAGATAATATTAAAAACAATATAATTAGATCACTTACAAATATGGAATATTCAATTAATTTTTTTCGGACGATAATAAAAATAATACTCGAGGGAAAGTTTGTTAAAAATTGTTAAAAACTACAAAGAAAACTTTTAAAAATAACACCTTTTTTAGACAAGCCTATTATAAAACTAATAATTTTTTAAATCTAAATAATCTCATGGTAGTAAAAGCAAATAAAGGGTAAATAACCGTAAAATTTAATGAACAGGAATACGTAAATAAAGCCATGGAACGTTTAACTGACATAAATACGTATAAGATTTTACAAAAAGATCCAACCAAAGAAATTATAAGCAGTGTTAACAAGTTAATAGAAAATTGGTTCAATCAAGGAAGATTATAGGACAATGAATGTAATAATTTAAAATTTAAACGTTCCAATGTTCCGCAAATATATTTTTTACCTAAAGTACACAAAGAAAATCGACCACTTCAACCAATCATATCTTCAATAAATTCAACGCTCAATTAATTATATCTTTTGATTTCTTTATACACAAATATTCCTATTCCTTTAATAACAATTATCTGAAAACAAAAATGGAATTTAATTAAACAACACACACACACACAATTAGACATGAACCAGTTTGTTGAAGAAGTAGAATAATGTTTACAGACTACATATTTTAAACATTTGGATACATTTTAATCAAAAACATATGGTTAATCGATTTTTATTCTAATCATCCTTTAGGCTACAAAATTGATATCATCCTTACTACTATTGGAAGATGTTTGAAAATCGCGGATCCACATTTAAATCAAAAATATCATCCTTCTTCGTGACCTTTGGTTTATGCATGATGGCGCACCTCCTCATTTTACTTTAAATGTAAGACAACATTTAAATGAGGTATATTCATAGCGCTGGATTAGAAGACAAGGTGACACACCTGTGAACTGGCCGGCTCGATCACGGGACTTGACACCCTGCGATTTTTTTTGTGGGGTGCCTTGAAATCAAAAGTTTATGCATCCCCAGTTAATACGCAAGAAGAATTGTTGGCAAGAATAATTCATGAAGCCAATTTATTGAAGAATAGTCCTGAAGTATTGTCCAGAGTACAGGTTGTCCCATTTTCGTATGTTTTACGGGGTATCTCGCTTGTTTTTTAGGTTAGAACCTTGCGGTTTCGACACCGTGCTATTTTTAATGAAACCAAAGATGCATTAATCAAATTTGCCATAGCCATCTTAATTTAAGTGCTACAGGGTGATTTTGGGAAAATTGCATTTTCAGTCATCCCCTGTAACTCTGTTATTGTCAGACATATTAAAAAGTAAAACTGATATTTGTAGATTTTTTACGTAGAATCCAGTGGCGTACTCAGATTTTCTTTAGATGCCACAGTTTTGAGATATTGACATAACCTACTTTTTTTTATGGGACACCTATATATTTTTTAAAATCTTTTTGCTCTTGCCAAGAGCTTTTCAAAAATATAGCATAGTCGTGGGTAACCATGGTAACGCAAAAACAAAATAATTAACGGCTGCCATTACTTAGGTATTTGATTTTGAAGTTTCTGCTTCTTTCAAATTATTCCTGGTTACATTTTCCCAAATTTAGTGCTGATATTTATTGTTATTCGTTGTTCTTGTTTATTGTTATCGTTCTTGTTCTTGTTGTTGTTGTTTAATTATTTTTTAATATGACTCGAAACCAAAAATTTGAAAACTTTGAGAAGTATGATATGAATACCTGCTTTATATTATCTAATGAAAACGCAGACCAGGTCTTAGAACTCGACCTGAACAGGTCAGTTAATCTTTACCTTAGAATTTGTATTTATTTTATATACCTATTTTGTCATATAGATATCCCGAAAGAAGACAACCCGACAGAAGAATATTTCAAAAATTAAAATTTAATCTTTGCCAACATGGATGTTTTGACAAACCTCGACCCCAAGTTTACAACAAAGAGAACGAGGAATCAGAGATCAACGTTTTAGCAGTTGTTCAAGCCACTCCTGAAACCTCGTGCAGGAAAATAGATGAAGAGACCAGTGTGTCTAAAACAAAAGTGTAAAGGATTTTAAAATAACATAAATTCAAACCCTACAAGTATAAACTTGTTCATCATCTGCACCCTGGTGATGCTGAACGTAGATTGGAGTTCTGCAATTGGTTTATAAATATGAAAAATAATTTGGTCAGACGAGGCACATTTCACAAGTTCGGGAATTCTTAATAGACACGACTCGCGATTTTGGAGTCAAGAAAACACCCACGTGATTTTTTTCTAGAGAGCGTCAAGGCAGGTTCGGATTTAATGTCTCCTGCTTTATGTTTAACCGAAAAATAGTTTACAAGATTTTGAAAAGAAGACCTAAACTCTAATGGGTACTTACAAATTCTACAAGAAAAACTATGAACATTTTAGAAGATATTCCACTGGCTCAACTGAACGATATATTCTTCCAGCAGGATGGGGCTCCAGCTCACAATGCTAGAATAACATAAAACTGGCTAAATGAACGTTTCCCCAGGAGATGGATTGGAACAAATGGACCTGTTCGATTGCCACCACGATCACCGGATCTCTCGGTTTTGAATTTTTTTGTGGGGTATTTAAAGAATAAAATTTATTCAAGGCAATATGCCAACATGCAACAATTAAAAATTGCAACGGAAAATGCTTTTGCAGAATTACGAAGACAAATCATTTATTTTGGAAAATGCTATTAAAAGAATTTATAAACTTTGTGAAACTTGTAGAAGACATAATGGTCTGCAATTTGAACAATATTTGTGATTAATTAATTATTTCGTTTTTTATCAATGTAAATTATAGACAAAAATCATTTTGTCACGTTATTTATAAAAATAAATGTAGACTATGCTATATTTTTGGAAAGCTCTTGGCAAAGGGAAAAAGATTTAAAAAAAATATATAGGGTGTCCCATAAAAAAAGTAGATTATGTCAATTTTTCCAAAATCACCCTGTAGCACACAAACTAAGATGGCTATGGCAAATTTGATTAGTGCATCTTTGGTTTCATTAAAAAGTAGCACGGTGTCGCGAAAACCGCAAGGATCTAACCTAAAAAATAAGCAAGATACCTCGTAAAACATACGAAAATGGGACAACCAGTACAATGTAATTTTTTAAAAAGAATTAACTTGTGCATGCAGGAAAATGGTGGAAATTTTGAATATTTGTTGAATTAGCAAATTAAATACCTTCCAGAAAAATCCATCAATTGCACTTGTTAAAACAAAATTTACATAACATAATTTTATTTTTTTAATTTTTCTTTAGTTTTTGGTTGATAATAATGCAATTTAATTGTTTAACTTTGTTCTTCATATTGTTAATTATTGTTTTTGTTTCTTCTCCAATAATTATTGTTCTTCAAAAACTTTATTCTTCTTTATTTCTTTCAATAAATCGGCTTCAAGAACTATTCTTATTATTATTATGAATAATTATTATTATACTTTTGGACAATTTACATGCATCATTAGCTTTAGATGCATTTTTCTTGGAAAACGGTACTCTTAGCGATATCAAAAAAGTATACCTGTTTTAAGCAGAAAAGGTAGAGAAAACTATTATTCCATACTAAAAGGGCCTACAGTGTATCATAAAAAAGTTTTAGCGGTTTAAACATGTCCTAATGGTCGCTTGTAGCGCCCTCTAGGAAATACACCGATATCAATGATAAATTTGAATTTCTCATCCCAAGAAACCCCCATACAAGAAATTTTATAAAAAGAGCTCAAAGCAGTCGAAAATTATAAAAGAAAATGTGATTTATTTTTCAATTTTGACACCCTGTAGCTTCGTTATTATCAACTTTTGGACTAAGGCAAGTTCAGTTAAATCGGCTTATTTCCACGTAAGTAATCTTCATTATCCTTTTGGCTTTGGAATTTAGGGACACCCTATATACAGGGTGTTTCCTAAGTACGGTACATAACTGCAGGAGCGTATTCTGCCACTAAAATAAAGGCAACTTTGCTTATAAACTATGTCTCAAAAATGCTTCGTTACGGAAGTACAGGTGAAAGTTTCATTAAAAATTAGAATTTTTTAATATTTCTATAACCACTTGAGACATATCAATAAAATTTTGCAGTGTTTGAGGGTTAGCAACGGTGCGTATTTTACGCAAAATCGGCGGATTTACTATAATCAGTGGCGTGCAGGCAGGATAATCGTTGTACAATTTGAAAGAAAAAATGCGGTACACCACTGTTTCTTATCTTTCTCAATTTTTTTGGCTTGTCTGTTCCACTTCGACGAAAAAATAAAATAAAGAAACTAAAGTTTTTTCATTGCTTTTAATTATTTTTAAACTGTCTTAACAATGTATAACAAAAGTTATTTAAATTTTTTTGTCTAATACTACGGCTTCAGCCTTAAAAAAAAGGAATATTCGTATGAAGGTATGAACATGTATTTTATTATCCAGTTGCCTGTTTGGTAGTGAAATTGTTGACATTTTACTTGTCACCGTATTTATCTTTGTGTAAAGCATTCAAAACATAAAATGAATAACTTTACTAACGTTGAATTGGCTCAGATGCATTTCATTTATGGCCTAGCAAATGGAAATTCAGTAGAAGCTCGGCGAATTTATCATGAACGTTATTCGAATAGAGTAATGCCATGTGTTAAACCATTTAGAAAGCTACACGTCAGATTGAGTGAAACCGACAGTTTTAAGCATAAGTTTGAAGTTCCTGGTAGACCTCGAACAGTAACAACGCCTGTGCTAGAAGATGCTATACTACGATAAATAGAAGAAAATCCTTCTAATAGTACCAGAAAGATAGCACAACAGTTTCAAGTAAGTCCAAAGACTGTTTGGAAAGTTTTGAAAATTTCTCTATTATTTCCGTACCATATACAACGAGTACAAGCGCTGTTGCCACGCGATTTTCAACCAAGGCTAAATTTTAGTAGGTGGATACCCACAATGGCTCATAACAACATGTTTTTGAGTACAGTTTTATTTACTGATGAGGCAACTTTTTCGCGAGAAGCTATTATTAACCTTCCTAATGAACATATTTGAGCGGACGAAAATCATGCCTTAAGAGAAGGTCGCTTTCAGCAAACGTTTTCACTAAATGTATGGATTGGCATTATTGGTAACCATCTTATTGGACCACATTTTTACCCACCCGACTAAATGGTAATTCGTGTAGTCAGTTTTAGCCGACGAACGAAACGTTCTATTAGAAGAGGTACCTCTGCAGGTGAGAGCTAATTTATGGTTTATGCACGACGGTGCCCTGCTCATTTCAGCGTTGTTGCACGTCAATACCTCGACAACACTTTTCCTAATCGCTAGATTGGTCGCGGAGGTCCTCGCGCTTGGCACCTGCCTGATCTGAACTTTGACTTTTATTTATGGGGTCACCTCAAGTCACACGTGTATAAAACACCTGTATTAGATGAAAATAATTTAAGAAATCGAATAATTCAAAGTTGTAATGCCATAAGAAATACTCCAGGACTTTTTGAACGAGTGAGACAGTCTTTGATGAGACGATTGGCATCGTGCGTTTTATCAGAAGGTGACCATTTTCAACATTTCTTTAATTCTGTGTCAGTGGTGATTATTTTTATGATTGATATTTCTAATTAAATAATAAAAAAAAATAAAAATGGCGTTGCATTCATTCTTGAACATTTAATTACGATACATTACAATTTAAGATAACTTTTTTGTTGTACATTGTTAAGACAGTTTAAAAATAATTAAAAGCAATGAAAAAACTTTAGTTTCTTTATAGGTTTATTATGAGTTTGCCACGAGACTCATTCATGAACACTGGTTATTACATCACGGAGAACTACAATGTTCTTTTTTATTTTTTTACTCGAAAATGACTAGTCTTAGGAAAAAAAGACGAGAGCCATTTTTTCGTCCAAGTGGAACAGACAATCCAAAAAAAATTGAGAAAGATTAGAAACAGTGGTGTACCGCATTTTTTTCTTTCAAATTGTGCAACGATTGTTGCCTGCACGCCACTGATTATAGTAAATCCGCCGGTTTTAGCGTAAAACCCTCAAACACTGCAAAATTTTATTGATATGTCTCAAGTGGTTATAAAAATATTAAAAAAATTGTAATTTTTCAATGAAACTTTCACACCCTGTACTTCCGTAATGAAGCATTTTTGAGACATTGTTTATAAGCGAAGTTGCCTTTATTTTAGTGGCCGAATACGCTCCTGAAGTTATGTACCGTACTTAGAAACACTGTATATATATATATATATATATATATATATATATATATATACAGAGTGTCACCAAACTCTTTTCACAAAATAAAACTGCAGATTCTAGAGCTGATTTATAATAAAAAATCTTTCACTTAAAACTTATTTGACACTTTAACCTCAACTACTCTCTGTAATACTAGTTATTTTGATGTTCACGCAATTGTTACTTTGTTTATTTTCCATAGCCATCTTTCATAATTGTAAATGAATTCGTTAGTTAATTTTATAAAAGTTCAAATCGATTTATTTCGAAAAGGTGCATCGTAGCGACTTCAGACAAGAGTACCATTCTTTTATGAAAAAATCGATATTTTTTAAATTTTATGTTAAAATTCCGAAATTTTGAAAAAGAAAAAACTTATGAATAACAATGTCCAATGTCCCACCCAAACGAGCCGCTTATGAGTACAACTAAAAAATCATATTCATGGGGCATATTCCACTAAATAAATGTACAGAACGCTATCATTTAAAGGGAAACCATTTTAAGATATTTGAATTAAACCGATGTTAGGGCTCCAGCTCTCTTAGGAAGTATTTTTGTATTAAGGTAATTTACGTTAAATCGACATAAAATCAGCTGTAGAAGCTGCAGTTTTCTTTTGTGAAAAGGGTTTGTGGACACCCTGTATATATATATATATATATATATATATATATATATATATATATAAAGATAATGTAAGAAAAAATAAATTATAAAACAATCAGCGTTTTACATACGGTTGATATATTATGTAAGCATAATTCTAATACAGTGCATACATTTTTGTATTAATTGTGCCTAATTATACGTATTAAATTACAATAAATTAGCTATTTAAAATTAGAGCACTGTAATTTAATTAATGAAAAATTGTTTTTCTAATTAAAAAAAAGTAATATTAGTTAATCGTATGTAACGGGATTGTTACATTTTGAATGTAGGTTAAAGATCCTTCAAGTTAAAGGCAAACATAATTTAGCAAATCAGATCCCTGCATCGAATTAATTCATTTCAAGTATACTTCTATATATATAACAAAACCTCCAATTTTACAAGCTAATTTACATGTAAAAGTAATAAGGTTAAATAAAATATGTACGGTATGCACTAAAAGTTATACCCTTGAAAGTTGAATGGCATTTGCCGATGCAATTATTTTTTTATGAGAATTCAAACAAGAAATTAAATTAATGAAACATTTCTGTTAATAAACGGTAATATTAGTAGTTTTATGCGAAAAGAATATTTGTGTTATGTAATTAATTTATTATTGCGAAAATATGTTTATAGCAATAAATCAAAATACCGTACCAAATACGATTTGTATTCGTGGTTTACCTTAACTTAGTTTGTTATTTCAAGATTAACATAAAATTAACAAACCTATTGATACGTAACATAAAAATAGTCAAAAATATCTGGTGTGGAACGACACACGACCTTCCACCCCACAAAATAGAAATTAAAAGAAATGAAAAAATGTTAATAACATTTTTTTTAGGATAATTATTTATAAGTTTATTACGAAAATAGGCAACATTGTAAAAACAAAAACAATAATCTATGTCAAACAGACGTTTAAAACTTCGTGAGACAGAGGTTAATATACATCTAGATACTAATTTAAAAAAAAATTTAGACTTCTATTAAAATTTCGATAATACAGTTTAATCATTTTCAATCATTATTAATTTATTTAATTTTTACACTAATTTTGGCTTTATATTAAGAAACTTTATAAAGAATACATATGAAGGTTATGCAATCGACTTTTTTTCCACTATCGCTAAATCGACTTATTAGCTCATTTTACAACTTTTAGCCAAGTTTCGTCAAGATTGGCCATGGATGTGTGTGGATGTATGCTAGTATCCACGATAACTCCAGAACCAAAATACCTATGCACTAACAATTTTGTACTTACGCTTGTTTCCATTGGAGTTGGAGCTGATTAGATTAGATTTGAGGGTCAGTTTTTGGTTTTTATCAAATATTTCTAAAATAGCTGCATATTTCAAAGATATAAAGGTACCTCGATATAGACCTTAAACATACTGATTAATTATGTTCTATGAAATTTTTTGATACAACGCGTAATTTGACGTCAAAGTTGTTCAATATCTGAATAATGATTAATTTTATAGGAAAAAGCGTAGATATATTTCATAAACAAACTTTAAGGTTTTGTGCCTTCGTCTGTAATAGGGCATATGCAGACTGCAAACGCGTCCGGAAACTATGCGTTTTCCGGCCTAGACCGGCAAAAATAATACTAAATTACAGTTGGTATTCGTTGTAGTGACAGAATTGATAGAATATAACCGACGTTTGACATAACACAAAGCCTGATCGCGTTACCGTGTACATGTACGCATTCATTGTGAATGCTTCCTATAAAGTATAAAATTTTAAAAGTTTTTGTCGGCACAAAAAATCTTGTATATCATTCTGCCATAAAATGGTTTGCGAACACTTATAAATTTAAATTTTACTCGCATTTTCTGGCCTTGTAATACAAACAACTATTACATAACTTTTCTTTACAAAGTTTCTTAATATAACGCAAGGTAAGTCTAAAAATTAATTAAATATGAATGAAAATGGTTAAATTGTATTTTTGATATATTATAGAAGCGGGCGGCTTGGGAATTTTTTTAAGTTTACATGTATTTATGTCTATTAATCTCTATCTGACATGAAGTTTTAAACGCCATTCTGACATAGATTACTAAAATCAGTTTTTACAATGTTGCCCGTTTTCGTTATAAACGTATGAAAGAGGTTGCATAGTTACCCTAAAAACTTATAATTCAAATTATTTCATTACTTTTAATTTTTTAAGTTAGCATCTAGGTGTACCTCTATCTGTCATGAAGTTTTAAAGGTCTGTTTGACATAGATTATGGTTTTGGTTTTTACAATGTTGCTTATTTTCGTAATGAACTTATTATAAAAACTTATTATCCTAAAAAAATGTGATTAAATTTATTTCATTTCTTTTAATTTCCATTTTGTAGGTTGGAAGGTCAGGTGTTGCACACCAGATATTTTCTTTTTGATTATGTAGCTGTAATAAAGTTTTCCAGTTCAGTATAAAAATCCTCAATTTCTTGTGCTTGTTCAGTCGAAAACTTAATAATGTTCGAACAACCCTTCAATAAAACACGTTCTATGCACGTCTCTTACAGTTTTTGAAATATTTGAAATGTTTTGTTTGAATATTGGCTTTAGCCATAGTACTATTGATTGAATTGATTCTCATATACGAAAGTGTATAAATAGAATAAAGACAAAGACTTTATGGGCTAGTGGAAAATAAGTGTGGTAGTTTCAAGCAGTAAACGAACAATTTACAGTTGGATGAAAACTTTTGTTCTCGCTGGTTTTCAAAACGAAAGAGCTGTAAATCAATGTAATGTGCATGATTCCTTTACGAAAAATACATTTTTGATTCGGCAAACGTGACATTTTCCGGCCTGCAAATGTTTGGTGTAGTGTACAACAACAAAATCATCGGTACATATTTCATTCACCGGACTGGCCTATTAAACCTTTTTAGAGATGAGCTTTCAACTTAACGTGAAGATTTTAGTTTAAATCAAAGATATAGTATGTAACTATATCAGGTCGGTTCCCTTCATTTCAGCTACCGTCTTTTGTAGCTTAGTTATTATTTAACTTAAAGTTTTAATATTTTGCACACTTTATCTGTGACCTAGGGAGCATTTTAAGAAAGTGTGATTGATTATACAGGGTGGTCCAAAAAGTGTCACGTCATAATGGCATTTTTTTTTAAATAACACCTTATATTTTTTGCAGATTTAATTGACTTCCATAATTGTCCACATAACTCTAAAATTTGATAGAAATCGTTTGGATAACTTCAACAAAAAAAAAATGCTAAAAAATCAGCTGGTTTTAAAAATTGTTAAAAATACAAATAGTAGCTCGTTTTCAGATAATAAGGCAGGAACACATTAAGTAAGGTTTAACAATTAAGCTGACTAAATTTGGGGAATCTAAATTATACAGGGTGTTCAAAATTTACTGCAAACTTTTGAGAGTTTAAAGATCTTTTTATTTCTTATTTTAAATATAACACCCTGTATTATTTAATGGCATTCCATGGGGGATTAAAAAACAAAACTTTTTTTAAAACACATTCCTATCAAAATTCCTAACAATATAAAAGATATATGCTAAAAACTCGTTAATCCACTATTTCATTAGCAATTTTAATAAAAAAAATAAGGTGGCTGTTAAATCAATCTAATTTCATGAGTGCTATTTTGACAAGTATTGCATGACATTTGTTATTATTGTAACATCTCGTTTAAAGTGGTTTGCTTCTAATTGTGCCTTTTATGATGAATTACAGTAGGGAAGACCTTGTGGATATGATTTTCATATTGGGAAAGTTCCAAAAAAACTGTTTTACGGCTAGTCGGCTTTATGCAGAGCGTTATCCAGAACGACGGCATCCGGACAAGCATAGTCTGCAGAATTTATTGGAGACATTCACGCAGACGGGAAACGTAGAATACCTCACACCAGTTAGAAATAAATGGGTTCGAACAGAAGAAAAGGAATTGGATGTGCTACTACAGGTTACGGAAAATCCGTCTATTAGTCAGAAGGTAGTGGCTGATGCAGTAGATGTTGTTGAAAGTACTGTTCAACGTGTTTTAAAAGAGAATCGGTTGCATGTGTATCACATTCAGTTTCACCAATAACTTTTCCAAGGAGACTTTGATCAACGTATGGAATTCTGTAATTGGACACAGAATAAAATAAGGTTCAGTTTTGACATTTCGATAATGTTTTGTTCCATAAAAACGGATTTGGTAATCGGCATAATTTTTATTACTACTTGGATGACAACCCGAGGATATTCAGTCAGATCGATAGACAACATAGATGGTCTATTAATGTGTGGGGGGAATCATTGGAGACCATGTCATTGGCCCGCACTTTTAAACGGGGACATATATCTAGACTTTTTACAAAATAAGTTGCCCCGTTTGTGTCAAAATTTACCGATAGAAATAAGAAATACAATGTGGCTGCAACACGCTGGAGCTCCAGCACATTACTCACAGTAAGTCAGGAACCATCTGGATAGAGTCTTTACAAATCGCTGGATTGGAAGAAGAGGGTCATGTAATTGGCCGCCACGGTCACCGGACTGAACTAAGTTAGACTTTTTTTTTGTGGAGCTATGTTAATGAAACCGTTTACCATGAAGCTCCAACCACCCCTGAAGACATGCAACTAAGAATATAAAATGCATTTCGACAAAATTACACATGTTGTATTAAGAAGAGTGGCAAGGTCTTTCAATACACGTCTTCGTTTGTGTTTAGAAGAAAACGAAAGACATATTGAACATAAGTTATAATAAAAAAAAATAATTTTTTTAATTAGTTAAGAAACCCAAAATAAGTGCTTTTAATTATTATGTGTTTAGTTTAGTTTTGGTTTGTTTTTAAGTGTTGAAAAATAAAAATAAATAAAAATAAAGTTATTTTAAATTAAAATTTCTAGAAATGTCATGCAATACTTGTCAAAATAGCCCTCATGACATTAGACAGCCACCTTAGTTTTTTGTTTTATTAAAATTGCTAATGAAATAGTTGATAAAACGAGTTTTTGGCGTATACCTTTTAAAGCGTTAGGAATTTTGATAGGGACATATTTTAAAAAAGTTTTGTTTTTTAATTCCGCATCGAATGCCATCAAATTATACAGGGTGTTATATTTAAAATAAGAAAGAAAAGATCTTTAAATTCTCAAAAGTTTGACAGTAAATTTTAAACACCCTGCATGCTTTAGATTCCCCAAATTTGGTCAGCTTAATTGTTAAACCTTACTTAATGTGTTCCTGGCTTATTGTCTGAAAACGAGCCACTATTTGTATTTTTAACCTATTTTTAAAACCAGTGATGTAAAGCTGATTTTTTTAACATTTTATTTTTTTTTGTCGATGTTATCCAAGCGATTTCTATAAAATTTTAGGGTTATGTAAAAAATATAAGGTGTCATTTAAAAAAATATGCCATATGACGTCACACTTTTTTGGACTGTATAATCAATAACAATTTCTTAAAATGCTCCCTAGATCACAGATAAAGTGTAAAATATTAAAGCTTTAAGTTAAATAATAACTAAGCTACAAAAACGGGAGCTGAAATGAAGGACCCTCTAAATGCTCACTAGCTGTTCGTGTTTGCTTAGATCGACAATATCCACAAACGTGAATCGGGTAGCTTGTTTCATTCAGTGTAGATCTATCTATCTATCGGTTGGCTCCGAACGAAATTCACTTTTAAAAGTTGAAAGAAAAAGAAAAACAATTATATTTAAAGGCTTTGAATTTTGTACTGTAACTTTAATTAAATATAATTTTATTTTTTGAAAATCAAATCAAGATGACGTCCTTGGCGGTTACGACACAGTTTCGTAACAGTTAAAATGGATTCCATTTCTTGCTGAACATTCGACTTCAACTACCGCAACGTTGTCGGGTTATTGGAGTATACCTTGCTTTTAAGGTGTCCCCATAAAAAGAAGTCTAATGGACTCAACTCTTCTGAGGCAACATATCCCTTACCACACGCATTGGTAGTGTGACACGTGGCTCCGTCGCGATTTTTGCAGTTTTGGAGCCAGAAAATCCGTCAGCATAGCCATATACCGCTCTTAATTTACAGTTACTCCTCGGCCGTGATTTTCTTCAAAGAAGAACAGCCCGATGATACCCCATATTGTGATTCAACCCAAACCGTAACTGGTGGTGACTGAAGTGACTTTTGGTGTTTCAGACGGCGATTCAAAGTCTGCTTGCTTCAATTTCTGTACTAATTGAATCTTACAGGGATCAATTTGAAATCCAGGTACAAAATTCGCTACAACGTGGACCTAGACCCACGTATAGCAGAAGAACGTTTGCGAGTCAACATTCTTGGATTCCCGCGTAATGACTCTCGAACTTACTGAATAGTTCCGTCGGTGCGTACAACACTTTTGCGACCTGGCGGCCGAGTTTTTTTGTGTCGATCCTGTTATTCCGAATTTGTCAACCTACTGCTTAATTAAATTAGTGCTTGGCTCACTGATACGCCGTAGTTCAAATTTGACACAGAAAAGACGTCGAACAGTAATATAAGATTGTAGGTTCTTGTAATAGCAACGGACACAGAACGCGCACTGTTCTCCCGTGTAGTGACCTATGGTTACTAAAATTGCAATGGTCGCGCTACGAACTGACATCTCCTCAGCGCCCCGCCCGTAAAACATTTAGAAATGAATGTGCTTTAAAAATGAATTTCTTTTTGGGCCACCCGATATAACATCAGTGGTGTTGTCAAAATCCAGAGAGGTCATAAGAAAAAAAGTTTTATATGGCAGATCCGGGTCTAACATGAGTGAGGCCTTAAGCTAATCCATTATGTGGCCCATTTACATAATATCGTATATGTATGCAAAACCTACATGAACGGTGACATCAGAAAGAGAATAAGTAATAAGCCAAACATGCCTGTTAAATCGTCACACAAAAGTTAGGCGACATGTTTTTTAATTTTGTAACAATTATCACAACAATGTAACATCTTGGTCTTAGTTTTATAGGCCGAGTGTTTGATTAGAAATGTTTATTATCCATTAATTGATACAAAATATTTCATAGTCATTATCCACGGTATAATTAAGATGTATATAATATAATGGGCGTATCACGCTATCACCATTTTTTAGGGGACCTTCACTTTATGAGAAATTATAATTTATTTCCAATGGTCCTCAACATTAAACTTGTGACAATATATCAAGGCGCTCTACCACTATTTATTTGCTAATTTATTTGATTCATGTAATTAAATGTGGTCTTTTAGCGAGTGAGGCCCTTTTGTGTGTGAGAGCTGAAGCTGTAGCTTGTTTAGCTTATTGGTAACTCCAGATCTGATTCAAGACAAGGTTGCGTGTTTGAACATTTGTCATGCAAAAACAATCTAGAAATATGATAATGTAAACAATCACCATTATTACACACATTTAAAATATTTAGCTTTTTGGGTTTTCACTGGTGTATTTTTGCATTAATGCGTTACATAAATCTAAACTTTTCGATAACGCTTACAGTTATCGTCCTCAGTAGTAATAAAATCTTTCAGAGTTGTTTAAGACGTTGAAACAAATTTATAAAATTTGAAAAAGTGAAAACGCAAACATAAGTCTGCTATTTTGATAAACGTATACAGCCAACTATGGAATACAATCTTAGTAAAGAATAACTAGATCCTTAATAAATTAAATATTGTTAAATTTCCTTAAAGATGACAAATCAGAACACCCTCTAACGGGTGAAGGCTAACAATGGAAAATGTTATAATGAAAGGTCAAATTTAACAACATTTAATCAAATTATGGTGTAAGTGTGAAGTTGTAAAAACTTTAATTTGAAATTGATAAAAACATTCACAAATGGAAACTTAACATCAATTAAAAATCCAGTCAAATCTAACAAAAAAATAGTTTTATTAATAAATGTAAGTGTTATTTTACAGTGAAAACAATTTAGTACCTTTCATGTAATTTTAATTTTAATTTCAACTACATGTTAAACTATAGTACTGTGGTAATTTAACATATAATTGGTAATGCATTTACTTCAAGGTTTATGAAAAACAGCAAACACCCTTGACATACCAAAAGCTAAAATTAAAATTAAGACGTACCATTGTGCCTTTTTTAAATTATAAGATGCCTAAACCTATTTAAACGGAGATTTTCTTCTACCTATTGAAATTATTAGGATGTTTATATACCTCAGTAGCTTCACGTTGCAAACTAACGTATTAATGTGTTTATCTTGACAATTATCGAATTCAATGTCATCATTTAAATCATGCTGAACTACCGCAGATTTCTCTGGTTGACCTAATCTATAAAATCTCATATGTTCTTTAGGTCTTATATCAAAGTTACATTTTGTGGTTTCAATGTATACTTTTTCACATGAAAAAGATAACTTATATACTCCAGAAGATGTTAATGGGTTTGAACATATTTGGGTGACCTTAAATGTTCTTTAACTGTTCATGTAGGTTTAAAAACAGTCCTAATGTCATAATTACTTAGCGTCCAGTTTACTACGGAAAACGAAACTAGTGAAAGTTTACCATTTCTGGACATACTAACATCTAAAAGTAATAATTGAATATCTTTTTCGGTTTACAGAAAGCCGAGACACAGTGATAGATACCTCCATAAATGATCAAACCACCATCCACGTCAAAAAATTGGTGTAACTAAATCTTTAGTGGATTGAACAAAATCCTTACAAACTAGTGGGTATTCACTTAAGGATAATAATATAGTATATTATATACCTAGGTTGACCATTATTAACCGAGTAATTGTAAATCCTGAGGCGCGTAGCGCCGAAGGATTTAATGTGCGAGGTGTATGATGGCCTTCTCAACCGAGGTGTACATACATGGAATATTTTTTTTGCTACTTGAGGATAAAACTGTTAAAATTGTCATTTGATTGAATTAGATTTTGAATATTATTGTGTTATTTTCAAAACATCAGGTAAACTGGGCATTATTTGTCAAACTAACAAAGACAAAGTAGAACTGAAAAAAGGACAAATGACATATTTCATTATTAACCTATAACGTTTTTTTATGATAATATCACTGATAGTACACGACATTTCAACGAAAAAATATTACTAAAACTTTATTGACATTCTGAATATAGTAATTTCACAGACTTTCGCTTTTATATATTTCATAAATAAATAGAAAATAATAAGATACTTATCTTTTTTGGGGTTTTTTAATGGTGTACTTTAAATTATACAATCTAAACGTTTCGATAACACTTACAGTTATCTTCGTCAGTAGTAATGTTTGTTAAAAATTGTTAAAGATGTAGTAAACAATTTTGTCAACACCATTAAAAAAACCCCAAAAAAGATAAGTATTTTATTATGAGTGTTAATGGTGGAAGTTTACATTTTCATAAATAGAAAATAAGATGAAAAGGGAAGAGTCATCACATCGACCTTTTTCATGGGTTTTCAAGGTGCATTAAAAATAAATAAAATCATTATTTACCTAGGTGTTTTTTTATTTTCATTATTTACCTAGGGAGAGAAACATTACTTCTCATTAAAGGAATGGGGTAAATAATGGCGATTTCAGGTTAGTAGTAAAAAAAATTATTACACCTGCTAGATATAACGTTAAAAAAAGCAGTGCTCAATGTTGGTACTGCTTTTCTTCCTTTTATAACTAATGTTACAGATAGAATTGAAAAAATTCTAATTCAACCAAAATCCAGCTAGTGCTCATGCTTTTTTTACTTCATTATACGACTTTATTACTGTAAATTTTAAAAGACTTCGGTTTGCTCTGAAATTAATGTTGTAATGTAAATATAAAATGATAACATTAATTGTATAGTTTACACAATTTTTATTTCTTATTATTACACCACAGGTTTAATTTTTGAACATACTACAATGATAATAAATGTCTTTAACGTCATAATACAAATATCTTTAGTCATTGCGGTTAAAACATAAGTGTAATACCCCTATTCCTTCCTAATCCATGGGTCGATCTCCACCAATAATTACTGGAGTGCAGAGATTTAGGAGTCAAATATTAGGGTGAAATTTAAATAAAATCGCTTTTGCGGCGAGCAACTAAAATATTTTTTACTCGAAGTGTCCCACAACGGATATTACCGGCATCAGTTCAATTCTGTATGTAATGACCAATAACAATCACTTTCCGTTTTCGGATGGGAAAGGTAGAATAATTAAGCAAAACATGTATTTGTATTAGCTATGTCAAACAATTATTATTTAAAGATTAGATTTAAATATGAACACAATACACAGCTATTTAGAATATACACTTTATGAATATAATCTTAAATTCTTCATCTTTGAGGTTTTTAACATCTCCTTCATATTTGTGGGCAATAAATAAGTTGATTTATGCAAGTTCCACATAAAACACACATTATACTAATAATATTTTAAATACAAAATAAAATATTACTAACTCCTTGAACTTTATACATATATTTTTATGACGTCGTTACAGTACGTTGTGGTTAAATAAGTCTCTTGTCATTTTTTATTAAATTAAATAAAAATTTTAATTCTTTGCAACTTGTGTTAGCTTCTCTTGTATGTAACCAGACCTTTTCCTAATGAGAGATATGTACTGGGTTCCCCATAATCGACTACCCATTTTATTTTATTAATAAATTCCCTACGAGATAACTAAATGAGTTGTTCTCTGTGGAGTTATCTTCTGTAGTCTTTGGGATTTAAGTTAATTATTCAACAGGTAGGCGCCTGCCACAAATAAGTTATAAATTAATAATTTCGTGTAACGTCATTTTACTATGAGAAGTTTGATAGTTTTCATCAATAATTATTTAATTTTTTTGCTTTGAGACATTATTTCAACATCCGTTTGAACTTTCATGGATTACTCAGTCCAACAACGTGTGTTTTGTGTAGAAACTTACATAATAAGCAATTCGATAGAAGAAGTTAGGCGTGCATTCCGGCGTCAGTTTAATATCAACAATAGGGGTCACGCGCCAAATCGTAAAACTGTTAAGTTATGGGTTCGTCATTGGCGCGAAAATGGTTCTGTACAAAATTTGAAGAAGCCTGGACGTCGAAGAACAGTTCGTACACCAGAAAATATTGAAAGAGTTAGAATTGCGTTTACGAGAAGTCCTAAAAGGTCTGCTAATCGACAAACCCTTATCCTAGGGAAGCTTAGATCGAATTCTTCAAAGATTTAAAATTTCATCCCTATAAATACCAAATGGCACAGCACCTTAGCAATCAAGATAAAGAAGCAAGGTTAGCATTTTGTCAAGAATTTTTGGATTTACATCAAGGAGCAATTCACAGTCTCCTAATGAGCGACGAAGCAAATTTTTATTTGAACGGCATGGTTAATAAACAGAATTTTAGATACTGGTCAAATGAAAATCCTCGTGAAATCTTTACACAGAACCTCCATAATCCAAAAGTTGTTGTGTGGTGTGGAGTAGGATCTTTTGGTATTATTGGTCCATATTTTTTTGAGGATGAAAATAACCGCGCTGTAACAGTAACATCGGAGCGCTACGTAAACATGCTAGAGACATTCCTCATTCCAGAATTAAATAGACGAGGATTACTAAACAATGCCTTACTATTCCAACAAGATGGGACAACAGCTCATGCCGCCAGAAACTTAATGAGTGTTCTGCGAGAAATGTTTAATGGCCGACTCATTACTCGATTCGGAGATTTGCCTTGGCCTTCGAGGTCACCCGACTTAACGGCACCCGATTTTTTCCTGTGGGGATATTTAAAAGCCAAAGTGTTTGCGAGTCGTCCAGGTACAATCGAGGAACTCAAAGCCAAAATTCGTGAAGAAGTTGAAGGAGTAGACGAAAGTTTGCTACGCCGTGTAATGAACCACTTTTTATCTAATATTGAAAAATGTGTTGAAGTTGGTGGAGGTCATTTAGAAGACGTGATTTTTAAAAGTTAGAATTAAATTAGCCAAATATTTATAAGTTATCATAAATCCCAAAGAGTTAGCTGTAATTTAGTATAATAAATAGTTTGTTTTGTTAACTAAAAAAATTTTAATGCAAATATTAAAATGTGTAGCCTATTATGGGGAACCCTGTAGTAGGTAAGTCTAAATATAGTGTCCAATCGATGGACCCCAAGTGAACAAATCTCAATTGAATGAAACACACAGTTTCGTATAGTTTTCAACCTCACAAAGCCAGTGGTGCCAACATTTTTGGGTCATACCTTTCGGAAAGATTCAAAAATTAAAAAAATTTATTAAAAACGGCCGTAGCGCCCAAATAGTGGGTAGCACGGTAAAATGTTTTAGATAAAAAGTGTGTAGAATAAAATTTTTAGCAAAAAACAACTTTTAGTAAAGTTGCGTACAGTGAAGAGATCAGCATTCATGACGATAGATCGTTAAAGCACCGCACAAATTTGAATACATTTTTTTAATTTTCGACACTTTCCGAAAATGTACTCCACATTGGCTTTGTGAGATTGAAAACTATATAAAACTGTGTTTCTATACTTACTTACTCGAGGTTTATTCACTTTGGTCCCGTCGAGTGGACTAAGTAGGACATGAAGATATTTTATTCATTATTAAGCAAATACAGCCATTTATAAATGGAGGTTTGAATTTCCACATTGAATTTTTTTAGGAGTATGGAAATTACGAGAAATCATATTCTACCAGACAAGAAAAAATTGACTATTCTATTTAATAGACTGTCAACAAATTTTTGTATAACTAACAAAATATTATTGTGTTATATCTTCACATGCTTTAAACTTTTCAACACCAATTGCACCTATGGGCCCCAGTAAAAGAGAAAGTTCACAAATACTTGAAATATTAAATTATTAATAATTAATTAAAAATTAATTATATGAATTAAAGGCCTGCTAGTGAATCTTATTATTAATAACTAAATCTTTAATAGAAAAAGTGTTATTAATCATTGCCTTTCAGAACACTCTCTATGGACGAAAGCTGACAACGAAAAATGCAATCGTACAATAATGTCTATGCAAAATTGTGAATAACTTCATAAATGAAAGCGATAAAGGTATTCATAACTAAACACCTAGACATACCAATTCAAGATCAATTTTCTGTTACTTTTTACAAAGTAGAAAGCGTTCGGGAATGTTACTTTCAAGACGTTAATAATTTTAATCTATTCAAGATTTAGTTATTAATCATTAGATTAAAATTAACATTCACCGGTAGAATTTTAATTCATATTATTATTATAGCAGACTTTTTTTGCGTTTAATATTTTATAATTTGTCGTCGTTAATGTGTCTTAACACGCTTACTCGTTTTGTTGAGACAATAGCTGGAATTGTTATTGAAAGTTTGTTACTGAAAGATTAAATTTTGTAAAAAATGCAAATAAAAACACACCAATTCAACTCAAAAAAGGATAAATATTTAAAACCTTACTTTTTATTTAACATGAAAGAAGTATAGTCAGAACCCACTTTCTCAGAATGTACTAAACTTAGAAACCAAAGGAAAGGAAACGAAGAAAGAAAACTTTTGAAAATTTTTCCTTTCTTTCTTTTGGTTTAAAATGATCCTAAAAGCACTTTGACAAATAGACACAATAGAGAAAAGACATAAGGGCTTATGTTTGTTGGTTAGGACCAAAAAATCCCGAAGATCAACAAAAAATTTGTCATACGATGCCATTAGAAATGAGAAACATTAAACGTGAAATAAATAAACCTCTAATCTACTTTATGAGGAAACTGTGGCTACATTGGACATCCTGACAAATAAAATCAATTTTTTCCAAACACACAGAGAGTAAATTAATGATTTATATTTAGATTCGTATACATACAATGCTGTAATTTTTTTGATCTTGACAATTGATACGAATTTAAGACAGGGATTCAACTTAACATTCTCAAACCCAAGTTACTCTTTAACATCATTCGAATATGTACCGGTTTTCAAGTATCTTAACATCAAGATTAACATTAAAGCTGCATAGAATGTTAAACATTTTCGACAAATTTTCATGTCTAAAATGCTGAAACTAAGGAAATTAATGATTACAAGCTTTGTATTACATTGGTCATATGCTTATCAACTACTGACTTAATTCAACGATGGGAGCAGAATAATAAAAATGTTTATTATTTTATTATGGCTACTCCACTAATATAACAACATTACAGTTTCTGTTGGAATCTAGTTATCAAACTAGCTTGACAGAACGATTAAGAAAATATTTAGACTATGTTAAAGCACCTGATATTGCGTCACGGAAATACAAATACAGTACACCAAAGTGGATATACACATATAGCTAAAATTAACTATTAAAAACCCATTTTAGTCTAATTTTTTTAATATGCTAAATGCACCTTAAATCTTTTCTTTTACAATGAAACTTACGACAAGTATCCAGTCTAGTTGATTTTGGAACATAAAAATAATGGTAATACAAATTGTACTAAAAAATTGTGCTGAAAGAATCTAGATAAAACCAATGCAAACTAATTGGGTACTTTGAGAATAAACTAATATAAAAAGATATTTCTCAAAAATACGCCTACAAATAATAAATTCCAATAAGGCAATCGATATAACAATAATCAAACATGAAAAGTCATAATAGTCCAAATTTGGTATCAAATCAATATAAATAGATCTTTTTTGAATAAAATACAGTAATGGATTCCCAACGGACATACGTTAAGTAGGTATGCATGGTGTGATTAGTCACCATGCCGCTATATGTTTATCAGGAATACCTCCTGACAAAACGTCAAACTACACACAAAAAGTAACAATATAACGACCAAAATTATTTCACTAAGAAAGAATAAGGACCAGTCCAATGAAGGGAGTAATGTAGTCCAATCTATTAAAAAATAGTTATTTGTTTCCAGAAATAATAGTTTTGCAAGTATGAGTAGAATTCGTGCAACTGCTAAGCGCGTTTCTGAAGGTGCAATACACAAAATTTGTTGATATTACTACTTCATGTAAACTAATTTTGAATTTTTTTTTAGTGACGGCAACCTATTTATGTATGATGTATGTATTTATGTTTGTATGTATGCAAACGCAGAACAATAGTGTGATAGCTTACTAGCAATATTTTTTGTAACTATAAATTTTTACATATTTAATGACTAACATCAAATAAAACTTTATATACTCAGCTTCCGTTTATGTATCTAAGTAAACGATTACAAAAATATCTCATGTGATCAGCACATAACTTCTTATGCTTGTGTCGTGTGCTATTAGCAAATAGTCACAAGAGTTAAAGAGTCCTCATACGGATATTATTAACATATTAATATTTCCTCATATTAAATGTACAAGAGGTACGTCATTAATTAAACATATGCACATAAGCAAATTTTAGTATATACTACTTATACCCTACCTGACTAAATTTATTTACTTATTAAAAATTTTAGACATCTAATTCAATACAAATTTACATTCATCAAATACGGACGCATTCACTTGTCATATACGACAATCAAATCTGAATTAATGATTAAGACTTATTTAGTTTCGACCACGTTTAAAAATGTGCTGATAGTGTTTGTTATAAAGTTGAGAGTCAAATGTAAAGTTACTTCAGAGACCTTTTTGACCTTTAGTATTTAGATATTACCCATCTCAATCTCAATTATCTGGAATAAACGTTTATTCTCTTATTTCAATGTAGCAGATATTCACAAAAAATGTAGTTAAGTGCCTTCTATAACGTACCTTTATCTGTAAACGGATTTAAAAAAAAATAGATAGAACCAAGATATTAACGTAACATTAAGTTTCAATATGTTACGTTACGTATGTTTTAATTTATGGTGGCTACTGGCACATCCACACACATCTACATATACGCACACTCTTACCAAAACACGCACAAACACTCCTCCCTCACACACACGCACGCACGCACGCACCACACACGCACGCACGCATACACGCACGCACGCACCCACCCACCCACGCACGCACACGCAATCACGCAATCACGCACCCACACACACACGGACACGCACACGCACACGCACACTGACACAGACACGCAGACACTAAGACACGCAGACACGCAGACACGCAGACTCGCAGACACGCAGACACGCAGGCGCTGGCGCAGGCACAGGCGCAGACGCAGACGCAGACGAAGACGCAGACGCAGACGCAGACGCAGACGCAGACGCAGACGGAGCTACAGACACAGACACAGACACAGACACAGACACAGACACAGACACAGACACAGACACACACACACACACGCACAGGCACACGCACACGCACACGCACACGCACACGCACACGGACATAGACACGCAGACACGCAGACACTAAGACACGCAGACACGCAGACACGCAGACTCCCAGACACGCAGACATGCAGGCGTTGGCACAGACGCAGGCGCAGGCGCAGACGCAGACGAAGACGCAGACGCAGACGCAGGCGCAGACTCAGACGCAGACCCAGACGCAGACGCAGACGCAGACAGAGCTACAGACACAGACACAGACACAGACACAGACACACACACACGCACACGCACACGCACACGGACATAGACTCCCAGACACGCAGACATGCAGGCGTTGGCCCAGGCGCAGGCACAGACGCAGGCGCAGGCGCAGACGCAGGCGCAGACGCAGACGCAGACGAAGACGCAGACGCAGACGCAGACAGAGCACAGACACAGACCAGACACAGACACAGACACAGACACAGACACGCACACGCACACACACACACGCACAGGGACATAGACACGCAGACACGCAGACACTCAGACACGCAGACACGCAGACACGCAGACACCCAGACACGCAGACATACAGGCGTTGGCCCGGGCGCAGGTGCAGGCGCAGGCGCAGACGCAGACGCAGACGGAGCTACAGACACAGACACAGACACAGACACAGAGACAGACAGAGACATACACACACACACGCGTGCATACACACACACGCATACTCACACTCACACCTCACACACACACACACACCCACGTACGCACGCGCACCCACCCACGCACGCACACACACCCACACTCGTACGCGCACAAAGGGTATATATATATATATATATATATATATATATATATATATATATAGATCACACACAGGGTGTTCCTTGAAGACATGCTAATGTTTAAGGGGGCGATTATTGGACCCATTTTAAGAAAAAAGCTTCGTATGAACGAATGTAGTAAACGTCCTAACTCTTGAAGTACAGGGTGATAAAGTTTCCAGAAAATTTTTTTTTTATACCTGACACTATTGTAGATGTCTTTATAAAATTTGGTATACGTCTTCAATGCTGCAAGATGCATTTTCGGATGTACAAACAATTTTATTAATTTTACCAGTGGCGTCCGTACGGGTTTTGCATTGAATATATTTGGAGAAAAAAATGATACGTCACTGCTTTCTCTTAAAATAAAAATTGTTTTTGGAATTCCCATTCATTTGTGTGCAAATTTGGTCCCTTGATTTTATTTCGTCCGATGCATGGTTTTCGCTTAAAACATAAAAATCGTTTTGGAGTATAATTTTTATGAGAACATGACATTGCTAATAATGTCCTGACCTTGACTGTGAATTATTTTACGATTCACACCATAAGTGAACTTGGATGTTGATGATTCGGTAGGATTCATATCTATAGGTTTTAACGTACTAATAATATTTGCATTATCGTTATAACAACAATTCTTATCTTACGTAAAAAATACATTATTGTTTGCAGTCTTAAAAAAGACTTTGTTTATTATAAATCGATCAAAACAAGCAAATACAACAATAATCACAAAAACTTGGTATGCGCGGAAACAAACTAAATTTAACAAATTATTGTATTCCCCTACAATTTTAAAAATGAGAACGTCGAACGAATATTGGTGTCTGCACATTATGACGTCATGTTGTTCTCATAAAAATTATGAATACTTTACTTCAGGGTTCAGGGACTAATAATTTTTTAACACGTATCTAGTTACATAAATCTAGTTATCCTGGAATAAACTACGTTTTTACAAACGTCAATGTCAAATCTATAACTGTTGACTTACAACAAGTTGTTGGTGCTCAAAACCACCTCAGCGCATCATTTCTTTGATTTTTAGTGTGTCATTGAAGTTATTGCGGAAATGGCGGCAATGAATTACGTATATGGCCCCGCAGATGGTAATGCGACAGAAGCTAGACGCATTTATTATGGAAAATATCCCAATCGTGCCTTGCCAGATAGTCGAACTTTTTCAAAATTCATCCCACAGTGTGTGAACTTCTGTCAGTGGTACCTTCACAGTGTTACACTAAATCCGCAGTTTGAGTCAGATATTTTGTTCACAGACGAAGTAAATTTTTCTCGGAACGCTATTCAAAATTTCCATAACAACCATGTGTGGGCGGAAGTAAACCCGCATGCCATAACCGAAACCCATTTTCAAGAACAATTTTCGGTTAATGCATGAGCAGGAATTATTGGTAATCATCTAATAGGCCCATTATTTCTACTAGGACGCCTTGATGGACAGTCTTATTTCCATTTTCTCGAAGAAGGACTACCTGGGTTGCGTGAATATGTACCAATTGCGTTAAGGAATCGAATGTGGTACATTCACGATGGAGCTCCTGCCCATTTTAGTGTAATTGTCCGAAATCATTCAGATATTTTAGAAGATGTTGGAAGTACGTAATGAAACATTTTATAACTACATAACCAACCTATCCAAAGATGATTATAGTATTTAGAAAGCTACGAAAGGACTCAAGATACCCCAACAACAAGTCCCACCATTACGTAAGAATGATGGCTCCTAGGCAAGATCAGATAATGAAAAAGTCGAACTATTTGCCCAACACCTGGCGGAAGTATTCACACCTCACTCTGACGAAATTGATGAAGATGTTGAGAACTTTCTTGACGCACCACTGCAGCTATCACCCCCTATAAAAAATTTACAATTGGTGAACTACAAAATGAAATCACACCGGAAGAGATAGAGAGCGCAGTTAATCACTTAATAACAGCAATACAGGAAGCAGCATGGAGCGCAACACCAATGAACAAACAGAAAACAGAGCCTTTCTATGTTTCTAAAGAAATAAGTGAATTAATAAAAGAAAAAAAGAAGAGCAAGGGCAACCTGGCAACGTACACACAATATCAATGATAAAACCAAATACAATCAACTTACTAATAAACTTAGAAAGAAGATGTTGGAAGTACGTAATGAAACATTTCATAACTACATAACCAACCTATCCAAAGATGATTGTAGTATTTGGAAATCTACGAAAGGACTCAAGAGATCCCAACAACAAGTCCCACCATTACGTAAGAATGATGGCTCCTGGGCAAGGTCAGATAATGAAAAGTCGAACTATTTGCCCAACACCTGGCGGAAGTATTCACATCTCACTCTGACGAAATTGATGAAGATGTTGAGAAATTTCTTGACGCACCACTGCAACTATCACCCCCTATAAAAAATTTACAATTGGTGAACTACAAATTGAAATCAAATAGCTAAATAGTAAGAAAGCACCAAGCTATGACTTAATTACAGGTCTGATACTCAAACAACTACCACGTAAAGGGGAACAATTCTTATTAGCACTTTTCAATGCAATATTACGCTTAACATACTGGCCCTTACAATTACAATTTGCGCATGTCATCCTAATCTTAAAACCTGGCAAGCCACCAAACGACGCTCAGTCTTACCGCCCAATTAGTTTACTACCTGTTATGTCAAAACTATTAGAAAAGCTAATACTAAAACGAATTAAAGAAAATAATCTGCTATGAGAATGGATTGCAAATCACCAATTTGGATTTCAGAAAGAACTCGACCATACAGCTGTGCTACCAAATAACCTATATTATTCAACAATCGCTCCATAGTAAGAAATTTTACTCTGCAGTATTTCTAGATGTTCGACAAGCGTTCGACCCTGTATGGCAAAATGGACTACTGTTTATAATTAAACATATTCTTCCAGACCAATACTATCTCCTAATGAAATCTTACCTGACAAATTGACACTTTCAAATAAAAGCTGAAAATGAAAACTCACAACTGTACTCAATCACAGCTGGTGTTCCCCAAGGAGGTCTGCTGGGACCACTCTTATATCTGATTTTCACTGCAGATATACCGACTACACCAACCATAACATTGGGAGCATTTGCAGACGACACTGCCATCCTCGCATGTCATGAAGATCCACAAACTACAACAAACATCTTGCAAGAGGCAGTAAGTACAATAGAGGGCTGGTTGACAAAATGGAAAATTAAGGTCAATGAGACAAAATCCACTCATATAACGTTTACAAGACGATCGCAATGCCCACCTGTAAGCTTAAACAATGTTAACATACCGCAAACAGACGAAGCTAAATACTTGGGCCTTCATATGGACAAATGATTAACGTGGAAACCACATATATTAAAATAACGTAAAGAAATGGACATCAGACTTAAAAAATAAATCTATTGGCTTGTAGGAAGAAATTCTTAACTGTCAGTGTAAAATAAATTACTGGTTTATAAATCCATCATACGACCAATATGGACATATGGCTGTGAACCATGGGGATGCGCCAGCTACTCAAATATTGACATAATACAGCGCTTTCAGTCAAAGACGCTGAGAAGCATATTAAATGCTCCCTGGTACGTGTCAAACCGTATATTTCACATCGACTCCAACATACAATACGTGACGGAGATAATTAGACAGCGGGCTACAAGCCACCATGCTCGACTAATAGGGCATGCTAATAACGTGATTACACCACTAACGCAGCAACCAGTGATGAGACGATTAAAACGCAAGTGGCCGAGGGACCTGACAGAATAAAGAAAACCATTACACCATCCCGCAAGCCTTAAAATGGAGGTTTAAGTCTTTCACAATACGTCATAAAA
Source organism: Vesta saturnalis (assembly GCA_036346205.1). Lineage (NCBI taxonomy): Eukaryota > Metazoa > Arthropoda > Insecta > Coleoptera > Lampyridae > Vesta > Vesta saturnalis. Next base: position 1,997,737 of record JARFJB010000513.1, read on the forward strand.
TTAGTTCATAGAATTTATTGTAATTAATTCTTTTTGTAAAAAAAACTTAAAATTAAACGAACTCAATTGCACGAAAAAAGAAAAAACGATTTCAATACAACAGTCACTTTAGCGATTTGACCCTGAAGTAAAACGATTTTTATTTTTTTAAGCGAAAACCATGCTTCGGGCGAAATAAAATCAAAAGATCAAATTTGCTCACGAATAAATGAGAATTCCAAAAATAATTCCTTTTTTAAGAGAAAGCAGTGGCGTATCATTTTTTTCTCTAAAAATATTCAATGCAAAACCCGTACGGACGCCACTGGTAAAAATAATAAAATTGTTTGTACATCAGAAAATGCATCTTGATGCATTGAAGACGTGCACCAAATTTTATAAAGATAGCTACAATAGTTTCACAGTCGTTATAAAAACAAGTTTTTTTCTGGAAACTTTATCAGAAGAAGACCCTGCATAAAAACAAATCATAGTTATGTGTGTAATCGATGTTTGAAAATTTGGCTGTATGAAATAAATGACAGTGTTGTTTGTGTTAGAAGACCTCAATACCAAGGTTTATGTTTATAGTTTTCATGACTATATGTGTTAGCATTTTGTAATGGCACTTGAAAGATTCGGTCACCATCCAAGTACTGACCGCTTAACTAGGTTTTAATCAATTTTGAAAACACTAGCGTAATAAGCGTTTTTATTAGCCATTTTTTGCTTGCAATTCTGACAAGCATTCAAGTTGTTGCACAATGTTAACCTAATTGAGTGTCGTGCGGATATTTCCATTCACGCTATGTGCATGCGTTTGACCAACTCTTAATAAAATGTATTGAAAAGTGTATCACGATACTATGAAGCATGTGCCTAACCTTTGACAAGGCAATCAATCAAGGAAAATCTCACATACGTAACAATGCCACACAAATGTCTGCAAGAGTAATAGCCACAAGTTTGATATAAACACACTAAAAGAGAATAGAAATTAAAATATTGCATTTAAATCTGTTTTATTTCAAAATATTTTGTTTAATTCACCACTAAAGGAACCTCCTAAAAGTAACTTTTTATATCACAAGGTCACAACACGAAGTTTAAAGTATATCTTGAACAGGTGGAAATTAAATTACATGTTATGTATGCGGTTTTGTAGGAAAAAAATTGCAGCAAAAGGGCCCTATAAATTTTTTATGACTAAAACGAAGACGGCAAAGAAAAACTGGTCTGAATAATTGAACTTTTGTCAATAGTGTAAAGACTAAAGATAATATTGAACACCAGTTATGTTTTTTCATTGGGTTTCATACCTTCTTAGTTTAGTATTGGGCGTAATATTTATGGAAACCCAAATATTTTGTGGAAGCAGTATGTGCGTCGGTGTACCTGTAACACACTGATTTACAAAAAGAAAGGTACAATTAATTTCAAGTGACCTAACTTTATTTTTGTAGTGTTATATTCGTGATTAATAGACTACATTATACACGTTAACTTGAGATTAATATCAAGGTGGCGTAAAAGAATCTTGACATGTCAGCCATAAAGAAAGGTTAGGGAGGTTAGATAACGGCCAGATGATAATACCAATGACATGAAGAGAAGAAAATTACAAGAAGAGTTTTAAAAAATTAAAAATAAATTGATTTGTTGCAAAATTTTTTATACATTATGCAACTGTTGTTATTTTGAAGAAGGTACTTCCTATTTACCAAAAAAACAAATTTAAAACGATATAGTCAAAACTCAAGATAATTTATAAGATAACCTTTATAAAAAAATAATATAGTAGTTTGTCCTTCTTTTATGATACTAACCTTTATGAATTTAACTGGATTTTTTCGATTTAATTAAAAAACCAAAAAATGATTTTAATTGTACGATTTCTAAGGTGGACTAGTTAACTAGAATTATTTTTGAAGAATAAAACAAACTGTTACAGATTATCACAGATTTTGCATCAAAAAATAGGTATGCAAAAATTTTTTTAATTCTTTTAATAATTATTTTAGTATCTCAAATATTAAACAAACGTTTAAAGCATGTAAAATTTGCTTTTAAATGCATAATCACACGCTTTTATTTAACTCACACAGTATGTGTCAAAATTTGTAATCAATTTTTTGATCATTCCTAATCGACTTGAAACTCTAAAATTATGTATTCCCGATGACAATACAGTCTTTTAGTAGTTACGGTTCATAAAAATGCTTAATTAAACTATAATTAACGTAAATATTTTCATATACGAAAATAATAAGAACGGCATTTTACAAAGACAACGGCCATACCACGTTGAAAGCACCGGTTCTCGTCCGATCACCGAAGTTAAGCAACGTCGGGCGCGGTTAGTACTTGGATGGGTGACCGCTTGGGAACACCGCGTGCCGTTGTCTTTTTTTTCATTTTATTGTATTAATTAACGTGTGACTATTTTTTAGTTTTTTTTTTAAATTAATTCCTAACTAATTACTTTAAACAAATTATAAATGAATTAAATCATAGATCTTGGATTAAAAAAAATAGGTGTAGCATGGTTGATAAATCGATTTTAATATTTGACAAGACTGAAAAGTTGAAAATAATACTATGAAAAGAAACTTTTTTAAAAAGCACGCTTTTATTTACACGTAGAAAGTGTACTAAAAAGGAGACAATAATTTTTTTCTTTGCACCAAAATATTTACGACTAAAAATAAAAGCGCGGGGCGCTCATATTAAACATGTGACAGAGAAAAGCATTATGATGAGCGCCCCACGCTTTTATTTTTAGTCGTAATCACATTTTGGTGCAAAGAAAAAAAATTTTTGCCTTGTTAGTGCACTTTCTACCCGTAAATAAAGCGTGCTTTTAAAAAAGTTCCTTTTTTCACAGTATTATTGAGTGTTTCAATATTAAGCAAGTTTCTACTTTTACTGATATTAGATGCTATTCAGACGTCTAAAGCATGTAAAATTTGCCTTTAAATACATAACCGGTACCCAAAAAATATAAGTATCTTAAATTTTAGGCCGTCTAAAAAAACATTACCTGTACAGCATCAATGTTTATGTGTAGAACTCTAGAAGTGCACTTTGTAACGGCAAATGCAATTAATGCAGATGACAGTAAATGAATAAATTATCTTACATCACTTCTTATACAGCACTACATGATTTCTGAATATAAAAGTTTATATTTAAAGGTTCAGTTTAACATCAGAAAAGCTTAAGAATTATGATACAAATTGTTGTTTGGCAAAAATGATAAATGTGTTATTAATACACGACTATCTCCTTGAGTAACTGATACAAATATTCTAATAATATACATTTAAAAAATAAAACTAAGAAAATAAAATGTGATGGAAAAAACTATTTTGTGCACTATTTAAACAAAACTTTGCGATAACCTTAAAAAAATAACACCTAAACAAAATTTGCCGAACTACACAAAGTAAAAAATTTATATAAAAAAATGTTACATACCTGTTACAAGCAGTAATAATGTTGATATCCTGAACAAATAATACATGGTGAACTGTAACAGAAATATGAATTAACCGCCGTGCTAATTAATGTTCTGATTAGAATCCTTAAACTTTATCACAGAACGCAAATTTTTCTGATAGAGGAAATTTATATTTAAAATAAAAACATTTAATTATTTTGAAATAGAGCCTCACCATTATTATACAATAAAAATTATTTCAAATCCTCACAAAAAAACACGTTAAACATATCGAACTGAACCTTATCAACGTTCCATGTGTACTAAACAAGTAATTGTTGATAAATAAATAAAAAGAGAAAACTTTCATTAATTCTTCGATAATTGTAGAGAGTGATTGCCGAATTACCACCGATCGAACGTTTTATATTAAAAACCCATTACAAACTAAAGTTTATATGTACAGTATTGATAAATAAAAAACACGAATAATATAAAACAAACAAATAACCTTGAGTGACCTATTTCCTTCGTAAATCGAAATACGTAGCGTAGAATAAATACTAAGCTAATTTCAAAAATTAATCAAGTATGTGGGAAAATAAATTAATTTGTATCATTAAAAAAAAATTGCGTGCTTTCGGTACCATTTTCTAACCATCTGTGATCTTTAAGCAACTTCGAAAATTAGATTAATCCATATAAGGATGCATTAAAACAAGACGCAAAGTCATGGTTTTATTATAAATAAAATTGACGAATCCCTAGTATTTCGGTCTTAATTACTAAACAAAATTGATAATGTGCACGAAAATGTAACATTATTATACAACACAAATGTTGCTGATTGTTTCTAATTAAGTTGTTATTTTTTGTATTATACAAATCAACGTACGGACACTATTTCATTGACAATGCGATTATCTGGAATTTTAAAAAACAAAAATTTATTTTAAGAATCATGGCAATCTTTACATTACGGTTTACCATGACCTAGTTTACGTGCGCTCTTTTATTGTGTTTCGATTATTTATTGATTTTACAAAGTCTAGGAAAATTATGAAAAAAGGTGATTTTCAAAATAATGAGTTTTGAAAGAAATATTTTTACCTCCGTACCATATGATGTAAGATTCATATTTAAAAAACCAGAACATAGAAACAGATTAAAAACTTTAAAATAAAAAAATTGGTACAGTTATCCCGGAGCCAAGTCCAAGTGAGAAAATGTTTTGATTATTCGTAATAGTTTATCGTTAGGCGACAACTACTTTCAGCAATTGATAACAATTTGTTGTAACATTCTTTTTAGATCATTCATCGGGCTAATTTGACCACGGCCTAATTCATAATAAAAAAAAATTTTAATCGTTTGTTTATACTTATTTTACGTATAATTAGCTATTGTATTTGTACTAGTAGGTTTGTAACTTATCCTAGTTTTCATCATATATCTGTTTAATTTTATGGAAATTGTTTTTGACTAAATTTTTCCTTTTGTTTAAGCTGAGATAGTCTAAGTACTTCTGCTCCCATAAAAAAAAAAACAAAATTAAGTCAAAGATCTGACCCAGTACTTTTCAACCACAGTTTAAAGTGACCGCTCATATATTTGAATTATTTGTATAATAATAAAATTATTTATTAATTGAATAGCTTCAGAAAATATTTTGTTCCAGTACCTGCTCGTAAGCCGTGTGGTTAGTGAGCCACGCTTACCATGTACTCATCCCCCTCAAACGTTTGTTTTAAAATTGAAAATATTTTCTTTTTTTATTGTAAGTTAAGTAAAAGTTAATCACTCTGGAAAGGTGCGAATAAAAAATACCGCAATCCTATTATCCTTTAAAGAATTATTTCAGTTAAATTTCACTGTACTATCTTTAGAATTAGAAGAATCAGATAAATAGATTGTTTATTTTACGTATCAATTAATTCCTTTTACACAAAGTACCGTATAATAGAAATATTGCGATACAAAAAGCACATCGTAAACTACATTCATAAACATGATTATAGATGCATTGCGAGTTTGTGGGCGGAAATTCTGTGGGCAACAGTTCCGTGTTACCGTTTGATTCCTGCCGGTTCTGATTTAGCTCTGTTAGAGTAGTTCATTCATTAAACAAAATTACGGAATTTATACGTCGTCGAAATAGAGCTATGGCTCTTTAGTACCTTATAGTGAGGCACCACTGTTCTACTCTATGTATATCGCTACTTTGCATATAAGAAAATATTTGGCTAAAACTAAACATTACTGTAAAGATTATTATAAGTTTTTGTTATGAACGAATAAGTTCAAAGGTAAATAATTAAATTAATAATAATTTTTAATTACTGTAAAGAGTTTATATATTTATAAAATCCTGATTTGCAAAAATGTAAACATTTCTAGATAATAACTTTTTTTGTAACACCTTGTACGCTGTGTTTCCATCTTTAATATATGCAAAATATATTAAAAATTTGTTAATAAGTGGTTTAATAGCTTCAGAGGTGTTCCCTATTTGCTTAAGAATTACTTAGGATACATTAATTATATCTTACTTAACATAAACACTGTTTTAAACAGGTGTATGAAGATAGCCCGTTTTTTTTTAATTTTTAAACTTATGTATAGTTAGGCGCGGATTATGCGCCATTTTGCGTATTTAAAATAAAATTTTGCGATCTTATAGAAAAGAAGTTGTTGGAAAATTAAACAGCTAACTTCACACCCGTGTATTTTTGCATAAATCAATTTTCTTATGAAGTAACACTGCGCCAATTATGCGGTTCTTCGTGCCGATAAAATAAAATTTTGCGCCCCCTAGGAAATGAGATATTCCAAAAATTACATCAACCAGACTAACTTCATAGCCTTATGAATAAATAAATCTTTTTGTGTACGATGATTAAGCACATATTATGCGTGGTATGAAGTTAAACTTTGCGCCTCTATAAGAAACAAGTTATAGTAGAACTACATCGATACTACTAACTTTACAACCACGAACTTCTATATAGAAAGTTTTGTTCTTATGCCATACGTATGCACTATTTTTGCCGTTACAATAAAATTTTGTACCACTACAGGAAACCACTATAAATTACATCGACACGGCTACCATCACAAAACCGTTATCTTCTGCATAAATAAATTCCTCTATTAATATTTTTTTGCACGATAATTAGACGCCCGTTACGTTAAAATTAAATTTTGTGTCCCTATAAGAAACAAGTTATTGTAAAAATGACCTCGACACAGCGAGCTTTACCGAGCCGTGAACTACGTAAATAACTTTTTTATTATGCTCTAATGGATTTATTTAAATGTGCTGTTGTTTACCTGTTTATTTGCTAAATGTGTACTTTTAATAATAATAATAATAATAATAATAATAATAATAATAATAATAATAATTGTAATAATAATAATAATAATAATAATAATTGTAATAATAATAATGATATACTTTCAGGCAAAGCAAATGGCGGGATCCGTCGTTACTAAAGAAACTACCTTTGCACAGGTAGCGGCGACCACCAATAGTACCTTAGAAAGGAATACTCTCATGTCGGATATTAAAAATATAATTCTCCAATAAACAAGAACCTATGGAGGATGAAACACGCGGAGAAAAAAGAAAAATTGCCGTGAACAGATCGATATCTACCGGATCGAGTATCAGTTCGGTAGATTGAAATTGTGGTAGAGATGGCAAAATCTCAAAAAAAGAAGCCGGGTTGGCAGAAGGGCAGACCGAGAGGTCCCCGAAAACAGTCAATGTGATTTAATCAGTGATATTTTACCTGTGATATTTTACTATTTTAAGAACGTGATAGCAAACTGTGATATTTTTAGCGAAATGTTTTAAGTCATTTGTCTTAATGTTAGTATACTAGTCAATAGTCCGTCGTTCCTTTTCTTTAATGTTATTTGTTAATAATTGTTTTTATTGTAGGTATAACTAAAATGGCTCATTTACACGACAATGAATATATCGTGCAATGGAATTGCAATGGACTACAGGCGCATTATTGCGAACTAAAAATGTTAATAGCTAAGTATAATCCAATTGTTATATGCCTTCAAGAGACGCATTTAAAAAACGAAAACACGTTTTTATTACGAGGGTACGAGTGTATTAACAGAAATGATACAAAACATCAAAGAGCAAGTGGTGGAGTCGCCGTATACATCCGAAACGGAACGCCAACGAATACGATCTCAGTCGACACTGTACACCAAGTTGTCACAACGCAGATACGGTTTCCTACAACAATTACAATTTGTAATGCATATTTTCCAGTGTTTGACTGGAACTTAGATGAGCTACGAAAAATAACAGAACAACTTCCACCACCGTGTTTATTCTGAGGAGATTTCAACGCTCATTCTACCCTCTGGGGATCCACCCGTAGAGATCCACGTGGTAAAACTGTTGAAGAACTACTTGAAACTAAAGGACTTGTCCTCTTAAATACAGGACAACCAACACACGTGAATACGAAATCCAATAGTTCTTCAACAATAGATTTAACCTTAGCACACAATAGTATTGCGCTAAACCTTGCTTGAAAGGCCCTTGAAGAATATTACAATAGCGACCATTGCCCAATTCTTATATCAACGGGATTTAAAAAACGGGAATATTCCATTCCAAGAAAGTGGAAAACAAACGAAGTCAATTGGGAAGTTTACAAACCATCAATTCGCCAAACCCCGCAAGACTTGGATGATGTTGATACAATTGTTCAAGAATTTTCCAAAATATAATAAACGCCGCAGAAAAAAGTAAACCGCGTTCTTCCGGCAAAATTAAAAACCGGTGTGTTCCTTGGTGGACCGACGAGGTCAAAAACTCTGTCCAAGCTAAACGAAAGTTATTCAATACGTTTAAAAGATCTCCAACAGTAGAAAACCTAATTAATTACAAAAAAGCCAGAGCTAATATGCGAAAAATTGTTTTAAACAATAAACGATCATCTTGGGAAAAATATGTGTCCTCTATAAACTCCAATACGCCTCCATCGGAGGTATGGAGGAAGGCAAAAAATATACTGAGAAAACCTACTACTATTATCTCAGAAATCATAATAAATGAAAACAGAGAAATAACAAATATTAAAGAACAAAAGAAGCTTTGGCTACACATTTCGAAAACGTCAGTAGCTCTAAATGCTTTGATAAAACATTCTTAAAAATAAAAAAGAACACTGAAAAACTACTGGATTTTCAAAGTGAAGAACAAACAGGGTACAATAAACAATTTACAATGAAAGAACTCGAACATGCTCTAAAACTTAAAAAAGATAAATCACCAGGTCCAGATAATATCACATACTCTATGCTCCAAAACCTTCCTGCATCCGCACAGAAAACCCTGCTCCATATACACAACAAAATTTTTGATAAAGGGTGTTTTCCCAAAAAGTGGCAAGAATCCATCATAATTCCAGTACTAAAGCCCAACAAAAATATGACCGAACCAAATAGTTACAGGCCAATTGCTCTTACCAGTAATATGAGTAAAGTATTGGAAACGATGATAAACAGAAGACTTATGCCATATATGGAATCGCATGGATTAATACCATCCCATCAGACTGCATTTAGAAAATTACATTCTACAATAGATTACCTTGTGTATATTGAACACTACATCGTTGAGGGCTTCAGAAAAACGCAGCACACTGTAGCAGTATCTTTTGATTTAGAGAAAGCCTATGATACCATATGGCGCTTTAACATTGTACAACAGTTACATGACTGGAATATACGAGGAAAATTGCCCAAAATTATAATTAGTTTTCTATCAAAAAGAAAATTTAAGGTTAGGATAAGCAGCACGCTATCCGAAATACATACGCTGGAAAACGGCATCCCTCAAGGTTCGGTCCTAAGCGTGACCCTATTCTTAATAGGAATAAGCAAGCTACTTTCGACCATTCAGGGACCTGTTAAAAAGTGTCTATACGCCGACGACCTAATAATCATGTTTCAAGGAAGCTGTATCGATACAGTTAAAGAAAAAATACAAATAGCAATAGAACAAGTGACCCATTATGCAGGAGAAAAAGGTTTTACCTTTTCTAAAGAAAAAACTAGAGCAATCCATTTCTGCCGTCTAAGGACCCCACACGAACACCCAAACCTACATATAAATGGTGTAAAAATACCAGTAGTATCAAACATAAAAGTGCTGGGAGTTATACTGGATGAAAATCTATACTTTAAGCAACATATCAGTCAATTGGCAGATTCGTGTAAAAAACGATTGAATACAATTCGAAGCCTGTGTAACCGTAATTGGGGTTCATCTCGAAAGCAATTACTTATGCTATATAAAGCATTTGTACTATCTGTAATTGACTACAGCTGTATAATCTATTCCTCAGCTAGACCATCCACCTTAAGAATCCTAAATAGTATACATGCATATGGAATTACCCATCCGTTACCAACTATTACTTATCTACCACTCAAAAATCAATGCTTTAAACAACCATCTAAACCATGATCTCATAAGTAACAACACCAACCAAGAGTATGAAGAAAGGCCAACCATAATCAGACCAGCTCTGGTAAGAGCAGCAGAGATTATTAAAAAAACAGGTTAGAATTACTCTCCATAGAAAACAATCAAGCTCAAGAAATATCAACGAAGCTTAAAAAAATCAAGGGAAAAATTAAAAGCAAAATACAAATCATATGGCAATAAGAATGGAACGGAACAAATATACAGGGTTCCCCATAATAGGCTACCCATTTTAATATTTGCATTAAAATTTTTTAGTTAACAAAACAAACTATTTATTATATTAAATTACAGCTAACTGTTTGGGATTTATGATAACTTATAAATATTTGGCTAATTTAATTCTAACTTTTAAAAATCACGTCTTCTAAATGACCTCCACCAACTTCAACACATTTTTCAATATTAGATAAAAAGTGGTTCATTACACGGCGTAGCAAACCTTCGTCTATTCCTTCAACTTCTTCACGAATTTTGACTTTGAGTTCCTCGATTGTACCTGGACGACTCGCAAACACTTTGGCTTTAAATATCCCCACAGGAAAAAATCGGGTGCCGTTAAGTCGGGGGACCTCGAAGACCAAGGCAAATCTCCGAATCGAGAAATGAGTCGGCCATTAAACATTTCTCGCAGAACACTCATTGAGTTTCTGGCGGTATGAGCTGTTTCCCCACCTTGTTGGAATAGTAAGGCATTGTTTAGTAATCCTCGTCTATTAATTCTGGAATGAGGAATGTCTCTAGCATGTTTACGTAGCGCTCGGATGTTACTGTTACAGCGCGGTTATTTTTATCCTCAAAAAAATATGGACCAATAATACCAAAGGATCCTACTCCACACCACACAACAACTTTTGGATTATGGGGGTTCTGTGTAAAGATATCACCAGGATTTTCATTTAACCAGTATCTAAAATTCTGTTTATTAACCATGCCGTTCAAATAAAAATTTGCTTCGTCGCTCATTAGGAGACTGTGAATTGCTCTTTGATGTAAATCCAAAAATTCTTGACAAAATGCTAACCTTGCTTCTTTATCTTGATTGCTAAGGTGCTGTGCCATTTGGTATTTATAGGGATGAAATTTTAAATCCCTTTGAAGAATTCGATCTAAGCTTCCCTTTGGTATTCCAAGGATAAGGGTTTGTCGATTAGCAGACCTTTCAGGACTTCTCGTAAACGAAATTCTAACTCTTTTAATATTTTCTGGTGTACGAACTGTTCTTCGACGTCCAGGCTTCTTGAAATTTTGTACAGAACCATTTTCACGCCAATGACGAACCCATAACTTAACAGTTTTACGATTTGGCGTGACCGCTATTGTTGTTATTAAACTGACGCCGGAATGCACGCCTAACTTCTTCTATCGAATTGATTCTTATGTAAGTTTCTACACAAAACACACGTTGTTGGACTGAGTAATCCATGAAAGTTCAAACGGATGTTGAAATAATGTCTCAAAGCAAAAAAATTAAATAATTATTGATGAAAACTAACAAACTTCTCGTAGTACAATGACGTTACACGAAATTATTCATTTATAACTTATTTGTGACAGGCGCCTACCTGTTTAATAATTAACTTAAATCCCAAAGACTACAGAAGATAATCCCACAGAGAACAACTTATTTAGTTATCTCGTAGGGAATTTATTAATAAAATAAAATGGGTAGTCTATTATGGGGAACCCAGTACAACTACAAAAAATCAAGAGTGGCCTAAAACCCTGGAGAATAGCAAGTCAAAATATAAAACTTTTAGAAGTTACTTTAACAAGAATTCGAATAGGTCACACCAATATGACTCACTCCCACATACTAGGAAGGAGAAGACAAGACATGTGTGATCTATGTAACACACACTTAACTGTAAAGCACATATTATTAGAGTGCACAAAATACAAAGACGTCAAGAAGAAATTAGGGTTGAAAGATACTATGGAGTGTATTTTCAGAGATGATCAAGAGCATGTGACATTACTGCTCCAATTCTTAAAAGAAACTGAATTAATAAATAAGATATAAAACCAAAACTTGAGGAAATGGCAAATGACCGTAGAAGTTACGCAAAAAAAAAGATAATAATAATAATCCATTTACAGAACATAATTAAAGGAGAAAATTCAATAATGTATAAGTACTATAAACAATAAAATTTTGTATAACTAAAAATAACATAATACACTGAAGTTAATAGAAAACAAAAAGAAAAGAAAAAAACTAGTAAATGTAATACGGGATGACAATCTTTGTGTATATATTTACATAATAAAATAATTGAAAATAAATAAACCAATACATAATTTAAAAGCGAGTTACATACTATAATATCTAATAGTATAGTTACTGCACGGATTGCAGAATTCTGTTGAGGGAAAAAAAATTATATCAGGGACTAGACAAAAAGAGTTATAGTTCTGTGTCATAAAGGGGACTTAAAGCAAATTTGTTTTTGGAACAGAATTTTTAAACGAGACGAGGAATCTTGACATATGAGTAGGGACAGAAAAATTAATTAACGAAAAGATGAACGAACAGTCAACATCACCATGTAAAAGACCTTAATGGAATTTTATGCCGTTCCTATAGCGTCTCTCTTCTAAAGATTGCAAATTGAAACGTTGACGGATTAAGTCCTGCAGATAACCTCTTTCTGGATAAACACCATCTATTTTAATAATTCCCTTTGAATATTTTCTAGAACCGTATATGGATATGACAGAAAGAGTACCAAACGATATCACAATAATCAAGCACTGACCTAATTAAGGAGAAATATAGTGTCAAAATAGTTTCAAGTTTAGAAATTGATTTGCTATTCCTTATGAGCAAGCCTAAATCTTTAGTAACCAATACACGATTAATGTATATGGTGTTTGTAGTGTAATCATAATGAATTTCATTGTATTTCCTACTATAAGACAATATTTTACATTTGCTAACGTTTAAGCCAAGTTTGTTAAGTATACACCAGTTATGTATAGTATTCAATTGACTTTGTAGAGCCTCGCAGTCGTCCAATGATCTAATTTGAGAGAATATCTTAAGATCATCCGCAAATAAGAGAGAGTTGGTAGATATAATATTCACAATATCATTAATAAATATAAAGTTGTTGTAAACATGTTTCCATATTTCGGGGAAACAGTGAGTCCTAATTGACAGATTGAAAATAATAGACAATGGAAAGGTAAAGACATTGATACAATCTTTAACAAGAAAGGAGGCCACTTGATTGTGCCCAGCAGTCGCTTTGTTTTTTAACTTGAAAATAGCTTCTTTGATCATAGTTTCGGTGATTACATTTAAATTAATACATTGTAGGTTATTGCAAACACAACTCGATGCGCATGAACCTGAAAGCTGACGATAAACGACAGAAAAATCTTGCTTAAAGGCATTGACAATACCTTGAGGAGTAGTAAAAAATGTATCATTGAGTTTTATCATGCCAGGTAGACTAGTGCTACTTTTCCTAGATCTAATAAATGCCCAGAATTGTTTTGGATCAGAGATCAATAAATTTTCAATCCCGAGTTGTAAGTTTTGTAAGAAGATCGAATTTGAAGTTTAACCAATTTTGTTCATCGTTTATATTCATACAATGCAATTACACATTGGGTTCTTTTACACTTGTTTTTAATCGTATATTATGAACTACTTCCTTATTATACCACTTCGGATAATGATGCTTACGTTTAATGGAGAATGGAACAAAAACGTCTAGGATACTGTAAAGAACAGTATAAAATTCAGTGCATCCTGAGTTAACATCCGAACAAGATACTAAAAATGTCACAGTTGCAAAAATTATAATATCTATTGGTTGAGCATACTGGGAAAATAGGCTTACAAAACTGTTGTTGGATTGTAATAGTAAGTGCCGGATGGTGTACATTTTCCAATATAAAAGGACATGAATCATGAAAAACAGTACAATTGAGATTGCTTACAACCAAGTCCAATAAGCGATCATTCGTATTTACAATATGGTTATATTGAGTTAAGCTAAGCAAATTCAAAAAAATGTTCATTAAATTAGATTTAACATCTGACACATCACGATTTTTAAATTATCGTATTGAAGGCATAGACGTTCAAAAACATCAAAAATGGTTCGCAAATCATTCACAATAATATCCGGTGAAACGTATATAACTATAATTTTTACAATAACTTGTTTCCGTTAAGGGTGCAAAATTTAACTTTAACTGCGCATAACGCCGCATAATGGGTCGCTAATTATCGCACAAGAAAAGATTAGTTTATTCATAAGACTATGCAGTTAGCCTTACCGATGTAATTAATTCCTACAGGGGCGCAAAATTTCATTTTAGCGATGCATTATTGGTATCTTAACTACAAAATAAAAAAAATTATTTTTGCAGTTCACAGTTGTGAAGTTAGCCGTGTCGATGTAAGGTACATCTTGTTTCCTGTAAGGAACAACAAATTTTATGTTAACGGCAAAACATAGCGCACAATCGACCCCTAATTAATGCATAAGAAAACATGTGCGGAAGTTCACGGCTGTGAAGTTAGCCGTGTCAATGTAATTTTAGAATAACTTCTTTCTTATAAGCGGACAAAAGTACATAAAGGTACCTAATTATTGTGCAAGAAAAGACTAATTTGTTCATAAACTTATGAAGTTTGCTTTGTCGATGTGATTTTTGAATAACATATTTCTTGTGTAAGCGCGAAATGTTACTTTAGCGGCACAAAGTGGCGTAAAATTGGCGCCTAGTTACTCCTAATTTTACGGCGTTAGCGTAATTTTACAATAACTTATTTCCTATTGGGGCGCTAATTTGGAAGGCGCAAAAGTCAGTGTCTAATTATACACAAGTTTAAATTACATTATTAAAAAAGCGACCATCTTCAGACAGGATACCGTAAAGAATACGTTAAGCTAGTTAAATCTAGTAAAAATCGTCGATTTGTGCCGTATTATGTATATATATATATATATATATATATATATATATATATATATATATATATATATATATATATATATATATGAATTTTAGGGTGAGCTCCATAATATACCTTATATGTCCAGTACATACAGATTGGTTCTTGTCATCACGCTGCATAGGTCGCTTTTATATACAGTTTGCCTGAATATACTTACGTGACCTTGTGTAGCCCAAGTAGTGGCAGCTATGTTCGGGCTCTTTAAAGGCTACTTCGTATATACCAAATGAGTCCGAATTTGAAACATCAATTTATTTGCAAATTGTTACGTTAAGAAACGCCCACCGGATGCAGTACACAAAAATATATATAAGATTTTTTTAAAGAAAGAAATGGCCAAAAATTAAACTATTGAAATGTAAATCGTTAATTGTTAGCTTAAACTATTCTTTTATAATTATGACATGTAATAAAATTTAGATAACGACCAGTTTGAACCAGTTAGTGTGGAAATAATATAAGAATATTCCACACAATCAATTTAAAGGTTAAAGACGATTAAACAAAAGACCTTTGTCTAATGCTGAAATTATTTCGATTGTATAGGATTGGGCGAATATTTAATTATTCACAATACTAATATATAAAATAAGAAACTAGTATCAGATTTTTAGGATTATTTTTTTTTCAGTTTGAAGAGCAGAAAAACAAACGATATTAAATATTAAACTAATTCTTACTTTGTACCTTCACTTACATGTGAGATAAGTTCCGACGTAAATGCTACATATTATATTGTAGTTGTCAAGATTTTAATTTCAATGTTAAAATTCAGCGTACTTTCTTAAAATTAAATTTTGCGTGAGTTACTAATATTGTATGTACCCAATAATTTTTAGCTTTTAGGTTAAAATAATGTGTGATTTATGTTCAATTAGCTTTAACAATCAAGACAACACATAAATCGTTACTATTGCCTTAATTTTAATAAAAAATCTGTTATTCACGAACATTATACGTTATTGTAACACCTGTGTAGGTATAACATGTAAAGTTATCTACTACAGATTACTATTTTTGTTGTTGTTGGTCACAAATTTAAACGTATTTGCACTAATTCCAACGCTATATTCACAATTAATGTTATCCGCGGGTTCGTATTTCCTAAATGTTGCAACATAAATCGTATCTATGGAGACATCATGCTTAACAATGCTAATTTTATTAATCTCAATATTATAAATATAAAAGATTAGTTACATATTTGTATTATAGTTTGGAATATTAGTGTAGTATTAGTAAAATAAACTATATTATCTTACTTAGTATTTGTTAATTTTCGTTAAATTAAAAGTATCATTTGAGCATTTTTTAATTCAAGTGATTGTTTCTTGCAATTTCTTTGTGTCCTAGTGTGCAAAATATTTTGCGCATGTTGCCATGTGCAACGTGAAAAATAGTTTGAAATTAAAAAGCTGACATTTCGCACACTGACATTGGTAAAAAAATATAAACATTTTTTGACCGTTATAGAAAAAAATTATTAAAATCGTGATAGCCTTAATTTTCATAAAAGTATTACGTAATTGATAAAAACAAAACGAATACTCATTTTTCGGTTACTGTTCTAAAAATATAATTAATCCATCTAAACAACTTTTAAAATATTAAAAGTGTAAGGTAACGTATAAGTCATTTATGGGCTAAAGCGGTGAGCTAAACTTTACGTCGGGTGACTAGGACTTGTAGTTTTACTTGAACACTCAATGTTGTTTTTTAATTTTTTTAATTCCTTTCACTTAACTTTTCTTTAAAGACTACCTTACAAACTTATTTATTGATGTTTACATTATGTTGAATGTAAAATCAGATTTATTAGAAGAACACTTCTTTGCGACAGACTGCAGCTGTTCCTTTTATGGGTATTTACCCCATTATATTATTTTTCCTGCATTTTTTTTTTGCAATGTCAATTTAAAAGAGATTTAATTTTTCACATATCCTATGGGAAATTTTCATTCATCATGATATTTAAATGTGTTAATATGATTCTCGGCGGACGCCAAAAGTGTTGCCGAAGTAAAGTCCTGGCAATCCTAAAAGGGTTGCACGTGACATATGACCTAAAAGCAGTACCAATGTAATACTAATATTTAGGATCGTCATTAAAGGTAATATACTAGGGTAAAATAATTCTACAAGATGGCAGCATCATAAATAAAATTACAATGTTGCAACCAAGACATCTGTCATTTATTGTCGTTTATTATTGTGTTTGTTATAGTAGCGCCGAGGAGAGGTATCTCATGGCGGACTCGAGAATGGGGATATAATTATTACTGTGAAATGCATCAGTTTCCCTTTATCTTAGTGAGAAGTTCCCACTTAAAGAAAGACGGATTATAATAAATACGTCTGCTATATATTTTAAATGCAGGACTTAAAAATGTATGTCGATTCTAAAGTCAAAGCGCATGACGCGATAACGGGGGGCCAAGTTTACCTTTAACTTCCGTTATCCAGGTACGCTAATAATTTTCCCTATTTAAATTTATATTTATGTAATATTATGTTGCAGCGAACTGCTCTCTCATGCGGCATTTCCGAGAAAACCGTAACTCGGACAAAGGCAAGAATGGCTCTCGCTTTAGAATCTGGGAAATCGGCGCCGGATTCACCGCAAAAACATAGGGTGCGTTTGAAGTCGAAGTCAGAGGATCTCGACGAATACGTGAAAGACGTTTTGAAACAAAAAATTTACACCATGCATGCAACTGCAAAATAATTCAGAAATTATTGTTGAAATGGAGTTAATCACTGTTTAATTTTAGGCTCACATATTATTATCGAAAAACTCCAAACTGAACTTAAAGAAGATAAAATAATTACCTTCAGTAAAATGAGTTTGAAACAATTGTTACACAAAATTGGTTTTGAATTCAAAGTTGACGATGGAAGAAGGCGTTTAATGGAGCAGGTTCATATTGCTAGTGCTCGAGCAACATTTTTCGAAAATATTTTGCTAATAAAAGTTGTGAAATTAGTTACGATCCTGTCTTTTTGGATGAGACGTGGATTTTTAGTCGAGGAAGCGTTCGAAAATCATGGCATGATAATGATTTGAAAAGCCCAAAAAAACAAACCGCTAGGAGAAGGGAAACGGTAATTAAAATAGTCCGATTTGTTAAAAATATTTTTAACCCAATAAATTTTAGTTTTATCGTACTAAGTGCTGGCAACAAGGATGGTTTTATACCTAATTCATCATTGATATTTTCCAGTAAAAGTAAGACAGCAGACTACCACGATAATATGAACGCTGATTTATTTCAAAAATGGTTTCATGAACAGCTTTTACCAAATTTAGAAAAACCAAGTTTGATAATTCTTGACAATGCCAGTTATCATTCTACATTAGTAGAAAAATTACATTTAAGTAGTTGGAAGAAAGAACATCTTCTTCAATTTTTAAGAAAACACAACATTCCTCATTCGAATGATATGCTGCAAGTGGCCAAATTGCCAAGGATTTACGAGGTTCCAAAATTATATGCAATTGATGAAATCGCTCATCAAATTTTACGTTTACCTCCGTATCACTGCCAATTCAAGCCTATCGAGTTAATATGGTCAAATTGTAAACAGTATTACAACAAAAACGTTGGAAGCCAGGGCTTCAGGGACGAGAATGTTTTATCGCTATGGAAGGATTCATTAAACCAAGTAACTGGAGAACTGTGGCAAAAGTGTATTTTACATGCTGAAAAAGAAATGAGCCAGTGGTGGGACGTTCAAAAAAGAGCTGAGGAAATGGTACAACATCTAGTAATCAATGTTGGAGAGTCGAGTGAAGATGATAGTGAAAGTGAAGGTGATGGCGTTTAGTTATAAGATGTCCAATATTAGAATGTAAAGCAAAAATTAGAATCTTAGTTACTTTATAACATTGTGAAGAATTATTATATTTCACTTATACCTCTGTAGTTGTACTTAAGTTTACATTCGTTTTATATATATATATATATATATATATATATATATATATATATATATATATATATATATATATATATATTGATAAACTGTAAACTGAGATTT
The DNA here is from genome assembly GCA_036346205.1 of Vesta saturnalis. Lineage (NCBI taxonomy): Eukaryota > Metazoa > Arthropoda > Insecta > Coleoptera > Lampyridae > Vesta > Vesta saturnalis. Next base: position 2,016,694 of record JARFJB010000513.1, read on the forward strand.
TCAAAATCGGTTATATTATTAACTAATAATAAATCTCATTTTTAACATCCAATACAGTGTATTTATTTATGAAAGATCAGTTATTTATAAGTGGATTCGATAACCAAAATACAGTCTTCACTCTTTTGACGCAGTGAAATCTGTCGGTTAAAAACGATCCTCCGCAATTGACCAAACTTTTAGCACTTCATTCGGTCACTGCCTACTGCTAGCTAATTCGTTTGTTATTAGAAACATTGACGATGTTTTGTTGGTATTCAAAATTACGAACTATATGAACCAATAACCACATACGTTTTTATAATCTTAAACCATGCTTTACTAAAAGATGCCTCTCGCCGGCCCGACTGTAGTTCCATTTCGTATTTTATTCTACTTCGTTTTTGTGAAAGTGTTCTTTTCAGAACAAATTTGTGTTATTTTCATTGTGTGTCCTCGTCTAATATGTGTCTCAAGCATTTAGGTATTCGTGGAAAGGAACTGCTTGGTTCGTTAATAGATTTCTTTGAAAAAGAACGGGTTGCAGGGGGCCCTTTTATTCCATTGACTTCTGTACGAGAGGTAATGTATTGTTTTATAATGTGTGTAGTTAATCTAATCGTAGTCTTGTTGTAGAGGGTAGCTGTAGCTTTAAACAGCAATGGTGGATCGCGAAATAAGGCTCGATCATGATGCATAATAATTGGTATAAATCAAAATGAATCAGATAGCGATTATGAAGATATTAGTGATTATTAAGTAATTGAGCATCGTGTGAATTATTTCTTTTCATCGGCTGGTCATTCTAATAGTTGTTTAAGGAATTTACTGTGAATTTTACCCAACTTTTTTCAGTCCAATTTGTTTTAATTAGTTGTACAGTGTGTTAAAATGATACCTATTTGTAGTTGTTATAAGTCGGAAAAGATAAAATTTACTTTTTTTATAAATTGGACTTGTCTCGTAAATAATTAACAAAGAAATAAATAATTGCTCTATTTTATTTTTACATATTTAGCGCCATGTATGCACCGATGGTCATTCTTGGACCAAATTAAGTAGTGTGACCACCGGTGGTCACGTAACAACCAAAATCGATCATGCCCACCGGTAGTCTCTGCAATCTCTTTGAAAATTAAGATGTCTATTAGTGTCCAGGTGGGGCTTAACATGTTACAAACGCACACGAATATTTTCCACTAATACGTTTAGTCCCTTTGTTGTAACTGTATTTGTCATTCACATAACGATAATTTCAGATTAAACAAACAATTAAGAAACTTTTACTGCTCAAGCTTTTTATTCCTTGGATGCATTTTAAGTTAGCTAAAATTAATTTGGGAGTCACTATTTTATATTTTATTCTGTAAGTTTGACATGTGTAAATGGATTAATCCCATAATCACAAAAATAAACTAAGAAAGCAATTACACTTATCCTAAAGGAACTGTAAAGAATCAATCTAAAATAACAATCCATATGACAACACTGTTGACATTTTATCATACTGGGACGTGCAACGCTTTTCACTTTGCCCGAACTTTACAAAGCATACTATGGCCAGTACACAAATCTTTATCTGTCAGACACATGTTTTAGTCAAATCAAACGGATTTCCCAACGTGTTTAGCTTCCTGATTGATATCGAGTATCTATATATTTATAAAATATTTATAATGTTGAAATAGGTCAATTCATCGTAAAGGCAAGAACCGGTAATTTCTAGTGTCAGCGTACTCAACGAAACCGCAAATAAATAACTAAAAGCAAGAATATTAAGTTAATTGTGCCCTTGACATCAGAGTTGTTTATAGCCCAGGAATTTTAGGAAAATTTCCCATGACCTCGAAAAAATAATGCAAATCTGCAAATTTAATTTGGTACTTTTCGGTACCCTGAACAACATATCAAAAGTCCTAAAAATCCAATGTGGGCGTCACTGTTTTATGACGTCATCAAGATGGCGTCCGACGTCTATGTTACAAAACCGGATAACTCGGAATCTATGAACCCATTTTGATTTCAAGCAACATTCGAAAGCTATAATTATGCTCTATACTTTATCTAATAACAGAAATTTGCGTAAAAATCATAATTTAAGATCTACAGCCAAAATATGAAAATTCAAATTTGTATATCTTGGTTTATAATCATAAAACTATAAAATTTATGTGAAAGTATGTTGAAATAAATTTTACAGAAAATATTTTTACCTTTCGAATGAATGCGCGTTTGTAGAAATCGCTTGGTTAGATACAGAGATATTTCGGTTTATCGGTTTGCGGTCCTTCACTGTCATACGTATGTTATAATACAGGTAGGTATTATACAGTTGTACTGTGTATAAAATAAATGCTTTTTTAATTTTGCTTTGGAGGAAATTTACCGGGTATTAAATTTGCACCTCGTGAATTCCTTTTAAAAATGTTTTTATTTTATTAAAAAATTTGCGTAAAAATCATAACTTAAGAGCTACAGCCAAAAATATTTTACGCATTGCTTGGGTTATAAACAACAGCTCTGTCGATCTTATGCATTTCCTGAAGTACGAATTGGCTCCAAGACCACCAGCACTGTTCGACGACGTCTCAATGCGGAAAACTGCCAAGTCAAGTCTTCTTGAACTTTTCAAGTCTTCGGAAGCCTCTTGCGAAATGCCAGAACATTCTGTGGTCGTTATTGACGGCGGATATCTGCTCCACGCCCTAGTGTGGCCTAGGCCAGCAACATTTGGAGCCGTGGTAGAGTCGTATCGAAAGTATATAGTACGACATTACTCCTATTCCGCGGTAGTTGTATTCGACGGTTACGGTCCACAAAGAGCGAGGAACAAAGCTGCCGCGCATCACGAAGAACATCAAATATGATCTTCGATTCAAGTACCACTGTCACGGTCTAAGCTGACTTCCTGGCCAACGGTCAAAACAAATCCAGACTGATCTATTTGCTGTCGAGAGTTTTCGCAAACGGACTGAAAGTGCGGCAACAAAGCAGATGCAGACACCCTTATTGTCCGAACAGTTCTTGAAGAAGCTGCAATAGGCCATAAGGTCATAGTTGTGGCAAATGACACAGATGTTGTCTCCATGTTGGTAGCTAGAGCCGAAGAAGATAATGATATTCAAATCCTGAGCACTGCATCTAAAGTAATAATAAGCTCTACATCGTAAGGGAAATACAGGCAGAACTGATGCAAGAAGGATTTCATTCTCTTCGTCCACGCCATAACAGGTTGTGATACAACTTCGGCTCTGTTCGGCAAAGGAAAGAAGAAAGCAATGAAGCTCTTGGACAATGAAAGTGCCCAGAGCATCGCTGCCGTCTTCAACGACCCGTCTGCTCAAAAGGATAAAATCGTAGATGCAGGTGAACAATTTATAATCAAGCTGTACACAACTGAGAAGTTCTAAAGCTAGACGAACTCCGTGGTCGCATCTATGCCCGCATCTTGCAGACAAGCAGTCACAGCATCCTTCGAACTTGCAATGCCACCTACTAGCGCGGTTTGTGAGCAGCACTCTAAGAACCTACCTAAGGTAATATAGTACAGATGATAAGCGACTATTTGGTTAAATCGTTATTATACAGTATTTACATTATGTTCATTTAATAATTATAATATGTAAATTTTCAGTTTTAAATTATATTACATTAAATATATTATGCTATGTTTCAAGGTTCAAGAGTGGCACGATAATCTCTTCCTACAGATTGGGATGGAACGCGTCTGGTCAGTCATTAGTACCCATCACTACGCATCTTGTGCACCTGAGGACCTTCTTCACATGATTTCGTGCCTGCAAGGCTGACTGTGCGTTCTATGCTCCTGCCGAAATGCTGGTCTGAGTTGCTCAATGATCTGTGCACACTGCAGGCAGAAGCTGCTACAATGTGTCATCAACAGAAGAAGATGAGGAGGAAGAGGAGAGACGTACAAGGTCCTAGTAACGTGATTGAGTGGCAAGTTTACTAACTTGCCTAATTGAATAATGTTTTCTTTTTGCATTGTGGCCCTGTAGTAATATTACCTACACTGAAAAATAATATTTTTTAATAAAAAAAACATTTTTAAAAGGAATTCACGAGGTGCAAATTTAATACGGTAAATTTCTCCAAAGCAAAATTAAAAAGCATTTATTTTATAATAGTACAACTGTATAATACCTACCTGTATTATAACATACGTGTGACAGTGAAGGACCGCAAACCGATAAACCGAAATATCTGTATCTAACAGCGATTTCTACAAACGCGCATTCATTCGAAAGGTAAAATATTCTCTGTAAAATTTATTTCAACGTACTTTCACATAAATTTTATAGTTTTCTAGTTATAAACCAAGATATACAAATTGGGACCCGAATTTTCATATTTTTGGCTGTAGATCTTAAATTATGATTTTACGCAAATTTCTGTTATTACATAAAGTGTAGAATAATTATAGCTTTGAATGTGTGCTTGAAATCAAAAATTGGTTCAGTAGATTCAGAGTTATCCGGTTTGTATCATAAACGTCGGACGCCATCTTGATGACGTCATAAACAGTGACGCCACATTGGATTTTTAGGACTTTTGATATGTTGTTCAGGATACCGAAAAGTATCAAATTCCAAATTTGCAGATTTGCATTATTTTTTCAAGGTAAAATCTAATATGCTGGGCTATTAGTCTTCTTGGGTTTGAACGTTCCAATTTCCAAACCCTTGAAATTAATTTTTATACTATATTTGAAATTTCTAGAACAAACCTAAAATCAGCTTTTTTGACATCCACTAAATCTACCATTTTGCTACAAATTATTATTAAATAAATCAACTAATGCATAAATTTCACAAATTTTTATTGTTTTGCTAGAAATGAATGATAGGAAAGGGTTGGATAAAAACATTAAACTATACGTGAGTTATTGTATATAATTCACTTATAAAAATTAGCCTGCTTATTCAAAATGTTCACAAACTAAATTTTTTCGTAAAATATTTGTAACATTGCTCACTTATACAATAATCTATTATATCTTTTATTTTATGAATTTCTAAAAAAAAAACTGAATTGGTATTCAATTGGTCCATTTTTGTGCAATCACCGTTACGATAAAAAATATAAGTTTATATTGTTGTTCTATTCAGTTGTATTAATCCAAAAATGAAATATAAAGATATTAACACCGCATACGGTAAGGTTAAATAATCGTATTTAATATAGCTTCTTGTCCTTGTTTACTATGTAGAAAAAATTAACTATCACAAATGGTCCAGTTTATTTTTAAATTACCATTATTTTATACTTAATTAGCGCAAAATAACAAACACGTAGCATAGCTCATGTAACAATTAATACTTCTTAATTTTAACGACTAAATGATATGCTTTACGATAATGACAATGCATTTTATTTATTACGATGAATAATGGGTTTAAGTTAAAAAAAATGAATGGAACATTTGTGTGAAAACAAAGTGTTAATTGCAAACAAGAACTAAGCTTTAGAGATGACAACGATTTATTTATAGTACATACCATTAGAAAATTACTGATAACATAACGAACAAGCATCCAGTAAGGTATTGTTTCAAATATGGATAAAACTGCTATTGTTAAAAGTACTAATAAAAATTTTAAAATATTGAAGATAATAGCGTTACTTAATTAAAACAATCGATTGGACGGGTCACTTTGATTTTTAATTGCTGTTAGGATCAAAGAAGTATTATTTTAATTTCAATAAATGTTTAAAGTTCTCCAATTTATTATGTCAACGTAGTTAGCCATTTTCGTGCATATCATATTATATAGTTGGTCTTTGATGTTCTGCTACAGTTTGCTTTTACCGCGGCAACGTTGCAGGGACTCACAAGTACCTAAAAATATATACTTTGTATAAAAAACGAGTCGTTCTGTAAGCAACCTCTACCTCGAGATTCATAGCGACCTGATAACATATCGGGCTTAACAGAGTACACTTGGTACCCGTATATATATATATATATATATATATATATATATATATATATGATATTGATCTTTAGGTCTCGCGGCTGCTGTATGTAATGCTGGTTTCTCGGGTGTTGATCCGTGTAGCTCTTCTGATCTTCAAAAGACCGTTTGTTGCAAAACGACGGTTCAGCAAAGTCTCGTTTGCCATCCTCAGGTTGGTAACTGTCTGGTCCTGCTTCGAGTTAGTGTGAGTGAAAGCAATAGGGTACATGAGCAGCAGCACACACAACAGGAAGTTAGTTCAGTTCGAGTAACTCGAAGCAGCATCAGAGAGTTACCAACCAGAGGATGGCAAATGAGACTGCCAAACGTCGTTTTGCAATAAATGCTCTTTAGAAGACCAGAAAGCTACGCGGATCAACACCAAAAACAGTACATATATGTATATATGTATATATGTATATATATATATATATATATATATATATATATATATATATATATATATATATATATATATATATATATATATATATATATATATATATATATATATATCATATATCATATATAATATATATATATATATATATATATATATATATATATATATATATACACACCGGTGTCAATATACATACCTTAACTTTGTTAAAATAAGAGATAAGAAATTTGAGATTTGGGATGAAGATTTAGTGGATAAAAATACGTTTTTTGACATTAAAAACAGCTGACTTTCATTTCCGGTTTTACCGGAACTGGCTTTATTTGTCTTATTAGTTGAGTTGATCGGCCTATTTCCACAGTTTTTGCTTTTTGAGCGCGACGTTTCCGAAACGGATTCTGCTTCCATCCTCAAGCTTAATCCTGAGAAAGAAACGTCGCGCTGAAAAAGCAAAAATGTGGAAATAGGCCGATCAACTCAAATAATATGAAATCACAGTTATTACTTATTAGTTAGTACTTATAATACAGAACCTACTTTTTTTTATTTTAAATAGGAACCTGCCAACGATAACTCTAATTTCCCATTCCAATGATGTATCACAAGTCGTCTTTTGTTTTCAAAATGGCGGTTCAAGTAACTTTCAGTTACTCTTGGATTCGAAAATGTCACAATTAAAAAGAAACAGCATTTAGTTGAGATAAAATCAGCTAGGCAATTACCTAAGTAGGCTTGGAAAAACATACGAGTAATTGAATGGAAATAATAATTGTCAGATAGTTTCATTTTCAAAACGTTATAGTTGTTAAAAGTGTTTAACTGTTAAAAAATCATTGACTACTTAGATATAAGTAAAAACTGTTTGTTTAAAATGCCATTTTATACTGGGGAAGAACAAATTAATATGTTGATCATTTATGGCGAATGTCAGAGAAATTCCAAAGCTGCAGCAAGATTATACACTAAAAGGTATCCAGATCTCCACGCACCGCATTTTACCTATTTTCCGTATTTTGAAGATTATTTGAAATATGGACGTAATGAAATGGTAATGAAATTTTTATTATAAATGAAGAGAGTGAAATAAATGTACTAGGTTATATTGAATATGATCGCACCGCTTCTTTGCGAGAGATTGCTTAAAATTTAAATATTAGCCTTGAAAGCGTCTAGAATCTACCCACGTTCTGTGGCTATCTTTGTTATTATAAGAGATACAGAGTCGGTTAAATTAGCAAAGTTGGGCAGAATTACATGATAATTCAAATACCGATAAGAAAATTCAACATTGTTGCCAACTTTCTAAGATATCTGAAAATAACTAAAAATCGTCCAAATTTTCAATCGGATATATCTTTTTTAATATTCAAAATACGAAAAAGTTATAAGAGAGACTTTTGATAGCTATTTTTACCCAAAATGGGAAAATGCGAATAAAAAAATTTTTTAATAATTATTTTTCGAGCTACTACCCAAACATACATTTTCTTTAAATGGCAACTATAGGTGGTTATACACTCGATGGCTTATTTTTTTCTGATTTCAAAAATGTATAGCTTTGTATGTTTAGTACTATTAGTTAACTCACAACTTTCAAAAAATTGTAATTATAGCATTTACTAAACAAAATGCAATGTTTGTCGTGGTGTGCTGTGACAATTAAAAACAAAACTCTGCATTGATTGAATGTCAAATAATAGATATTGAATTATTTGTTGTAACCAGTTGTAGTTCGTACTTAAATAGTGAATATTAATTTATTAATGACTTATTCTTCTGAAGAAAGAAATGATATGCTTTTTTGCTATTACGAGAGATGCTAATGCTGCTTCGGGATTATATCTTCATACTTACATGGAAAGAAGACAACCCGATGTGAGATTATTTGCCAAACTCGAGTCGAATTGAAAAAATATGGGGCTTTTACTAAACCTCAAAATTTTAAAATTAATGTTAATACAGAAACAGAAGAACGTGTTTTACCTTACGTCGAATTTAAACCTCCTACATTCCTTCGTGAAATTGCGAACGAGTGCATCACTTCCAAAGATGAAACCCATGTTATTTTGAAACAAAATAATTTTAAGCCATATCATTTTCATATAGGAAATACATTGTATGTTGAAGATTATCAGAAAAGATTACGTTTTGCTACATGGTTGTTTAATGAAAGTGGAGCTAACAATCAATTCTCGAAAACCATTCTTTTTATCGATGAAGCAAAATTTACAAACAACGACATCTTCAATAGAAAATATCATATCCTATGGTCCCAAGAAAATCCTCATATTACTGTTGAGACGAAAGGCCAATATGCTTTTTCAGTAAACGTTTGGTGCGGTATTATTGGCACCAAAATCCTTGGGCCGCTTTTTTATGAATACTATTTAAATTCCGAAAGATATCTAACTTTTTTACGAAACGAATTTGAAGAAATTTTGGACGACCTTACGTTGAACGTAATTGAAAATTTGAATTATTTTCAACACGACGGGGCACCAGCACACAATGGATTACTTGTGTGTAACTATTTACAGGAACGTTTTAATAATTGGATAGGAAATCGAGGTCCAATAGCTTGGACTTTTTCTTGTGGGAGCAATTAAAGACAAAGTGTACTGAGTAAAACCTGGCAATCTAGACGATTTAAAAAATAAAATTCGTGTTGCTATACAACAAATTAGAACCCAAAGTTTATTAAAAGTTCAAAACGAAATTTTAAAACGATGTCAAATGTGTGTTTAAGATAATGGAGAGCATTTTGAAACACTTCTATGATTGTGTTATCTGTTTATATTTTTTTCTGTTATTCTTCGTTGTAAGTTATATTTAGAACTTTTTTATTTTGATAATGTAGTACATTATTTCCACAAATTTAGTAGTAGAATATGAGCTTATTTTGTTATTTAAATGTTTACGGCACACTTTAATTTGTTTAATAAATATTATAATTACCTTTTTTTTGAGAATTGTGAGATAACTAATAATATTAAACATACAAAACTATACATTTTTGAAATCAGAAAAAAATAAGCCATCGAATGAGTGCATAGCCACGTATAGATGCCATTTAAAAAAATGTATGTTTGGGTTGTAGCTCGAAAAATAATTACTAAAAGAATTTTTAATTCGCATTTTCCCATTCTGCGAAAAAATAGCTATCAAAAGCCTCTCTTATAACTTTTTCGTATTTTAAATATTAAAAAAGATATAGCCCATTGAAAATTTGGACGATTTTTAGTTATTTTCAGATATCTTAGAAAGTTGTCAACAATGTTGAATTTTCTTATCGGTATTTGAATTATCATGTAATTGTGCTCAACATTGCTAATTTAACCGATTCTGTATCTCTTATAGTAACAAAGATAGCCATAGACAGTGGGTAGATTCTAGACACCCGATATATATATATATATATATATATATATATATATATATATATATATATATATATATATATATTCCACTGAAGAAAAAATACAGATTATTCAGTGGTATTATTCAGGAAGCACTGCACAAGAAATAATGGACAGGTTTGCTTTTTCCTTTGAAAACAGGCCCAATTCCATCAGAAAGTACGATTATGCGTACTGTTCGTAAATTTGAAAGATGTGGATGTTTAAATAATTGTAGAAAATGCTCAAGGGATTAAGTCGCTTTAGTCCCGCGGTTGTATATTCTATTTTTTGCACCTGTAGATGTGTCAGTGTCACACTTTAATTTGACAAATACCTATCAGGCGAATATTTTAGTAGTTTGCTTTGAAATTAAAAAAAAACGTCACTTAGCTACGGTACAAACAACCAAATTGTAAGCGTCATCAATTTTCGTGATAACAATTTTCGAAATGGAAGATTTTAGCTTAAAGAAAGCAGCTGAAGTATTTTGTCGACAAAATCAAGGAAAATGTACGAAGTGCAGTATCAGGTATTTTTAAAATGGTGTGGTGAACGAAAAGTGGAAAATTTCAGTGAAGATGCTTTGCTTGTGTTTTTCACGGAAAAATCCAGGACTCTTTCTGCTTCAACACTTTGGGCCCATTATTCCATGCTGAAGACCATGCTCAATGTTAAAAATAATTTGGATATCAACAAATTTCACAAATTGACTGCACTGCTGAAAAGAAGAAATGAATGATATAAACCCAAAAAAGCGTAGACACTACCAGCAGACCAGGTTGAGAAATTTTTATTGGAAGCCTCAGACAATCAGTTCCTAATGATTGCAGTAGAAATTAGTTTGACAATATTCATAAATTAATAATTTTTAGGTAGCACCTATTTTTGGTGTTGCAGGAGCCTGTTGGGTCACTCAATTCTGATTAATATTAAAAACACCAAGAACAAAATAGAGAGGCATTTTAATGTTAAAAGTTCAGATCGAAATAGAGTCAATTTTATTAAACTTTGCCGGAAGTATATGGGTTTAAGAAAGGCTCAGACCCCTCATTCAAGATTTTGCGATCGTTATCAGAACAATCAATGTACTATCCAGCCAGTCGGCAAAAATATATTTGGAAAACTACCCCAAAACGTAGCAGCATTCTTAAATCTACCCGATTCATCATTATGACACTGCTTTCGACTCACATCAGCCTCTTATTAGCTGACTCTGGTGCATCTGTGGATGTTTTAAAAAGGCATTGCAGATGGTAATAGGCAGCCCTCGCCGAAGGGTACGTTGAAAATTCCATAAATAATAAAAAAAAACATCGCCTACAAAATTTTTGGACACGGTGACATAGAAGCACCCCAAATTTCCGGACCTTCTGGAAACACTTCCACACAAGCTTTTAGCCTAATTTATGATTGCATTTTTTAATTCATTAGATGCTTAAGATGCGTCCCGCTTTTTGTATGCATTTTTGATTTTTGGTTATAATATTTTGCTTTAAATTTTAATACATATTGTCCTACCGAATTCCTAAAACTGCACTTAATTATTCTTTCCAACAAAATTGTTCTAAACTGTTCTATTACGCAATATTACCACATTTATACAAGCAAAAATTCTACACTTTGATACAACATCAACACATCATAAATTCACTCATTCATGCCTTTACAACAATTTTAATAACGCATGCTACAGCAGACAGTGTCAAATTCCAATAGCGTTTAACCATTATCGTCTCAATAGAGATGTTACTAAAACATTATTTCTCAATCAAATTTAATACTTTCAACTTGAAAATTTTCATACAATATTTAAATAATCTTTTACATGATACATAACGCTTTACTAAAATTCCAGTGCGTGGCATTTACACTAATTTACATTATGTACACCAAAAACAAATTTTTCTCGTGCAAATTCACGTTCGTTTACCATCCAATATACGTTCTACGTACAACACAAGCCTGCGTATACCCAGTGTGTCAAAATAATCTCACAATATTTATATATATATATATATATATATATATATATATATATATATATATATATATATATATATATATATATATATATATATATATATATATATATATATATATATACATATACATATACGAGAATGTATTGATATCTAGTTAGCCTAGACCGATTCCGTGGGTAAGGAAAATATTGCGTTGCCATGGCAACTAAGAATAACTTATTGTAAGACTCACTGTAATGTTTCACGTCAAAAAGCCAAATCAGAGTTGCTCCATAAAATTTGAAGAAAACGATGTCGACAGAAATTATGAAAATTGAAAAATTGGAGTACCGAGCCAGCATCAAGATATGCTTAATACCCTTGGCGATCAATGTCCTTCGTATACGATCGTGAAAAATTGGATTGCAAGCTTCAAAAGGGGTAAATTTTCCATTGAAGATGAAAACAGATCGGCAAGGCCAGTTTCTACGCCCGTAAATATCGATGCAGTTCATGACATGATTTTATCAGACCGTCGAATAAGGCTAAAATGAAAGTCTGAGGTATTGAATATTTCATATGAACGCGTCCATCATATAGTTCACGTCGATTTGGACATGAGAAGAATTTCTGCAAAATGGATCCACAAATATCTGAATGTTGACCAGAAGCGTGTAAGAGTAGAGGTATCGCATTCGATCTGTGCTCGGTTTGAAAAAGATGCAACCTTCTTAAGCCGTGTTGTTACTATGGATGAAACTTGGTTACATTTCTACGACCCAGCAACAAAGCAGCAATCAATGCAATGGAGACACTCTGGTTCTCTAAGGCCTAAGACATTTTGTGTTAAAAAATCTGCCGGAAAAGTTCTTGCTTAAGTTTTTTGGGATTGTCAAAGGGTAATCATGATTGATTTTCTGGATAAGGGTAGAACAATAACTGGGAATTTACTATTCGACGTTACTGACCACTCTACGAGAAAAAGTTATGGAGAGAAGACGAGGAAAGCTGTCCAAATGCATTTTGTTTTTGTAGGACAATGTCCCTGCACACAAATCGCATGTGCCATGCAAACAATTCGTAATTTAAGGGTCGAATTATTCGGCCCCCTCCCCTTATTTAACAGATCTGGTACCGCGCGACTGTCATATCTTTCCTCAACTGAAAGAGGGTCTAAAAGGTCTTCGTTGGAAGAAAACCGTGGAGGCCTGGTTTGCAGAGCAAGACAACAATTTTTTTTGAAGAGTCTAGAGTGTAACGGGAGCTTCAAAAAAATCAAAAGTTCGTGCTAAATTGTACGAGATTAGATACTTATATATTATTATTCTGGATAAAGAAATGCTTCTTGTTTATTTGTATTTGAATGTAATTAATATTAAGATGAAAAGCTTGAGTTTATTTCAATAAGTTACCTATATATTCAATTTGAAAATTTTTAAAATACGCGGCATTTCCAAATGCATATATGCGTTGTAGGAGAAGGGAATGACGCTGTCATAATAATGATCTGCAGTTTTAGAGATAGTCGCGTTAAGTAAACGATCAAAAGCAGTCGCCTCTGGTAAGCGATCAGAGTTGGTTGGAAAGCGATTGCTTGATTTATGCTGCAATTAATATTGTGTAACTATAAAGAAAAGTCAGTTAGTATTATGTAAAGAGAATATAAATGATATTTTCCGTATTAATACGAGGAAAAGCTAAAATAATGAAAAGTGCATTTGTTATCGAGTTGGCGGAAATAAAAAGGATTGCACCATAATTTAAAATACGTATTAAAAGTGACGTAATAAGTGAGATAAGGCGTTTTATATGTATCAGAGCCGTAATAAATTGTGTTTAAATAGTCAATAATAAATATAATAGACAGTAATACAGTAATACGATTGGATATTGCAGTTTGTAGCACAAGCTGTTTGTAGTTGAAGTTAAACAATTAAGTAAAAACTGGATAGTGTAAATATATCAAGCAATAATGTACATTAATTTGTGGGAAGATAATTAGTATCGTATTCACCCCAACAAAGATCCAAAGAAGATATTGAACAGAACAAAGAGAGCAAGGCGCCAGCAGTCTATAACCTATTTGAGGCCTCTTCACCGGTCAAAGGAACGCAAGTATAACATCATCAGTTTTTTAACGAAAATCACAAGTAAGAACCCTTTCTGTTTGTGTGAATAAATAAAACATTTTTGTGTTTGATTTTCTCCAAACTGTACATTTACAGTTAAACGAAAAACAATACGTTCAATTCTGATAGAGATTTTACATGTTAGTTTTAAGAATATTGTTTTATATTATAGGTTTGATTTTTGTACATATTTGTAAACAACGTATTGATGCATTTTCGTTCAGATCTGGAATTTAATAAATGAGTATAACGTTTAATTTACTTTTATTGCTAAAGATTATTAATATTAAAAGCTTATACAAATACTGAATATATAAATGCAGAACGAGGTCAACTCAATAGGAAGCCAGACAAATAAATAAATTGAAAAGAGCATAACTTTAGTCAATGATAACAGTGATCATTTCTTTATTCTAACTTTGAGCTAGCCGTCGAACCCAATTAAGTAAGGAATCCGCAAACGTAAATCCAAAAATTCATTTACGCAAACTGAAATTCAATAACAAGCGAAGTAAAATTTAACTAGTAATGATATCTTTATAAATTGAACCTATTCAGTTTTAATAAAACGTAATAAAACATAATCATTTTCAGTTTCAAAATAACAATATTAAATTTTATTCAATAATGTTGAAATTATAAAAAAGTTTAGAAGAACTCAAATGTTATTCTTTGTAGCGGGTTAAACCAAAAAAAGTAATATCCAAGGGTATTACGCCTTTTGCAAGAGGCGTTGTAGGTTCGTTATAATAAGTGTATCCAATTAAGAGGAGAGTATGTTGAATAATAAAATACTTTGACTTTCAAATTTTGTTTGCTTCTGTAGTAGGCTAATAATTTTCAATACCTAATATATATATATATATATATATATATATATATATATATATATATATATATATATATATATATATATATTAGTGGCGCATTAGTGTGACAAAGTCCCATAGCTCCTTTATTTAAAGAGATACAAAAAAAAATTAAATACAAAAGTTGTAAGATGTGTTCTGGTGCATATTCCAAAACTATTTTTAATTATACAGGGTAGATCATAAAAGCTTAAAAGTAATTTTAATTTTTTTTAAAATAGAAAACCCTATATATTATTACATATTTAGATTCCACATACAATTTTAGACACATTTTATGTAAGGTCAGGTTGGTTAACTGGGAGGTAAATTTACAACTATCTTCAAAAACATTGTAGAAATTGGAACTAATTTATTCATTTTGGTCAACTTGGGTGAACATAGGGCAACATATATATCTTAGTGACCACCTCTGCAAAGCAGAGGCTTATTGCTAATTCTTTTTCAAAATGGCGGTGTTTTTTATTTTTACTAATCGTTGGGCACAGACACCCCAAAAAAAGGGGCAACTGGAATGTACTAGGGTATTTCATAGGGAATTTGCATAGTAAAATATGTAGGGTAACAGGAAGGTGTTATAGTAAGTAATAAATAATCATGAACATTTTTATTTTATTTAACTAAAAGACAATAGGAATGTTCACAGTTGCAATAAAACACTGTTATAAAATGCTTTCATATTCTATTAGAAAAAGTATTTTTCTAGAACTATTTATATACAAAAGAGAAATCCTCAAAATTAAATCACCCTAAGGTGTTACTTAAATAACAAAACATAAATATACTCTCGCGTTTAAAAACTGTCCTGTATCGAATTTACTTACTAAGTAAGTATCTTAAATAGATAGTTGCCCCTTTTCACTATCGGGTTCGGCAGTTTTTGTAAAATTCGATGTCGTGGAACTATTGCGGTGTCGATTACATTTGGGAAAACATAACACTTATTTTTTTGTCTCATACATGACACCTCATTGTAGTTTTGGAATACCTTAGTAATTTGAGAGACAAACGTTTTTCTGGTTTCCTTTTTGGTACCTTCATTGTAAATGAAACTACACTCAACACAATCTTGTTCTTGTAATTGGTCACTTGACTCCTTCTCTGTGTCTTTATTTGTGTCCTTAACCTCTTGGTAGCAATCATCTGGCTTGTAATTACCGTTAATGTTAATATCATCTAGGTCATGTATGCTCTCATCTATTAAATCGTCCTCTTCGTCGATGTAGTTTTTTTCAATTTCTTTTTCTAAAGACGAGTCACTATCTTCTGTGGAATCTGACAAATTTCTTTTTCTAACATCTGTATTTGGCGTTTTCCTTGCCAGTTTAAACTTGTCCATATATCTTTTCGAAGCTTGTTGTTTAATTTTCTTATTTGTTTCTGATGCTTTGCTGTCTTCATCTTCTTGCTTCTTTTTAAAATATTCGACAGAAGTTATAATTTCTGCACCTAGGCAAACTCTTTTTCTTTTTGGTTGAGTGTCACGTTTTGTATTATTTCCTGATAATAGTATTTGGGTTAGAATGTTCTTAAATGATATATTTTGGTCATTAGCTTGTGAAGAAGTTTTTTCTTTATCAGAAATTTCGGAGTCTTGACATAAGGGTTCTACAGTTAACGTTTGCGATTCATTAAATGGACCAGGGATAGGTTCAAGAGTTAACGGAGAGGATGCTTCAAATGGACCAGCGATAGGATCAGCAGTAGGCTCGTCTTGTGCCTCATTGTCTGTGGTAGTAGGAATTTCTACAGAATTGTTCTTTTGATTCCTATACTTGTTAAGGTCAAACTCCAAAAAAATATTTATCGGTAGTTGATTGCGATCAGGGCCACCAGTTTCAGCGTCGTAGATTTCGGTAGCTCGAAAAGCGTTGATTATATTACTATTTGGCATGTTTTTATATTCTTTGTTAAGAATCTGAACAAACTCAGTCTTCGAAATTCTCCGTCTGGGATTCATCCTCTGCCATTTACAGAGCGCTTTGTCCCAACTGCTTTTCATTCCTTTAAATACCCCTACATCTAGCGGTTGAAGTATATGTGTTGAGTGCGGTGGTAATTTCAAAATTGTAATATTGTTATCCATTGCGTCTTTGATGACATCACAAGTGATATGGGAAACGTGACCGTCGACAATAAGGAGCAGGGGGGGCTCAGAAGGAATGTTAGGAATAAAACATTTATTAAACCATTTTGCAAAAATGGCTGCAGTCATCCAGCCTCTATCTGATGCTGCAAAAGCAGTTTTATCTAAGGGATCGGATTTCTCAGGCATCATTGACTCTATGACATTCTTTCCTTTAAATATTGTAAGTAAAGGCAGTTTTTGCCCTGAAGTCGAACAACAAACTAAAACAGTTGTGTTTTCTCGACCACAAGACGAAATGGTTCTGGAACACTTAGAACCTACACTTCCCAAAACTTTTGTCTTTGACGGGTCATTCAAAAAGAAGTTTCGTCGGAATTATATATTAGGTGGGGTTTGCCCGTTAAATTTAAGTTCTCTACTGTTTTTTCGACTAAATCTATGAACCCGTATATTGTCCAGGGATTTTATTGTTTTTTTCTAGCCGCCTCAACTCCTTGCGGTTTTTTCAAAGATAATTTATTCCTGGTATAAAAATTCAAAAACCATTGCTCACCTGGTCTACCATCCTTAAACTTTGTGTTTAATTTATTCCTTTTAACGTAAATTTCCATAATGTCTAATACTTCTTCTCGAGATAGTCCGTATCCCCAGTTCTGCATTTGATTCAGGGTCCTCGCAAGCTCAGTTTCAATTTCAGAACTCATGCAGAATACTCCTCCGCCACCTTTTCCTTCCTTAGCTACAACACCCTTTGCTCCCCTTGTTCCTTTTACATAATGACGAATTGTTGATTCTGGAACAGCATATCTTCGTGCAGCTGCGTAAATTGTTAGGTTGCTATTTTTAACATCAACTACAGCTTGATGTAGTGCATCTTTGTATAAACCCTCCATCTGCACCCTTTGTTGTCTTTCTTTGGTAGTTTCTTACCATACTGGATTGCTAAAATACAAAAATGGATGTCAAACAAATATAGGGTAACTGGGGGTTAACTTCCAGTTGCCCATGCATATTACGCCCAGTTACCCTGGGAGCAATTTATTAGGGGCAACTGGAAGGTACACTTTGGTGACACTGTTTATATTCCAACACTTAAAATAACACAGACATTATGTTGAATAATCTCCAAATACAGCACATATTCATTTAAATTCAAAAATTTTCAAATGTAATACTTACCAAGAGTAAAATACTTAGCGTGTGTAATATGTTGTACTATGACCATCTGAAGAACTTTCATAAAATAATATTTTCTGCGATAACAACAGACACGTGCTACTCGACACCGTTTGGTTTTTGTACTACTAGGTGAGGGCAACTGACAATTAAATGGCGGGAGATTCAACTTTATAAATGCAATGGAAATAAACATTCATCCCAGTTACCCCATACGCCCAGTTACCCAACTAGACTTTATAATGTCCTATACCTAAGTCTAACCGTTTTTGACAAATTTCAAATTTTTTTTCAAAAATGACGTTTGCAGGCCAAAACATAGGTGTAAATCTTTTCTAAACGAAGCCTTTATCAATTAGTTATGGTTGGTTTCCTTGGAAACGGGGACCTACTCTAATGGGCTGTATTGCTATTTTTGTAATACATCCATACAGGGTGATCAAAAATGGACAATAAAAAGTATATTAAAAAAAACCTATAAAGTAATTTTTTTTAAATGGAGACCCCCTATTTTTTTAATTCTATCTTATTTAGCATTAAAAATAAGGGTGACTTTGTATAAAAGTGTATATTCCAAAAAATTGTAGTTTTTGAAATAATGACAATTTAACATTTGTTTATTGTAAAAAGGCTATACGGCTTTCAAGTTTTGTTGTTAGTTGGCCGTGACAGCGAGGCGTGGCATATAAAACTAATAGAGATCATCAGAAACGTCATTATTTATTGTCAGTTGATAATTTGTGTGATGCATTAGTGTATTTTATAGCAAATGGATTTAAAACTTGAATTAAAATTGTAAATAATGAATTTTATTTTATTTTGCCACCATAATGTTCTTTATACGCCTCCAAATGCGGCGTTATGTGGTCTTTATAGCACGGAAATGTCATTGATGCTAAGCAGCATGATTGACAGCAAACACATGACATGATATATAATAGCAATATCACAGTATCTTAGTAACAACAAATTAGCCTACTGTCGACTTTATTTCACTGCATTTGCATTTAAAAACTTGCCGAAAATACTGAATCTTTTTAATATTTTGTTCCAGTTTCATGGTGCAAAATAAAATAAAACATTTTATGTACCACGGGCATAATTGTAGATTATGGCTCTCAGGAATATAAAAGCCCTCCGCTTCGCGTCGGGATTTTAATATTCCTTCGAGCCATAATCTTCTGATTATGCCCTTAATACATAAATATCTATTTCGCAAGCCCAGATGGTTGATATGATTTTTGTTTTGGGAGCTAGTGATAAGAATACGCTCTTAGCAAAAAAACTGTATCAACAACGGTTTCCAGAGAGACGGCAACCTGAAACAAGGGCATTTGGAAAGTTTTTAGAGCGTTTTGAAAGAACTGGCACAGACTGAGGAAAATCAATTAAATGTACTATTAACAGTTACCGAAAATCCATATATTGGTAACGACCCATTTCTGAGCAGGTTGGTGTGGAACGACGTACGGTACAGCGGATATTGAAGTTTCAAAAAATGCACCCCTATCACATTCAACTACTTCAAGAGTTGGTTCCTGAAGATTATTAAGGACGACTGGAATTTTGTCAATGGGTTTAAACAAAATAAACCAACAAAGAAATTTTGTTCATTTGATTTTATTTACAGAGAGGCCACATTTCACAGAAACGGAAGTGTTAACAGACACAATTTTCATTACTATTCTACCGAAAATCCACATTTTGTAAGATATACTTCTCAAACTAGATGGCCTTTAAATGTTTGGGGAGGTGTTGGTAATCATGTAATTGGACCATATTTTTTTGATCAACGAGTAACAGGGGAAGCATATTTAGACTTTCTGCAAAACCATCTATCTAATTTGTTGCGTCAAGTGCCACAGAATACGCAACAAGAAATGTGGTTTCTTCATGATGGGGCCCCAGTACATCATACAGGTCCGATAATAACTTTTTTTAATGCTAGATATCCAGAATGTTGGATTGGGAGGGGAGGGCCTGTTGCTTGGCCTGCTAAATCCCCAGATCTTACTAAAATGGACTTTAGCATATGGGGGTGCGTCCATTTAAAAAAATGACTTTAAAGGTTTTTTTTAATCTACTTTTATTGTCCATTTTTGATCACCCTGTATGAATATATTACAAAAATATTAATACAGCCCATTAGAGTAGGTCCCCATTTCCAAGGAAACCAACCATAACTAATTGATAAAGGCTTCGTTTAGAAAAGATTTCCACCTATGTTTTGGCAAAAAATTTGAAATTTGTCAAAAACGGTTAGACTTAGGTATACATAAAATGTGTCTAAAATTGTATGTAGAATCTAAATATGTAATAATATATAGGGTTTTCTATTTACAAAAAAATTTAAAATTACTTTTAAGCTTTTATGATCTACCCTGTATAATTAAAAATATTTTTGGAACATGCACCAGAACATATCTTACAACTTTTGTGTTTAATTTTTTTGTATCTCTTTAAATAAAGGAGATATGGAACTTTGTCACACTAATGCGCCACCCTGTATATACACATATATATATATATATATATATATATATATGTATATTATATATATATATATATATATATATATATATATATATATATATATATATATATATATAAGGGTGTCCAGTGAGAACTGTACAAACTGAAATGGTATGTTACTTGGGTCAATTTAAGTAAAAAGTCTCATAAACATAGGTCTGATTCGCAATAGTTACCCAGATACAAGCGTTTAAAGTTTATAAATGATCACATATTTTTTCAAAAGTAATTATTATTAGTCAACTGGAAAAACAAAACCGAAACAATCTGTCATTTGTTCGTTTATGTTCTAATAATGACAAAGTGGATTGTAGTAAATTAAGTGTAATTTAAATTTAAAATGCCTTTTCAATTTTCTAACGAAGAGTATGCTGACATCATTTACATTTATGGATTTTGTGATGGAAATGCGAGAGCTGCCGTTAGGGAATATGAACGAAGATTTCCCAACAGGACGATTCCAAATCACCAAACCTTTTCTTCTGTGTTTCAACACGTTCGAACTCATGGTTCATTTCCATCAGTTTCAATAAGATCTGATCGTCCTGTGGAGTTAAACGTGAATGAGCAAGAAAACATTCTACAGATGGTTGATCGGAGTCCAGGGTTGAGTGTTAGAAGAATTTCTTCTCGAACGGGAGTCCCCCGTATGTCAGTATGGCAAACATTACATGATGGGCTTTTGTATCGCTATCATACACAAAACGTTCAGCACCTTGAACCTGGAGATTTTGCTTTGCGGTTGAATTTTTGCCAGTGGCTACAAGAAAATCCACAACTAGTTCCATTCATTTTATTTAGTGACGAGGCGCAATTTACTAGAGATGGAGTGAACAATACACGCAATTCTCATTTGTGGTCAGATGAAAATCCACATGGTACAACAGAAGCTAACTTTCAGCGCAGATTTTCTGTTAATGTATGGTGTGGTGTGATTGACGATCAACTTATTGGACCTTTTTTGTTTGAGGAACGTCTTACAGGAGAAGCATATGCATTTTAAATTTAAATTACAGTTAATTTACTACAATCCACTTTGTCATTATTAGAACACAAACGAATAAATGACAGATTGTTTCGGTTTTGTTTTTCCAGTTGACTAATAATAATTACTTTTGAAAAAATATGTGATCATTTATAAACTTTAAACGCTTGTATCTGGGTAACTATTGCGAATCAGACCTATGTTTATGGGACTTTTTTTACTTAAATTGACCCAAGGAACATACCATTTCAGTTTGTACAGTTCCTCACCGGACACCCTGTATATATAATTGTTTGTCAGACGTTGATTAAACGATACAACTCTTTTGATATTCGCGGAAGGTTATAACTTCTTCGAATTAGGCACGATGTTAACAAATATCGCTTTTACAATCTTGCAAAAGGGAGATCAATAAATAAGAAATGATTTTAAGATAATAATTAAAAGACCTTGTACATACATGTATATAATCAATCAAATAATATCAAATGTATGTCTATAGGAAGAAAAAAATTAACTCTATTAATAGGTATTGCTTAATAGTATTTAAGAACATAATTTACTTTTGTTTAGTTAAGTTAAGGTATATTGTTAAGTCACATTTAAATGGAATTAAATAATTGGTTTCAGAGGTGAAAGTTATAATAGTTAAAAATGTTGCAATCGTTTTGTATTCAAATGAAGGTATGATAAAAATTGAAATTGCTGGCTCATAAAACACTTAATACCAAAGAGTATGTAATATTACATATTCTTTGTTAATACTTAATAACTTTTCTAACATTATAATTAGAGTTTGTACCAACATTTGTTAACTGGCCTAATTCAGCATTAACAGCGATCATTTATGTAAATACATATAAACAGAGGTAATTTATGTATCAATATGTGAAGGGGCTCTTTCACAAATATTTGTCCAAATATTGATAAATATACTATCTTAATCAATATTTGAATGTACACAATAAGAGAAAAATGAGATGTGCAGCTCTAAAATATACAATGGCCATAATAATTACAAAAATCAGTTTCACGTTATCAAATGGCATTAGCCAGTCGAAGTATGGTTGCATCTAATTTATTCATATTTGCGTTTGTATAAAATCCACAAAGTATAGTGTTGTTTATTTTTTTGCCCTAATCAATTTAAAAATATTCAAAACAGATACTTGTGCAAATTGTTTAAAGTAAATTTCAAGATTGTTATAGGATTTATATTTCTAACCAAGATAACCATAAATCTGGTACGTAAATGTTTTAATCATGTTCTCTCTTTACACACTGCGATTTAACATACAAAACGGAATAAACACTAAATTGCATCTACACTATTGATTAATTGGATTGCAACAATGATTAGTAAAATGACATTTCCTGTTCATTTGTGTGTTATGAACTGTAATGCTCTATTTTCAGCAGTAGCACAATAATGTGCTGCATAGCATAGAATTTTCAATTACGCTACTTTTAAAGCATTCTTACTAGAAAAACTTGAAAATTTGCTTAAAAATGAATTACTTAAAAAAATTCTCTACACTTTTTTCTACAAAGTTGACTGTTCTCGATATATTCACAAAAGTTACTTTGAAATACTATTATAGGGCTTATTTATTACTATACGAAAAACCTCTACATAAAAATATTTCAAATTAGTCTTAATTACAATGCGTGAACATGCATTGATGTTGACTATGTCAAAGAAGTGCTAAACGACTACCACATATCTACAATCCATGTACATGGTTTTAGAGAAACACATAGGCCAGCACCATGCTAAAGGGTGGCCACCTGAACGAAAACTATGTCGCATAGCATACCATACCACGTCTTGTTATTATCGGGCAGGAATACATGTCTGTAGTGTTATTCAGGAAACTTTTCGATCCATTTTTGGGCAGAGTTGCACTTTAGCAACTTTCCAATGGTATCATAGGACACGTTTTCATATGAAATTTCAAAGAAGAAGGTAAAAATGGGGATTCTTCTCAGGACCAATATGATTTGCTGCCGTGGTGGCAACAAACAGCTCTTGATACTGATGCGGTAGTTAAATGCCCATCTGGAATTTTTGATTAATTATCTAGAGTGGTTTGTAATGATTTCTTATCTGAATTGAAATAGTCTATTGAAATAGTCGGTTCATGCATTACTATATTAGTGTATTTTTATTGTTACCTTACCTAAGTTTCAATAATCAAATAGTAATCTTGAAATAAAGATTGTAATTTTTCTGACCGTATCTGTCCAGTTGAAAAATCGTAATCTTTAATCGAACTTTGGTAATTTTCATATAACAATGTAAGAAAAGCGGTATTGGGGTATGTATTTTTTACCTTTTTTACGGTTTAATGTCTAATTACAAAAAATAAACAAAATGGATACTCAAACGTCCGGTTACGTAATAACAACAGTTAACTGAAATTTTTAGTGTGCTTAGTTTTACTATGGGCACGACCCGTTTGTTTTTGGTGAAAATACAACCATCCATTAGGA
The DNA here is from genome assembly GCA_036346205.1 of Vesta saturnalis. NCBI lineage: Eukaryota > Metazoa > Arthropoda > Insecta > Coleoptera > Lampyridae > Vesta > Vesta saturnalis. Next base: position 2,040,686 of record JARFJB010000513.1, read on the forward strand.
CAGTCCCCATATCCACCAATTCGCGTTATTTGGGCAATATTCAAAAAACTTGTTTCAAGACAACAGACATGCTTACTAGTAGAGCTCGAGGGCTTTTGTCAAATGGTAAAAGTTATGTTTAACTAGATTATTTTGGGATACACGTTTAATTCAATCACAAGAACTAGATTGTGTTTGTGCCGGGTGGTAATATGATTTAAAATTCAAATATCTATCTGTGTGAGTTGATTGTCTCCATACCGTATGTCCCAAAGTTTGATCTCTTCTTTTTTTGATGAGAACATTCAGAAAAGGTGATTTGTCATTTTTCTCTACCTCTATGTAATTTTAATTTTGTTTCGCATTCCGTCCCGACTTATCAACAATGTGTCGTTAACACATCCTAACTATAATTTTGGTTTATTTCTGTTGTTACCAAACCTCGTTCCTGTAAGTCGTTGATAAATAAATTTGCAATCACTGGTGACAGTGATTTCGACGTATGAAACAGGCAATATTCATTGAGGTTGTTGGTACCTTCCGGTAGATTATATGTTTGTTTTATTAGTTCCAATGTTTAATCAACTGAAATGTTTGTAAATAACTGTGAAAGCTGATCAACAAGCTATTCTACTGAGTCCTCCTTTTTTTGTATAATTTCAAAAAAGTGGTTTGGATTCTTCGTATAGGATGTTGATGTTTCTGCGTAAAGTTATTTTGCCGATTGCTGCGTCGACGAATCCATGTTGTCAAATCCGTTGTTCTTTGTTTGTATGAAATATCTTGTATCAATGTTTGTATTCTTCGATCGTAAACCTCCCTCTTCATGATTACGGTAGCATTTGCTTTCTCTGCTAACAAAATCATGATGTTCTGTTTATTCTTTAGTGTTTGTATTGCTCCATATTTATCCTTAAGATCCCTTTTTGGTGGTTGTGCTGTCCTTAATACCTTTGTAACAGGTTCTTTTACTGATTCTCCTGTATTATTGTCCATACTGGTGAATTAGACAACCATCCCACATAAACCCAATCAGTAGTTAATACAATAACAAAATCACTTTTGCCATATGTAAAAGGAATCACTCACAAAATAAGCATTATACTCAACGAACACAACAATATATCCTCAACAGATAAAAGGAAAGGTAGATTCTGCCGAATCAAACAAAAAATTTATGTATGAGATCAAGGAATTTACGAAATACCATCTAACGATTGTTAACAAAGATATATTGGGCAAACAAATAAACGAATCAGCATAAGATGGAAAGAACGTTTAGCAGCTAAGAGAAATACACAACCTTCGTTATCAAGATATACACAAAATACATTGTATACGTGTGCGTTTGTGTACGCGTTTGTACGTTAGTGCATGCGGGTATGTGCGCCAGTGTGCGGGTGTTTGTGTGTATGTATGTGCGTGTGCGCGCGTGCATGCGTGTGTGCGTGCGTGCGGGTGTGCACGCGTGCGGGTGTGCGTGCGTGCGTGCGTATGAGTAAGTGAGTGAGTGAGTGGGTGAGTGAGTGAGCGAGCGCACGCGCGTGCGTGCGTGCGTTTGTGCGTGCGTGTGTGCGTGTGTGTACTGCAGTTTAATTCGAATCACGAAAATCAGAAGTAAATGGTGGATACTATGCTATCGTCGTCAATTTATCAAAATGGGGTATATCGGAGAAAGAACGCGAGACAACACTCGGAAGGAGTTAATGGATAGGCACAGCAGTCACGGAAACCTGAAATGTATAATACTTTTACTAAACTGTATATATATATATATATATATATATATATATATATATATATATATATATATATATATATATATATATATATATATAGTTTAGTAAAAAGTTTTACTAGAGATATAAGCGATCAAAGTTACCATAAAATAATGGTTTTTAATAACCAATTTGCAACGACGTAATGAAACTTAATAAGATTTGGTACAGTTTCTTACTCGGTTAAGCTGCTCCTTTTAGCAAAATTTGGCCGACTTTAGGTCATGGCCTCCTAGATTTTTACGACTATGATGTTATAGTATCATTCAAAACTTTTCCTATCGACACCATCATAACAATTGAAAGCTGTCATTTAATAGAACATTAATTTTTCGAGAGAAGCCCCCTTGCAAATTTTCGCTAAAGTTTGAGAAAAAAAAAATGTTTTGAGAAACCTTGCAAATCGTTAAATCGGTATGGCTATGAGAGCATTGTTTCGTTATTTCGGCAGAATTCCCTATTTTAATTAAAAAAATTATTAAATTTTGGTAGATTTGTCGCTGAGAATAATCATTTTAAAGTTTTGTTGTTGAATAATACTTTCATCACTGTAGCAATGTGGAAGAACGTATTTCATGTCAAACAAAGTGTATTTAAATAAATGTTCGCCTTTGCGAAGAGTGTATACGATCACACATTTTTTTAAAACCAAAATCGAAGGTGGCTTTCCTCATGTGATATCAAATGTTTTGCGGAAGTAGCCGAAGCGCCGACTTGTGCCTGACGGGGCCACATGTCGTTATACCTACCGTTATGTACTTGTAGTAAACAGATTCTCTTAAATAAAATACTTATCTTTTTTGGGTTTTTTTAATGGTGTACTTTAAATTATACAATCTAAACGTTTCGATAACACTTACAGTTATCTTCGTCAGTAGTAATGTTTGTTAAAAATTGTTAAAGATGTAGTAAACAATTTTTTCAAATTTTATTATGAGTGTTAATGGTGAAAGTTTACATTTTCATAGATTCTCTTAAAGTTTTCCAATTTCAGGGGGATGTGAATAGCAAAAGATTCATTATATTTGGAAGCAGATGAGTCTTAAATCGTCTTCCTGCACTAAAGCGCTATTGGACACCTAGATGACATGTAGTCCTAAATCCAGGTAACTTTATACACTTTAAATTTGTAAACAAAAACAAAAGAAAACATAATTATATAAATAATCATAATTATTCTGAGTTGCTACATCTCACCGTTGCCATTATTAATAAAATTCGGCGTTACGTATGGGAGATCAGAACAAAAGTTATATCACTTTCGGCAATCTACATATTGCACATTTGTGTAAAATTATAACCTCCCACATGAATTAGTTAACAGTAAAAAAATAGCTGATGTGGAACACCACACGACCTTCCAACCTACAAAATGGCAATTAAAAGAAATGAAATAATCTTAATAACATTTTTTTAGGATAATTATGCAATCTCTTTTATAATAAGCTAAATTACGAAAATATGCAACATTGTAAAAACAAAAACAATAAAATATGTCAAACAGGCGTTTAAAACATCAAGTCAGACAGAGGTTAATAGGCATCTAGATGCTAACTTAAAATAAATGAAATAATTTTAATTATAATTTTTTGGGTAACTATGCAACCTCTTTCATATGTTCATAACGAAAACACGTAACATAGTAAAAACAGAAACAATATCTAAGCCAGAATGACGTTTAAAACTTCATGTCAGATAACAAAAAATTCCAAAGCTGCCCGCTTCTATAAGATATCAAAAAATACAGTTTAACCATTTTCATTCATATTAAATTTTTAGGCTTACCTTACGCTATACTAAGAAGCTTTATAAGGAAAAGTTATGTAAAATTAAATTTTCTTTAAAAAATACATCTACACGTATAAAAAAATTTCATAGGATATAATTCATCGATGTGTTTAAGGTCTATATCTAGGTGTTTTTATATCTTTGAAATGGGCATATTTTAGAAATATTTGATAAAGACCAAAAACTAACTTTAATAAACACCCTTCTTTGCCGCTGGATTTCTCCCAAGATCTAATACGCTCCAAGCCCAATGAAAACAAGCTTAAATACAAAATTTTAAGTACGTAGGTATTTTCGTTCTGGAGTTATCGTGGATACTAACATATATCCATACACACAGACGCACATCCAGATATCTTGACCGATTTTGGCGACACTTGACCAAAAGTTGTAAAATGACCTAATACATCGAGTTAGTCATAGCGAAAAAAAAGTCGATTGCATAACCTTCTATACCTACATCTGTATATGTAGGTTGGAAGGTAAAAATCCACTTTTATAATGAAGCGTGGTCCTTTTTACATGCACGTAATCAATGCACGTGCCAGTTAAATTTATTGTCTCTCTAATTGCTGATTCAAATAAGAAGTAATTGTCAACAATAATTTTAATTATCTAAGTTTTTAAGGAGAAAGATTCATTTTGTGAAATTTAATTACCTTATGATGCTTTTTCTTTATTTGTTTGTATTTAATTAATCCAAGTTATATGTAATTTTACTTAATGTGGAATTAGAACTGATAAAGTGTATTTGTGGTATGCTTTAATTAGGGTTAACAACCAGGTAAGTGAGTTATAACAGCTTTGGAGGAGGAATACGTGATCTCTATTCTAGCGCGCTGAAAAATTAAGATCAACAAGCTCTTTTGACCTGATTCAATGACACCTATAAATAACGGCTAATTATTAAGTAAGCTCCTAATAAATCCCCTTCGACGCCGCTGAATGTCTCCCAAAATCTAATCAGCTCTAAGCGAAATGAAAAAAAAGCTTAAATATAAATTGTTAAGTACCTAGGTGTTTTCGTTCTGAAGTTATCGTGGATACTAATATACATCCCCACAAACATCATGGCCGACCTTGGCCAATTTTGGACATCCTTGCTAATAAGTCGATTTAGCGATAGTGAAAAAAAAGTGTATTACACAACCTTCTATACCTCATATGTATATGTAGGTTGGAAGGAATGAAAAAGTCAAAACTCGTTACTATGATACATATGCCATTTTCCATTAATATGACTGTTTAAAATTATACACGAACAGCCTTAAATCTGTGAAAATCTAGGAAACGTCTGTGCAAAAAATAGTAAATTCACCTATGGAGCAAAATATCATGTTTCCTTAGGTGTTTTGCAGTCCTTGGGCTTCACTCTCGGGGTACAAATTGGACCGCGAAAAACATAATGCATTTGTTGAATTACACGATATTCTACTACGACATGGTGTACGATTTTTCAATTATTCGTATTATAAAAATGTTTTTTCGGGCTTAAAACCAGTTTACTCAACTACGTTCTTCATTTCTTTAAGCCATTATTTTAACGTGACCAATCATTTTTATTTAATGTTTGGTTTTATTTTTTACGCTTCGATAATATTACCTTAGTTGAAATACTTAATGTTACTGATAATATTAATACACTGTAATGTGATATATAAATAATTTTCTTACCTTTTTTCGATGGAGTCTTCAAAAACTATTAGGCATCAAAAACTCACAATTATTATTATTAATTTTTATAAAGTCTATGGTTATTCATTATCTTGCATATTAGATTAATGATAAAAAGATAAGCTACATAAGTAAGAAAATATTTAGAAAACATACAGGTGTCGTTTTATAAATTGAATAGCTTCACATTCCTAAATACGTATAAAGACTCATTCTTTGATGAATTTTTTGAGTTTATTAAAAGGTGATTAAAGACCATTACAAAGAAAGATTACGGGTTTGTTTGTGAAGAATAATGAGCAAGATAAAGCACAAACTGAATAAAAAGATTATGGTTAGAACTTTTTTCAACTGTTATATTCAATATATGCACACAGTTTGATTAATACTGACAATATTTGCAATTATTGTCCAAAATTTTATTCATACTCGCAAAAAAATAGCTTCTAAACAATACATATCCTTGTACATTTTTGAAATTTTCCAATGTTAGTTGTGAGCTTCTCGGAGATCGTATAGAAATTTGCTTGTTTTATATCAGTATCTGGTGTACGACACGACCTACCAACTTACAAAATGGAAATTAAAAGAAATCAAATAATTTTAATACCAATTTTTGTTAGGATAATTATACAGCCTCTTTTATAGTAACTTCATTACGAAAATAGGCAACATTGTAAATACAAAAACAATAATCTATGTCAAACAGACGTTTAAAACTGCATGTCAGACAGAGGTTAATAGACATATTATAGATGCTAACCGAAAAAATTAAAAGAAATAAAATAATTTTAATTACAATTTTTTTAGGATAACTATGCAACATCTTTTATACGTTCATAACGAAAACAGGCAACATCGTAGAAACAAAATAGTTTATTAAGAAACGAGCAGCGTAGCGGCGAGTTTTGTAAACGACAAGTGCGATAAAGCGTCTTATGAAACGTGTTTCTTACACTACACTATTTTTCTGTTTTGCACGAAAGTTTGAGAGTTATTGCATAATAATTATCAAATATCAACATTACAAAGTCATTTTTGTTACTTTTTTATTCGCATTTTACAGGTAAAGTGTTAGGTTATGTTAAGTGTTTACATTGACATTTATGAAATGTTGAATGTGTTACCAATGCGTATTTTAACGAACCAGATTTCAATACACAAATGACGTGACTCGCGTATCGTAATAAAAGCATTATCAATGCAAAATAAAAAAAAACAATCTATGTGAGAATGATATTTAAAACTTCATGTCGGGTAGAGATTAAGAAATAAATATATGTTAACTTAAACAAAAATTTCAAAGCCCCCCGCTTCTATAAGATATCAATAATACAGTTTAACCATTTTCATTAATAGTTAATTAATTTTTAGACTTACCTTGCGCTATATAAAGCAACTTTATAAAGAAAAGTTATGTAAAATTAAATTTGCTTTAAAAAAGATTGTCTAACACTTAAATTCTACCTTAGGAATTTTTTTGCCGCTAAATTACGCGTCGTATCAAAACATTGCATATAAGCCACTGGATATCTCCCAAAATCTAATCAGCTCCAAGCGAAATGAAAACAAGGTTAAATAAAAAAATTTAAGTACGTAGATGTTTTCGTGCACACGCACACGGACACGTACACGCGCATCCACACGGCCACGGACACGCACACGGAAACTTGGCTAAAAGTTGTAAAATGAGCTAATAAGTTGATTTAGGGATAGTGAAAAAAAGGTAGATTCTATATCCTTCTATACCTACATTGTTATATAAGGTTGTTTTAGTGCCGTATTTTTTTTTCTTTTCTCGTTTTTACGCTACTGAATTTGTTATTTTTTGTTGTGATATTGAAATGACCATAAATTAAGAAGAAAAAAATACATATTTAGCACAGTTAATCTTTCAGGTACAAAACTTACCTCAAATGTAAATAAATGTAGCAAAGCATCGGTTTCATAAAATCAAACATTAAAACACCAATTTGAGTATCATAATGTAGGTACACCCGACATCAATGAAAAAGCCCTCCCCCCGAGGCGATTTAACGTAAAAGTTTTAGACACCCTTTGCCCAAGAACGTATTGTAATAGTCAGGTAAATTTTCCATTATATTATGGACAGGTAGATATCGTCTTAAACAACCAGTTTGTTAATGTAAGAATTCTTATGAAAATAGGTAATGCCTGGTTCGAAACTGATTTGAAAGTCTGTTATATAAAAAGAAGGATTATGTATTTTATGTTTTTAATGAATATAAAACCAAACAAATGATCTTATCTTTATTGCATTATAATGGACTTAGATAATAAATTTAAATGTCATTATGGTTTACTTTAAGGAATTTGAAACAGCTCAGTAATTTTTCTTCACATACTGGAATTGATAGTAGGAGTAATATATTTTTAATATGAATTAACTTCAATGAAATTGTTGCACAGAAATAAAAATCAATTAATTTACTATATAATTAGACTGATTAGAAGAAATACGAGTAACAATGCAATTCCAAATTGTTTTGATTTCATTATTTCCCTGATAACACAGTGGCATATAATTTCCCATTAATTGTGATTTAAATATAAAAACTCTATAGATCATTGATATGCACAAGTACTGCTAAAATCGAATTACTATAAAAGTAGCACTTTTTCAATCAAAATGATTAGCTGTTGAACTTACCAAATTCGTTTTCTTTTTCCAATGATAAAAATGGAAATGAAATATAAAAAATCGATTTCTTTCTACCTTTTATATTTATGATTTATTATTATTACCATTACAACAGAGTTAACGATTTAACTAAAAGTAAATACGAAACACATATAACAAAATAATACTATCTACAATAATTAATATAAAATCCTTCATTTTTAATACAAGCCTGCATTCTTCGACGCATGCTGCCCGTTAAAATTTGTTCGCTTTTCAATAAACCAAGAGTAATTCCCCTTTGCTGTAACGAACTATCCGTTTGCCTTAAGCGACGGGGCATTTTTTCTTGTTAAAATAAACCTTCACAATATAGTTACAAAGTCAAGACGGGTTATAACTGAATATTTAATAATCTCTTATTTATGCCCTATTTTCACAAGCAATTTTAAATTCTGTTGTTATTTTCAGTAATTACAAATAATTACTTGAATGGTGTTGCAAATTAATTGATTTCCGGCTCAACCTTTTTGCAATAATCGTAATTATTTTAAAATAAAATGTGCCGAATATACCAAAATAATAGCTTTTTTTTTGTTAGTATGCTCATGCTTATGGTTACTAGTTACTTATTTATAGCTATATATATATATATATATATATATATATATATATATATATATATATAACACATATATATCTTATTCGTATACTGTTCAGGAGTCCTTCTCCTCTTCAGCTCTGGGGAATAATAGCAAAATACATTCTTATACTTCCTACATTGATTGATTTCGATTACATCCTAGATAATTTGATAAAATAAATAATTGAATTGAATTGATAAACGTTATAATTGCTAAAATAAAAACTAGTTATTTGGCATAAAATTTCGCATAGGTAGGGTGGCATTATTTAATTTGCACACGTCCCAATTGCTTTTCTATGGAACCGGAAACGCTAAAAATGTCAATTTAGGTTTTTTACGAAATCTCAAAATGAAATATAATGCCCACTTCTGGGAAATTGAATCCTTTTTTTCTAATCTACGTGTACTATTTTGACCATAGCCGAGGGACCCTAAAACGTTTACCATACTAAATAGCTTCTAGGTATCATATAAGGTATTTAGATTTATTAGAGAAAAAACAACAAATGATATCGTTATTATCACAATTACATATTTTTATTATCCGGTGATAGTAAGCCACGTGAAGTTGGCAGCCAAAATACAGCAGCCAAAATGCCAAAAACAACCGAACGACCAGTGGCACGCCGTCTATCACTAGCAAGAAGTATGCGCATGCGCACACGTCAAAGTTCCCATTATCCGGCAGCTAAATAGGAAATTTTAGATCCCACACTTAACACCAATTTCAAATTAGCTCTTGAGATTCAAAAAGAACAACAACTTAAGATAGTACAAATTTTCCATCACTCTCAGACAACAGCTTTTATATTTTGACAATTACAAGCTAATTTGGATATACCGTTAGTGTACTCAAAAAAATTGGCAAGAAAAAGGTTTCACATTTTAACTCTTACAATGCTATTTGCATTTACCATTAGTATCTCCCAAAAAATAGACAATCATTTACTGTCCATCAGAGCGGCCGAAACCCCAAAGTATTAAAAAATTCATATAACACCCTTAGAAAAATGGTTTCACAACCTAACCAATGCAGTGTAATTTGCATTTACCACTATTATCTCCAACAAAATTGGCAATCATTTACTGTCCGTCTAAGGGGTTGAAATCCACCCCCAAAGTATTAAAAAATTCATATAACACCCTTAGAAAAAAGGATTCACAATCTAACCCTTACAGTGTAATTCGCATTTACCACTAATATCCCCCAAAAAATTGCCACTCATTTACTGCCCGTCTGAGGGGCTTTAAAAAATTCATATAACACCTTATAAAAGGTTTCTCATTCTAACCCCTATAAATTATTTGCCAATTTTTTGGGGATAATAGTGATAAATGCAAATTAGATTGTAAGGGTAAGAATGTGAAACCTTTTTTCTAAGGGTGTTATATGAATTTTTTTAAAACTTCTGGGGTGGGTTTCAACCCCTCTGACGGGTAGTAAATGATTGCCAATTTTTTTTGGAACACTAATGATAAATGCGAAAAACATTGTAAGGGTTAGAATGTGAAACCTTTTTTCTAAGGGTGTTATATGAATTTTTTTAAAACTTTGGGGATGGGTTTCAACTCCTCAGGCGAGCAGTAAATGATTACCAATTTTTTAGGGAATAATAGTGATTAATGCAAATTAGATGGTAGGGGTGAGAATGTGAAACCTGTTTTCTAAGGGTGTTATATCAATTTTTTAAGACTTTGGGGGTGAGTTGTTATATGAATTTTTTAATACTTTGGGGTGGGTTTCGTCCCCTCAGACCGACAGTAAATGGTTGTCAATTTTTTTGGGGATACTAATGGTAAGTACAAATAATATTGTAAGGGTTAGAATGTGAAACCTTTTTTCTAAGGGTGTTATATTAATTTTTCAATACTTTGGGGGTGGATTTCAATCCTTTAGACGGGCAGTAAATGATTGCCAATTTTTTTGGGGATATTGATGGTAAAACCGAATTACACGGTAAGGGTTAGATTGTGAAATCTGTTTTCTAAGGGTGTTATATGAATTCTTTAATACTTTGGGCGTCGATTTCAACCCCTCAGACGGGAAGTAAATGATTGCCAATTTTATTGGGGATAATAGTGGTAAATTCAAATTAGATTGTAGGGGTTCGAATGTGAAACCTTTTTTCTAAGGGTGTAATATGAATTTTTTAAAACTTTGAGGGTGGGTTTCAACCCCTCAGACGAGTAGTAAATGATTGGCAATTTTTTTTGGGATACTAATGATAAATGCGAATAACATTGTAAGGGTTAGAATGTGAAACCTTTTTTCTAATGGTGTTATATGAATTTTTTTAAGCTTTGGGGATGGGTTTCAACTCCTCAGGCGAGCAGTAAATGATTACCAATTTTTTAAGGAATAATAGTGATGAATGCAAATTAGATTGTAGGGGTAAGAATGTGAAACCTTTTTTCTAAGGGTGTTATATCAATTTTTTAAGACTTTGGGTGGGTTTCGTCCCCTCAGACCGACAGTAAATGGTTGTCAATTTTTTTGGGGATACTAATGGTAAGTACAAATGACATTGTAAGGGTTAGAATGTGAAACCTTTTTTCCAAGGGTGTTATATTAATTTTTCAATACTTTGGGGGTGGATTTCAATCCCTTAGACGGGCAGTAAATGATTGCCAATTTTTTTGGGGATATTGGTGGTAAAATCGAATTACACGGTAAGGGTTAGATTGTGAAATCTGTTTTCTAAGAGTGTGATATGAATTTTTTAATACTTTGGGCGTAGATTTCAACCCCTCAGACGGGAAGTAAATGATTGCCAATTTTATTGGGGATAATAGTGGTAAATGCAAATTAGATTGTAGGGGTTAGAATGTGAAACCATTTTTTTAAGGGTGTTATTTGAATTTGTTAAAACTTTGGGGTGGGTTTCAGCCCCTCAGACGGTCAGTAAATGATTGCCAATTTTTTTGGTATATTAACAGTAAATATGAATAACACTGTAAGGGTTAGAATGTGAAACCTTTTTTCTAACGATGTTATATGAATTTTTTTAAACTTTGGGGATTGGTTTCAACCCCTCAGACGGGCAGTAAATGATTGCCAATTTTTTAGGGATACTAATGGTAAATGCGAATAACATTGTAAGGGTTAGAATGTGAAATCTATTTTCAAAGGGTGTTATATCAATTTTTTAATTGGGGTAGGTTTTGACCGCTCAGATAGACCGCAAATGATTGTCAATTGTTTTGGGGATACTAATGGTAAATGCGAATGACATTGTAAGGTTTAAAAATTGAAACCTTTTTCTTGCCAATTTTTTTGAGTACACTAACTGTGTATCCAAATTAGCTTGTAATTGTCAAAATATAGAAGCTGTTGTCTGAGAATGATGGAAAATTTGTATTATCTTAACTTGTTGTGCTTTTTGAATCTCAAGGGCTGGTGTGAAATTAGTGTTAAGTGTGGGATCTAAAATTTCCTATTTGGCTGCCGGATAATGGAAATTTAGACGTGTGGGTATACGCATACTTCTTTCTAGTGATAGACGGCGCGCCACTGGTCGTTCGATTGTTTTCGGTATTTTGGCTGGCGTATTTTGGCTGCCAACTTCACGCAAGTGTGATAGTATATTTATGTGACACAATACCGAATCTCTATACAACCTGTCGAATTTACTTAAGTTTACGCCATTTTGGTTGCTGTATTTTGGCTGGCAACTTCACGCAGGTGTGATAGTAGTATATTTATGTGACACAATACAGAATCTCTATACAACTTGTCCAATTTACTTAAGTAAAGTGAACAATGTTTATTTCTACAAAAATATTTATATAAACACGTGACTAACAAATTAAGCATAAACGATAAAGTGATAGACACATACTGCTTAATTATTAGGTATTTAAAAATAAATAGACTACTTACTCAATTAAGGAAGTATTAGAAATCCATTAGAATATTAACAATTCAGAAAATTAATCGAGATATTAATGAATTAATGCGTTAGTGGTTACATTCAGTAATGTGATTTCAAGATTCCCATACAGATGTTTGGAAATACAATTAAGCATTGAAACCAATGGCGATTATCATCGTAGATTGAAACATTGTAAAGAATACAAAACATAAATTAAGGTTTTAGGTTCAATAAATTAAACTGAACTTTAAATACCTACGTCAAAGAAAATATAGACATAATAGTAAGAATTCCAAGCTAACAGAGTAGTTATTGCAATTTTCGTCACAATAAAAACATAAATGTTTCCAGTTGGCCTTAGCACGCTACCTTTACACATTACTGAATACGCTATTGACTGCATCCCTTGTCCATGCAAACATTTTCGGGTCGGCGAAGTGGGCTCTTGGTTACCTACACGTATGCTGGGATTTTACTCATGACCAAAATGATACATATACATAGGTATAGAAGGTGGGCGTGTGAGTGTGCGTGTGCGTGCGCGTACGAGTGAGTGTGTATGAGTGTGGGTGTGAGTGTGAGTGTGACTGAGTGAGTATGTGTGCGTGCGTGTACGTGTGTGTACGCGCGCGCGGGTGTGGTTGTATGTGTGCGTGAGTATATGTGAGTGTGTGAGTGTGTGTGTGAGTGTGTGTGAGTGTGTGTGAGTGTGTGTGAGTGTATGTGTGTGTATGTGTGTGTGTGAGCGAGCGCATGTGCGTGTGTGCGCGTGCGTGCGCGTATGAGTGTGAGTGTGACTGAGTGAGTGAGTGTGTGTGCGTGCAAGTGCGTGTGTGTGTACGAGCGCGCGTGTGTGTGGTGTGTGTGTGTGTGCGTGTGTGTGCGTGTGTGTGCCTGTGTGTGCGTGAGTGTATGTGAAAGTATGTGAGTGTGTGTGTGTGTGTGGTTGTGTGTGAGGTGGTGTGTGTGTGTGTGTGTGTGTGTGTGTGTGTGTGAGTGAGAGTGTGTGAGTGTGTGTGTGTGTGTGTGTGCGTGTGTGTGCGTGTGTGTGTGTTTGTATGTGTGCGTGTGCGTGCTCGCAGACAGGCGCACACGCGCACAGGCACACGCATACACACACAATTTGTCGTAAATGTTAAATGTCTAGACCCCAGTAATTTTTGTTGGTGGTGATGAATCTTATTTAATTTCGGTCGCAAAAACTCGCACTTAAACCGAATGCATTTAAGTTTATCAGTTGTATTCGATTAACCCTACTAAAATAATCGGAAACTTTTTCGAGTCAGCTGACTCAAATTTTTCAAAACTTTCAGGTTTTGGATCTAAGTTTCAAAGTTTTTGTGTGAACACATCAGAATGATTATGTTTGCAATAATAAAATATCAAATGTGTAATTTACTAATTGGCTTAACTAATGCTGTCGCAATATGTTTACAGAATTATTTAGATATTCATGACTATACAGCAAGAGGTAGGGAGGTTGTTGTAATAGCGCGATCCGGGAAACTGCGCAGATTTCATTTTTCGTTAAACTCTAATAGATGGCATCAATAACCCTGTAAAAATTGGAGCGAAATTGAATACAGTGAACAGTGTTGCATTAGATTTGCATCGACATGCACGTGTTTTTATTATACCATTTTGTAAACGAATTTAGGCTACTTTAGTTGTTTTGAATGGATGTTTAAGCGATCATAGAAATGTAAGTATTTATGTTAATAACAGGCTATTTGATTTAACTTATGATTCTGTTATTTATCTTCACACACAAGTTGGTTTTGTGCTAATAATACGTAAAATAACCTTTAAGCAAACTTATCGAAAATTAATTGGCAATGGGGTAATAGCGCAAATTCGCTAATGGGGTATTAGCGCATATGCGCTGTTGCCCTGTTAATTTAAAGTACGTTGCAAGGATTACGGATTGATTGCAGAAGCCGCGCAATTATACTCAGAAGTATCTAAGTGCACAGTGGAGAGTTGAAGGTCTTGAAGCGCATTTCGAGATAGTAAGTCAAAACAACTAAATATAAACCAAGCCAGCAAGAAATATGGAATCCCTTACACAACAATTAAAGATCACGTTCGGAATAGATGCAGAAATTCTAAGGATTCCCCAGTGACCTCAAAAGTAGTAGGCAAGAAGCCTACTTTTACACTGGAAGAAGAAAACAAACTCTCTGCATATTTTGTAAAGTTGTCTCAAAGGTATTATGGACTAAGCATTCGAGAATTTCGAGAATTAGCATATCAGTATACTGAAAAACTCGGCGTTCAGGACAGATTTAAAAATAACAAAAACGAAAGACTAGCTGGGTGGGACTTTTATTGGTTATTTATGCAAAGACACCAAGATATAGCGCTGCGATTTCCAGAAGCTACTAGTTTAAATCGCGTTATCGGTTTCAATAAAATGGAAATTAATAGGTTTTTTAATAACTTGTCAACCCTGTACGAGAAAAATAAGTATTCTGCCAATGACATTTATAATGTAGACGAAAGCGGATTACAAACGGTTCACAGGCATTCGAAAATATTGGCGCCAAAAGGTGTTAAACAAGTGGGCAAAGTTACTAGTGAAGAAAGGGGAGAAAACGTGATTATCATTTGTTGTTTTAATACAGCTGGGAATAATGTTCCACCATTCACTGTTTTCCAGAAAAAAATATGAACGACAGTTCTAATGGCTTAACTTGGCGAAATGTTTTTGAAATAGATGGAACATTTTATTCATAATGTGAGAGCATCTAAACGTCTCAGAGTTTGTCTTATACTAGACAAACATGAAAGTCACATCTCTTTGACAGTGTTTGACTTAGCTAAAGGGCATGGTGTTGTCACTGCCTCTCCATACCTCCTACAGAACGCAGCCCTTGGACAGGGTATTTTTTGGTTCACTAAAAACAGAATTTAATCAGTGTGGCTACTGGATGAAGTCGAACGCTGGGAAAATAATCACAGCGGTTGAAATTGCGGAATTGTTTGGAACACCTTATCAAAAGGTATATACAAAGCAGTTAACGGATTTACAGTGACTGGAATCTATCCGTATCAACCCCATGTATTTTCAAAAGAGGATTTCGTTGCGGCAGAGGCACTTTGCACTAAAAGATTTGATGAAATCCAAAACAAATCAGAAGAAAACACACAAACAAGAGACGCAATACTTCTTACGAAACATATAAATACAGAAGATATAAATACAGAAGGTAAATCTTCCAAAGCGGGTAAAAAACTTGAAGCTCTAATAGAAGCAAATAATATAACGCCTAGTTGTTAATTCAGAGAGAGTCCTACACCCAGGTTGTTCGAAAACTTCTAAAAAAGAACATTGCGAAATATTAAGCAACACCCTATAGATCCGAGTTGGAAGAAAAATATGAAAAACAACTAAAAACAAGCCAAACTATCGGTGAAACGAAATTTTTCAAAGAAAGCTTAGCCAACAGAAACAAAAAATCAATGAAAAAAAGAAAAGCTACTAAAAGGAGAGAGAAAAGAGTTGTTAAAAGTTCAGAACACAAGATTGCTATTATGTCATCAACAAGCTACGGAGAGTTTGAAGATGAATTTGAATTTAATGATATTGATCGTGAATCAACGAAACTTGATTATTTCTTAGTTGAATTCACAGCTAAAGAGCTGGAAGTTGGAAGAATTTAACCGGAATGTGAAATTTTATTTTTCCGAAAGTCAAAAAAATTTCGTATTACAGAATATTTTAGACATATCAGATGTCAACAAATGCAATATAAAAAAAATCCTACCTGAACCAGATGTGCACGGGAAAACTAAACGATAACAATCATCCTTTCCTTTGGCGTCTCATTTAGAAATTCAGATGTAAACTAAATTGTATATAGTTTTGGTTAGTTTTGCATTATGTTATTTTTGATAATTATACCTAATAAAAACACCGTATTGTTCAAAACTACTTCACAGTGTAATTTACGTCGACCGCTGCTATTACCCCGATATATCGGGGTAACAGCGCAAAGTGAACTAAAAAAAAAATAAGTTAACATTTAGTAAGTACTAACGTATTTCAAACGGTTGCAGTCGGAATATGTAATATAAACGTTACGTGTTTCGTATCCAAAACGTCTCCTTTCTATAGATTATTTTAAGGAAGTTATGGCCAATTTAAATTTTTGAGCGCTATTACCCCAACCTCCCCTATTATGTTAGATTTGACAAAAGCATACAGCACTCATACGTATTGATAATTCTCATGTATAGACATACCTAATGGTTTTAATTCTGCAACGCAATACATTACGTTTTCTTTTTCAAGAATGATGCATTTATTTTTGATAATTATACCTAATAAAAACACAGTATTGTTCAAAACTAGTTCATAGTGTAATTTACGCCGACCGCTGCTATTACCCCGATATATCGGGGTAACAGCGCAAAGTAAACTAAAAAAAAAAGTTAATATTTAGTAAGTACTAACGTATTTCAAACGGTTGCAGTCGGAATATGTAATATAAACGTTACGTGTTTCGTATCCAAAACGTTTCCTTTCTACAGATTGTTTTAAGGAAGTTATGGAAAATTTAAATTTTTGAGCGCTATTACCCCACCCTCCCTATTATGTTAGATTTGACAAAAGCATACAGCACTCATACGTATTGATAATTCTCATGTATAGACATACTTAATGGCTTTAATTCTGCAACGCAACACATTATGTTCTCTTTTTCAAGAATGATGCATTTATTTTTGATAATTATACCTAATAAAAACACAGTATTGTTCAAAACTAGTTCATAGTGTAATTTACGCCGACCGCTGCTATTACCCCGACATATCGGGGTTACAGCGCAAAGTGAACTAAAAAAAAAGTTAACATTTAGTAAGTACTAACGTATTTCAAACGGTTGCAGTCGGAATATGTAATATAAACGTTACGTGTTTCGTATCCAAAACGTCTCCTTTCTACAGATTATTTTAAGGAAGTTATGGCCAATTTAAGTTTTTGAGCGCTATTACCCGAACCTCCCCTATCATGTTAGATTTGACAAAAGTATACAGCATTCATACGTATTGATAATTCTCATGTATAGACATACCTAATGGCTTTAATTCTGCAACGCAACACATTATGCTTTCTTTTTCAAGAATGATGCATTTATTTTTGATAATTATACCTAATGAAAACACAGTATTGTTCAAAACTACTTCATAGTGTAATTTACACCGACCGCTGCTATTACTCCGATATATCGGGGTAACAGCGCAAAGTGAACTAAAAAAAAAAGTTAACATTTAGTAAGTACTAACGCATTTCAAATGGTTGCAGTCGGAATATGTAATATAAACGTTACGTGTTTCGTATCCAAAACGTCTCCTTTCTACAGATTATTTTAAGGAAGTTATGGGCAATTTAAATTTTTGAGCGCTATTACCCCAACCTCCCCTATCATGTTAGATTTGACAAAAGCATACAGCATTCATACGTATTGATAATTCTCATGTATAGACATACCTAATGGCTTTAATTCTGCAACGCAACACATTCGAACATGTAATTATTATAAAACCAATTATGAAAATGAGGAATAAAAAAGATGCAGTAGAACGTAAACAATTTCGAATTTAGTCAATGAATTACAAGTAAACTGATTAAGTAAGAGACGTAAATGTAGTTGTAGGGCATCGTAATCTCCGGTCGGTTAAAAACAAAACGTGACTGCAAAACTGCCGTATGTAGAAAGAACAAAATTCAAGAATAATAAAAGAAAAGTCAATACATCCTTGAAGAGTAACACTATAGTTACCTTTGTGACAATACTTTTTAGTAAATCAAATGTAATCAATCTTAAAATATTTCGACATTATTGCTTCTAGTCCGCAGATATTTACATTAAATTTGTAATATTTGGTTGTACTAATGCTCAAGTTTCGATACTGCATTTCATTACCAAGAGTTTAAAAAAATTATGACGTTTAGAACAAGTAACAACCAGTTCGAAATAGTTGTGAACTACTGGTTTCATCCGAGAATAAAACTACGCTAGAAGGACCAAGGCGGGCATTTTGCAGTTATTTCTCACATTATAAACATTACGTCATTATTTGATGTTGAAAATAAAATTCAGAAATTAATTGTACGTAAAATCAAAAATGTTGAATCACCCTTTATTAGTAATACTTTGTTCTGGGTATAACGCACAAATAAAATTCAAATAGAATTTTAGGAAGCAAGATCTTATAATCATTTTGTCTGTTTAATATGGGTAGCTTCCAGGATTGTTTTACCGTGATCTATCAGCTAATTCTAGTAAAGGTGATTGAGGTCAGCTGATTCTAATAACTTTCGGACCTTCCATAATTTAAATCGAATCAATAAAAAAAAACTGGGATTTTTAGGTATTTAATTTTCGTAAATGGATAAATATGTTAAATGTAATCTTTCAGCAAGAATACACGATGCCATGCAAGAGCTAAGTAACTACATACATTCCTTTATTCTTGAACATTATAAAAAATGACTCCACTTTATTTTGCACGAGGCACAATCAAAAAGTAAGGGCCATTTTCTTATATTTAAAATATTCTACTCATGCAGCGCCATCTACTGACTGATTACGGAGAAATCGCAGAAAACAATGTCCGGGATATTCGTTGGTCCCGCCAGCTGTGAAGTGCGCGCTGTGATTAGATTTTTGTGTGCAAAAAGATTGTAAGCTGCTGAAATTCATTGGGAGTTGTACCTAGTTTACAGACTTACAGTAATGAGTGAAGGAAAGGTTAGACAATGTCGGGAGGTGAAAAATGGATGAATAAATGGGCATTACGAAGAGCGGAATGGTAGGCCCAGCATCCAGACCGGTGGAACCGTCTCTCAAGTGGACCAAAAATTACGATCTGATTGTCGATTTACGATTAGTGCCCTAGCTGAAGAATTTCCTCACCTTGGACGTACCACTGTTTACATTGTCCTTCAACTCTCAAGCGGCGAGCTTCTATGCAGTGGGATTAAAGAAGCTGGTGCAGTGCTACGAAAATGCTTAGAAGTGAATGGCGATTATGTGGAGGAGTGAAGTGGGTTTGTAGGTAACTAAATGTGCTGATAACACTTATGACCAAACAGATCCTACTTTTTGAACATGACTCGTAATATAATATTTGTGGTATGGTTATAAGTAATATTTCTATAAGAAAAAAAAAGCCTATGAATATGAACTATAACTGTGACAAATAAAAATACTTGAATACATTTAATAAATCTAAACTCTAGATTTTTTTAATAATATGATTACACTCACTTACACACAAGTTGATTGAAGTAAATCTACCTCAATTAAAACGTGCCTATGACGTTAGCATCCCGTTTAATAATAAAAATCTGATGTGGCCAGTACATAAGTTCCTCAGATTTAACAATTGTTTGTTTTAGTAGTATTTTCAGACATTCAGAAATGTGCATGCTAACGAATTCTTACACTACCAGCATAGTTGTGGAAATCTATGCAATGCATTCAATTGTTCTCTGAATGTTAATAAGTGTGGATTATTTATTGACTTAGTAATATTTTTGTTGTTGCAACGTTTCGAGGATTTCATCTCTTCTCTTCGTGAGGTATTTTAAGAAGCACAGTTTCTTTCTTTAAGCTGGGTTCTTGGTCGTCATTTTTAGATGTTAAGTCGGAGTATGTGGAGCGATCAATGCTTGTAATTGTACTTTTGTCTAAATGGTAAATTTAGTGGAGCCAGGTGATTAACTCACTGAAATACGAAGTCGCTCTGATTATATAGTTACTAACTTACAAATATAAATTTTTCCGTAGCGTTTGTGCAGTAGTGTTAATTTGAATGATGTGCAGGCGTTTCTTCTTGGATTACATCATAGTTTTCTTACAATAGCGACAGCCATATGGTTATGTTTCCATATGTGGTTAGCAATTCGTCATTTGTCTGTTTTAGTTTTACTGTTCTTTCCGTACTCCTTCACACTACCCTTAAAGGTCTTCCCGTTTCTTCTATATATTCCATTTCGCATTAACACGGTGGCTAGTATACGCACTTCTTGATTTGTATATGTACTTTGTCTGGTTTAGTTTTTGCGATTATTTTTCTAATGGCACTTCAGGAATTGAACCTAATGCGTGTATTTGATTGGTTTCCTGTTCTAATGATTCAATCGGAAACGCTTGGTATCACTGCTGAGTGTTAAGGAGTTTTACTATATGTTGGCTCGTTAGTTATTTGGTTTGCCATCAGAATAGCTGTAAACTTCAAGTATTAATTACCTCGGATATTCTTTCCCCTTATTCTTTCAGATACTTTCATTTAACTTTTGTTCAGTCATACAAGCGCCATGGAAGGCAAATTGTTGCCCTTTAATGGTGGTCACAGTCGTAGTGTAGGCACCTATTTGTGTAGGTATAACTTTTCAACCCGAACTAGTTACCAGTACCTTTTCGAAACGTCTGTTATTTGTCCAACTATACCTCGTGGTGTGCTTAATATAAAGAGTTACGTTGTTCAATGATTCTAGTTTTTTCTGCCACATGTGCCCAAATTATCAACGTATCATCTACATAACCTTAGCTACATACTTCTTCTATCTCGGCACAAGTAAATTACAACTTCCTTGAACTTGTCGATGACTACCTTGGCCATGATTGGGGAAAGTGGAAAGGTCTGTATATTCTGTAGACACCGTGACATGGCTAATCCCAAAAACTGGAAATTGGTGTAAGAGGAATGTTTTCCGTATGTATTATTGGAAGGTCATATTACTGTGGAGGTTTACTATAATGAGATGTTAACTTAGTTCGGATTTGGTCAGCAAATTTCTCAGTGTGTTTGTACAGTAACCAATATACCCGCCATTCTATAGCTTGCGTAGAGTTTTTTGTAAACAGCTCATACTCGCCAGCATTAAGCAGTTATTAGATTTTATTGGCGTAGGTGTTAATTCTGTTGCTTTACCTTTCTCTCCGTGTAAGAATTTTATTGAGATGATTTTTTCAGTTCATTTACTTTTACCCTTTTCCTTTGTTCTTTGACAATCTTAAGCAGATTGTGGACAAAGAGTTAGATGCTATGCTTGTTGGAATTAGGCCAGGTTTAACCTTCTACTATCCATTTGTCCAGTACCGTCATTCTCGTTAAAAAGAAAGACGACACTTACCATTTTCCTTATTGTTAGTTCTATTCTTCATCATATTCGTGATGGACGTTATCACTCTAACTTAAATACACGTTCTGCTTATTGAAAATTCTGTCTTTTTGGTGACTCTACACCTTTTACTGCTTGCACGGTCCTGGACGTGGATTTCAATTAACACGTATGCCTTTTGGGTTGCATAACTTACCTGCAACATTTCATAGCTAATCTGAAACCGTATAGTTATATCTTTATGATGGTAACTTATGCTTTGAGGTTCTAGAAAAAGTTATTCATCGGTTACTTTCTGCTGGTC